>JANAVB010035817.1:9421161-9631161 GCA_029216955.1 Iris pallida | reverse complement strand
AGTTGACTTTTTACCCAAAAGTCAACCGTGAGTCAACACTTTGTCTAGATTTGACCAAATCCAAACCAGAGTTGACCAGTTGACCAAAAGTCAACTGTTGGTCAACATTTGACCAGTTTGACCTAGAGTTGACCAGATTTGACCAGGGTTGACCAGTTGACCAAAAGTCAACTGTAGGCCAACTCTTGACCCCGTTTGACTTTCTTCGACTTGTTTTGACCTGTGATGACTGGTATGACCTAGGATTGACTTGGGTTGGCTTAGATTGACTTGATATAACTTGATTTGACCTAGATTGACTTGACAGGACTTAGTGTGACTCAGTGAGACCTAGTTTGACCTAGATACATATCATTCATTGTGAATCATTCCTAAACTTGTTTAAACCTAAATTAACATACAGTATTTCATATTTAGGTCTTCTGATACCGCTCTGAGCATTGATATATCCTACAGCTCAGGACAGCAGGCGAGTACATTCACTGATAGTTTTTATTGTCTTGATATCTACTATATCCGATTCAGTTGTAGTGTCTTACTTGATTCTCGACACGATAGTTCACGGACTAGTATTATCGGATTCTGGTCATGAGATGTTATTCCTGGATTTCTTGGGATACTGGTACTTGCTTGGTCTTGATTCTTGTACTTGTATTGACGCCGATTCGTGAAGAGGACTTGCTCCCCTCTTAGGGAATCCCGCGTCATGACGTGCTATGTCCGGATCCGTATACTATTCGGGGTTGGGGGAAATTATTAGGGGTTATGTGATCAAAGCCTCATGTCCTTATTTTGCTAGCGCCACCCTCACCTCACGTAGGGTGTAGCAGACACCCCTTGCCGGGTTATCCAGGTTGGCCGGCATGACCATTTCTAGAGATTTTTCTGTGATTGTCGGGCCAAGTGGATAACCCTATCCTGACTCCCTAGCCGATCACATATCGCTCTAATAATTCAAATCACATTTTACATTTATTGTCGTATCTTATATTTCAGTTCAATTTACTTTCTGTACTTCTTACCATGCTATGATTTCATTTACTCACATGCTCTACCTGCCTTATACTGTACTATGAGTTGAGACTAAGTCCTGTTTGAAAGAAGGGTTACAACCCCGGTCCTTGTTTGGTTTAAGGGTTGTAACTCGGCTTTCGAATGGTTCCCAAGTCGCCTATATCTTTGTCTTGTATTTCATTATACTGTCTCTTATAGTATTTGTCAATTCACATGGAACTGCTGTTGGTGTTTGTTGTAAGACCCAGTTTTCTGAAATTGAGGTATTTTTGAAAAATTATTATTTTTATTATTTATTAATGGTGTTTTAGTCATGATATGATTTTTGGTGATTTTAGTTAATTTAAAATTATTTTCTAAGTCATGGCTTATGACTTTGTGATTTTACTAGTGTAACCCTAGTGTAAACCCTAGAGATTTCATAACCTAGAAACTAACCATGATCATGTGAGCCTAGCCATAGGTTTAGAACATCAAATTAGGGCTTTTTAGTCAAAAGGGTATTTTGGTAATTTATTAGAATTTATTTGGATTTATGTAGTTTATTATTATTTAATTAGTGGATTAGTGTCATGTTAGCTTCTAACCTAGTTTAGCACTAATCTAGAGGTTAGCAACTAACCTAGAAGACTAATGTTAGATATTATCTTTATGATAAATATCTAGATATTCTTTTTTTAGATATTTAGAACCTAAATATCTAACCCCTTAGTCAAAGACTTAGGGGCTAAGCTTTGCAAGGTGGAAAGGGGCCCTATAGCCTACCCCTACCCCCCCATGGCAGCCCAACACTACCCCCCTTCCTATATAACCCCCCACATTCATTCATGATCATTTTACATGAAATTAAAACCTAGAAAATCCCATTTCTTCAAACCTTGATAACTTGATCAATTTTGATCTAAATCACCTCTAGTTTCTTGCATTGGACTCCCCTACACTAGAGGGTACTAGTTAGGGCCTGCTATCGAGGATTTCGTGAGCTTTGGGCATCCCCAAGTTGAAGAGGACACCCCCCCCCCCCCAAAACCTTGTTTTCCTTGAGTTTTGCACTCATAGGTAAATGTCCATAAACTTTGTTAAATTTGTGTTTTCTCTTCATATTTGCATGCATCTAGGTACTAGGGTACTGTGTGTCAAGTTTGGTAGGATTTAGAGTTGGTTTGGTGTCCGTATCGGACACGTATCTAGGTTTTTAATGAAGTATTTGATGATTTGCCTCAGTGAATGAAATGTTAATGATTTCAAAAACTATTTGAACAATTTTCTAGCCCTATAGGTGTAGATCACAGAACCCCATCACTGAGCACAAAATCGTATCGTGTTCGTGTCCAAATTGGACACGAACACACGAGTTGGATACAGCACTGTGCACAGTTTAATCCCCAGCTACCCGACACTGATTTCTCCACGAATTGGACACGTGGACACGTGAAAATTGACACAGAGGAGGGGGCAACCTCTGACATGCCCCCCTCGAGTTTGAGACACGTTGGTGTCGTGTCGAGAGAGCACGGACACGTGCACTGGTCGTGCACTGTCAGTGTACACACGCACAGAGCCAACTTTGAGCGTGTCGTGTCGCATGGACACGACACTTGGATGTCTCGTGATGACACCATCGTGTAGCCCTTCATGTGGCGTACACGTGGACACGAGCACGTAGTGCTTCGTGTCCTGTGTCACGAGCACGAGGCTTGTGACAGCGTGCACGACGCTGTCGAAACTCGCGCGTATCAGTCGTGTTTTCACGACTGATACGGCTCTCGTGTCGACACTGTGAGACACGTGGACACGAAACAGAGTGTCTATCGTGTAGCCCTATGTGTGGGCTACACGTGTGTGTGACCACGAGTCGTGTCGTGTCTCGTGGTGTGTCCACGAGACGCGTGAACACGTGCACGACGCTGTGTACGTGTTTGTGTATCTCAGTTTACCCGTGTGATGTTTTAGTGAGATTGGACACGTGAAACTGTGTCGTGGTGTCGTGTCAGGCACCTAGGACACTAGTATATGTATGGGGCCTTAGTTACCAACCTAGATATTCGAGCCTTAGCTCGGTTTCGTGTATGTATTTTGGTTTACCTAGTATCGAGTCAACAGTCCAATATTTCCAGATTTTAGGATTATTTCCAGTTTTCAAAAGTGGATTTCAAAACCAAATTTGATATGTTTTATACATTGTATATATGTATTTTAGTGTATATATAGTGTATGTATGTATGTGTGTGTGTGGGTGAATTTTGAGGTTATTTGGTTGTGTGTATAGGTAGTTAGGGATGTGTATATATATATGTATATATGTGGTGTGTGTGTGTGTTTTTAGTATTGGTTTGGGGGCTGTCCTGTTCTCAGGAAACTGAGAACAGTCTCCCCTCCCCTTCCTGTGTACTCTCACCCCCTCTCTCTCACTATCCTTTGCTCACTCTCTCTCTCTAAGATTCCCTCTCTCTACACTCTCATTACTTCTCTCTTTATATATATATTGTATATAATATATATTAGGTATATTATACATATACATTATGTATGTATATATGTTATATATATATTATAGTGTGTATATATGGTTATATATATATATATGTGGGGTATATGGGTATTTATATATAGTGGCTATATATATAGGTTTTATATTATATAGTGTATGTATATATATATCTATATAGGTAAACCTAGAACTAGTTGACCTAAGCTACTAGCCTATGGGCTATAGCTATTAGCCTATGGCCATTAGGGCTAACCCTAATTGACTAGTAAACCAAGACTTAGCTAGTTTGACCCCAATTTGACTAAGTGTTGACCAAGGTCAACCTTAGGTCAAATTTGAACTAGCTTAACCTAGTTTTGACTTAAACTAACCTAGAATGACTAGTTTGACTAACCCTAACTAGTTTAACATTGTTTGACCTAACTTGGACTAGTTTGACCAGTTTGACTTTTAGTGTTGACCAAGGTTGACCAAAGTCAACTATAGGTCAAACCTTGACCTAATTGACCTAGAAAGGATTTAGATGAACTCTAAATGACTTAATGATCTAGGTTTGACTAAACCCTAGACTGTAAACTAGTTGGTTAGGGTTTTGACCTATATAAGGGTATTATTGTAACTTGAGTTATATGGGTAGTCCCATGTAGATGAAGATATGTATGGGGTTAAGTGAGATAATAGGAGTTGAGTCTTGACTTGAGTTGGAGAATGGGATTAGCTTGATTACAGGATTAAGGTTGGTATTGTGCTATATATATATATTTTGTATAATATACCTTGTATAGAAGATTGGTTATGCCTTAGCTTTGTGGTATAGAATCCTTGGTATCCAAAGACATGTTAGCCTTATAGAGTTTGAGTTAGAGTTGGCCATTGACCTAATTATCTTACAGACTAGTATATGATTAACCAAAACCTTAGTTGGTCTAAGTTTGACCTAGACTTGACCCAGATTGATCATGTTGACTAGTATTTGACTAGTTTGATTAGAGTGTTGACCAGGAGTTGACTTTAAACTAGATTTGACTAACCTTGACTTGTTTGACCTTGTTTGACTCTATTTGACTTAGTTTGATTCCCTATGACCTAATATGATTTGATTTGACTTAGATTGACTGTAGAGTTGACCAAGTTTGACTTTGACCTAGATTGGCTTAGAATTCATATAGATTGCATTGTAGATTTCATTTACCTTCATTTTGGACATGTCATAACTGTATTACTCTATTTTAGGACATTGTGACCTTGGTACAGACATCTGATATTACACTACTCTTTCCAGAGTAACAGGCGAGTACATTCTCTGATAATTCTCTCATTTATTTGTCGATTACTGTATTTCAGTTCTAGTTAGTTCTATGTGATTCTCTATATCAACACGTATGGATATTTCTGGATTCATGTATCGACACATACCTTACTTGCTGGCCTCTATTACTGGAGTCATTAGTATCATTCTGGAATCATTTCTGGAATCATCACGTATTGGCCAGACTCATCTCGATTCTTTTTGTCGATTTTGGATTCACTTGCTGGGCGGGGAAATATTGAGTAAGACATGTAGACATACCCCAAATCTGGAATCTCCAACTGGAATCTTCTGGAAGCATAGCCATCTCTTGCCTGATCCGTAAGAGATGTGCCTGATACCTACAGCCGTTTGCATGTCGACCTCGGTATTTTAAAACACACTGTTAGATCATAGTTGGACTCACCCTGGTTTCATTGATCACTGTTGGACTCATCTTGTACTGGAAATTATCTGGTATCAGATTATATGGACTGGACTCACACTGGAATTATATTAGACTTATATCGTACTGTCTGGACTCATACATGATATTCTAGTTCAGTTAGCTTTTATTACAGTCTTCATTGCCATGATTCTTCTCTTATTTTAGTTACCTTTCTTTTCTTGTATCTTACTGTGTCTCTGTGCCATTATTACCTGCATAGAACTGCCATGCTCATCAATAAAACTGTCTATAGCTGCTTTATAGTTCTTTATCATTTACTTGGGTTTTTCTTGATGAGTTGTGCTCGTTCCCGTCCTGATTGGACCTGTTAAAAATATTACAGATGATAATCCTGTGGACACATGCCATGCTTACCATGGACCTGGCGAGGGATTAGCTACCTTTGGTTCCGACTCTCAGGGGTGATTCAGGAGATTAGCTAGTAGACTACTTTAGCTTTCATGTTTTGGCTTGTTGTATTAAAGTTAAGATATTGAGTCTGTATTAAGTTGGTTTGAGATATTGGTGTATTATTTTAGTAGTTAGTTGTTGTTGTCTTTAATTCCTTAGGTATAACTTCTGTGTTATCTTTTCGTGCTTAGACTGTGTTTGAGTAGATCATACCCTTTACTTGCCCTCCATTCGGAGCTGATATCTGGACAAGTACTTTTTATATTCACTGCATGAGTTTAGTTAGCAACCTAGGACAGCTTACTACCGCCGACACTGCGGCGTAGGCTGGACGTACCCACTTCTCGTGCCCCTATACTGGGTGCGGGTCGTGACACGTTTTTAGTGGTGGCCCATGCAGGTCTGTCGACTAAATTGTTTGGTTACGTTATTTTACCAAGCATGCCTGCAATTAGGAACTTAAGGTAATTAGACAACATTAGGAATGACGCTTAGAACACCTAGAGAACTACTAGGATTGCAACATAGGAAATACATCCCATGCTTGCTATTATAATTAAATTTTCTTGTCTATGATTGTTTTGCTTAAAGAGTCCTTATAAGTCTTTTTATTGTAATTAGATGGTGCTTACTCGTTTATCCCGGTATGTCTCACCTGAGAATGACACACTCCCCATCCAGTCAGCTGACCAGTTGACTGATACACCTCCACCTACCACATTCCTCCACTCCACAGATCCACAAACCCAGATACCACAACCACCTTCCACATCACAGGCCCAGCAGGACCCAATACTTCCACCACCCCCTATCACTATACCTACCCAGGCTTCCGTCACACTCGACGGGAACCAACTGCTCATTCTGATCCAGGGGTTCCTAGCAACCCATCAGGAGCAGACAACCCTACTCCGCCAGAGCATGGAGCATTCTGAGGGACGTACCGTGGTCCCACCACCTGTAGAGCCGCGGCAGAGAGCAGGAACGATCAAGGACTTCATGGGTCTGAATCCCAAGGAGTTCTTAGGGACTGAGGGCATAGTAGTAGCATATGACTGGTTAGACTCGGTAGAGAGGAAGCTCATTGGAGTTAGGATGCCGGATGACCTCCAGGTCGAGGCAGCGGGATTTTTGCTGATAGACTTGGCAGGAGTTTGGTTCCGGAATGAGCCGTTATTCGCGAGAGGGAGAGCCACTTGGGATCAGTTCAAGACCCAGTTCAAGAAGAAATTCTTTTCGACCACTGCTAGAGTAGCCATGGGGCTACGATTCCAGAACATCCAGCAGGGGAACCGTTCTGTTGACGAGTATGCGGCAGAGTTTAGTCGCCTGAGCCGTTTCGCTCCTAGCCTAGTTGCTGACCCTGAGGAGATGACGCGTAGGTTTTGCCGTGGTCTAGTTCCAGACATTGGCATTCTTATAGTGGAGAACGATATGACTGACTACTACCAGAGCTTAGAGTTAGCCCGGAGTATCGAGGACCGTCTTCTGTCTTGCAAGAGGCCGGCTTCTGTACACATTGAGGGATCCTCCAAGCGTCAGGCTTTCCAGCAGAAAGTGCCGACGCTACACCAGCAGACATATCATCCTCCCACACCACATCATTCGACCCCGCCAGTTAGAGCCCCGGGACCCCGGCAGCATCAGTATCGAGGTCAGGACCCGAAGACGATCAGTTGTTCATACTGCAGGAAGCAGGGACACATCAGGGAGCAGTGTAGGAAGAGGCTGAAGGTTTGCTATAACTGTGGGTCTGATACTCACCAAAAGATGGATTGTCCTATTGCACCTCCTTATATGGGGGCTAGGCCACCTGTAGCTTAGCACCAGAGGGGTGGAGCTTTTGCGATGACGGTCGAGGAGACCAACGCTGCATGTGACGGGTTAGCAGGTTTGTCTTTCCTATCCTTCCTTTCCCATCTTGTTGTATGATTCCATTAGTACCTGTCAGGATATGCTTGTGATATGCTAGATAGTGTAGTTACCCTGTTCGAGACTGTGGAATCACGACCAGTAGGACTATGATTGCATGTTATCTTTTGACTTGATTTGACTGGGGGTTTGACCTAGAAGGAGTACGACTATCTTAATTTCGAGGACGAAATTTCTCTAAGGAGGGTAGACTTGTAAGACCCAGTTTTCTGAAATTGGGGTATTTTTGAAAAATTATTATTTTTATTATTTATTAATGGTGTTTTAGTCATGATATGATTTTTGGTGATTTTAGTTAATTTAAAATTATTTTCTAAGTCATGGCTTATGACTTTGTGATTTTACTAGTGTAACCCTAGTGTAAACCCTAGAGATTTCATAACCTAGAAACTAACCATGATCATGTGAGCCTAGCCATAGGTTTAGAACATCAAATTAGGGCTTTTTAGTCAAAAGGGTATTTTGGTAATTTATTAGAATTTATTTGGATTTATGTAGTTTATTATTATTTAATTAGTGGATTAGTGTCATGTTAGCTTCTAACCTAGTTTAGCACTAATCTAGAGGTTAGCAACTAACCTAGAAGACTAATGTTAGATATTATCTTTATGATAAATATCTAGATATTCTTTTTTTAGATATTTAGAACCTAAATATCTAACCCCTTAGTCAAAGACTTAGGGGCTAAGCTTTGCAAGGTGGAAAGGGGCCCTATAGCCTACCTCTACCCCCCCATGCCAGCCCAACACTACCCCCCTTCCTATATAACCCCCCACATTCATTCATGATCATTTTACATGAAATTAAAACCTAGAAAATCCCATTTCTTCAAACCTTGATAACTTGATCAATTTTGATCTAAATCACCTCTAGTTTCTTGCATTGGACTCCCCTACACTAGAGGGTACTAGTTAGGGCCTGCTATCGAGGATTTCGTGAGCTTTGGGCATCCCCAAGTTGAAGAGGACACCCCCCCCCAAAACCTTGTTTTCCTTGAGTTTTGCACTCATAGGTAAATGCCCATAAACTTTGTTAAATTTGTGTTTTCTTTTCATATTTGCATGCATCTAGGTACTAGGGTACTGTGTGTCAAGTTTGGTAGGATTTAGAGTTGGTTTGGTGTCCGTATCGGACACGTATCTAGGTTTTTAATGAAGTGTTTGATGATTTGCCTCAGTGAATGAAATGTTAATGATTTCGAAAACTATTTGAACAATTTTCTAGCCCTATAGGTGTAGATCACAGAACCCCATCACTGAGCACAAAATCGTATCGTGTCTGTGTCCAAATTGGACACGAACATACGAGTTGGACACAGCATTGTGCACAGTTTAATCCCCTGCTACCCGACACTGATTTCTCCACGAATTGGACACGTGGACACGTGAAAATTGACACAGAGGAGGGGGCAACCTCTGACATGCCCCCCCTCGAGTTTGAGACACGTTGGTGTCGTGTCGAGAGAGCACGGACACGTGCACTGGTCGTGCACTGTCAGTGTACACACGCACAGAGCCAACTTTGAGCGTGTCGTATCGCATGGACACGACACTTGGATGTCTCGTGATGACACCATCGTGTAGCCCTTCATGTGGCGTACACGTGGACACGAGCACGTAGTGCTTCGTGTCCTGTGTCACGAGCATGAGGCTTGTGACAGCGTGCACGACGCTGTCGAAACTCGCGCGTATCAGTCGTGTTTTCACGACTGATACGTCTCTCGTGTCGACACTGTGAGACACGTGGACACGAAACAGAGTGTCTATCGTGTAGCCCTATGTGTGGGCTACACGTGTGTGTGACCACGAGTCGTGTCGTGTCTCGTGGTGTGTCCACGAGACGCGTGAACACGTGCACGACGCTGTGTACGTGTTTGTGTATCTCAGTTTACCCGTGTGATGTTTTAGTGAGATTGGACACGTGAAACTGTGTCGTGGTGTCGTGTCAGGCACCTAGGACACTAGTATATGTATGGGGCCTTAGTTACCAACCTAGATATTCGAGCCTTAGCTCGGTTTCGTGTATGTATTTTGGTTTACCTAGTATCGAGTCAACAGTCCAATATTTCCAGATTTTAGGATTATTTCCAGTTTTCAAAAGTGGATTTCAAAACCAAATTTGATATGTTTTATACATTGTATATATGTATTTTAGTGTATATATAGTGTATGTATGTATGTGTGTGTGTGGGTGAATTTTGAGGTTATTTGGTTGTGTGTATAGGTAGTTAGGGATGTGTATATATATATGTATATATGTGGTGTGTGTGTGTGTTTTTAGTATTGGTTTGGGGGCTGTCCTGTTCTCAGGAAACTGAGAACAGTCTCCCCTCCCCTTCCTGTGTACTCTCACCCCCTCTCTCTCACTGTCCTTTACTCACTCTCTCTCTAAGATTCCCTCTCTCTACACTCTCATTACTTCTCTCTTTATATATATATTGTATATAATATATATTAGGTATATTATACATATACATTATGTATGTATATATGTTATATATATATTATAGTGTGTATATATGGTTATATATATATATATATATATGTGGGGTATATGGGTATTTATATATAGTGGCTATATATATAGGTTTTACATTATATAGTGTATGTATATATATATCTATATAGGTAAACCTAGAACTAGTTGACCTAAGCTACTAGCCTATGGGCTATAGCTATTAGCCTATGGCCATTAGGGCTAACCCTAATTGACTAGTAAACCAAGACTTAGCTAGTTTGACCCCAATTTGACTAAGTGTTGACCAAGGTCAACCTTAGGTCAAATTTGAACTAGCTTAACATAGTTTTGACTTAAACTAACCTAGAATGACTAGTTTGACTAACCCTAACTAGTTTAACATTGTTTGACCTAACTTGGACTAGTTTGACCAGTTTGACTTTTAGTGTTGACCAAGGTTGACCAAAGTCAACTATAGGTCAAACCTTGACCTAATTGACCTAGAAAGGATTTAGATGAACTCTAAATGACTTAATGATCTAGGTTTGACTAAACCCTAGACTGTAAACTAGTTGGTTAGGGTTTTGACCTATATAAGGGTATTATTGTAACTTGAGTTATATGGGTAGTCCCATGTAGATGAAGATATGTATGGGGTTAAGTGAGATAATAGGAGTTGAGTCTTGACTTGAGTTGGAGAATGGGATTAGCTTGATTACAGGATTAAGGTTGGTATTGTGCTATATATATATATTTTGTATAATATACCTTGTATAGAAGATTGGTTATGCCTTAGCTTTGTGGTATAGAATCCTTGGTATCCAAAGACATGTTAGCCTTATAGAGTTTGAGTTAGAGTTGGCCATTGACCTAATTATCTTACAGACTAGTATATGATTAACCAAAACCTTAGTTAGTCTAAGTTTGACCTAGACTTGACCCAGATTGATCATGTTGACTAGTATTTGACTAGTTTGATTAGAGTGTTGACCAGGAGTTGACTTTAAACTAGATTTGACTAACCTTGACTTGTTTGACCTTGTTTGACTCTATTTGACTTAGTTTGATTCCCTGTGACCTAATATGATTTGATTTGACTTAGATTGACTGTAGAGTTGACCAAGTTTGACTTTGACCTAGATTGGCTTAGAATTCATATAGATTGCATTGTAGATTTTATTTACCTTCATTTTGGACATGTCATAACTGTATTACTCTATTTTAGGACATTGTGACCTTGGTACAGACATCTGATATTACACTACTCTTTTCAGAGTAACAGGCGAGTACATTCTCTGATAATTCTCTCATTTATTTGTCGATTACTGTATTTCAGTTCTAGTTAGTTCTATGTGATTCTCTGTATCAACACGTATGGATATTTCTGGATTCATGTATCGACACATACCTTACTTGCTGGCCTCTATTACTGGAGTCATTAGTATCATTCTGGAATCATTTCTGGAATCATCACGTATTGGCCAGACTCATCTCGATTCTTTTTGTCGATTTTGGATTCACTTGCTGGGCGGAAAAATATTGAGTAAGACATGTAGACATACCCCAAATCTGGAATCTCCAACTGGAATCTTCTGGAAGCATAGCCATCTCTTGCCTGATCCGTAAGAGATGTGCCTGATACCTACAGCCGTTTGCATGTCGACCTCGGTATTTTAAAACACACTGTTAGATCATAGTTGGACTCACCCTGGTTTCATTGATCACTGTTGGACTCATCTTGTACTGGAAATTATCTGGTATCAGATTATATGGACTGGACTCACACTGGAATTATATTAGACTTATATCGTACTGTCTGGACTCACACATGATATTCTAGTTCAGTTAGCTTTTATTACAGTCTTCATTGCCATGATTCTTCTCTTATTTTAGTTACCTTTCTTTTCTTGTATCTTACTGTGTCTCTGTGCCATCATTACCTGCATAGAACTGCCATGCTCATCAATAAAACTGTCTATAACTGCTTTATAGTTCTTTGTCATTTACTTGGGTTTTTCTTGATGAGTTGTGCTCGTTCCCGTCCTGATTGGACCTGTTAAAAATATTACAGATGATAATCCTGTGGACACATGCCCTGCTTACCATGGACCTGACGAGGGATTAGCTACCTTTGGTTCCGACTCTCAGGAGTGATTCAGGAGATTAGCTAGTAGACTACTTTAGCTTTCATGTTTTGGCTTGTTGTATTAAAGTTAAGATATTGAGTCTGTATTAAGTTGGTTTGAGATATTGGTGTATTATTTTAGTAGTTAGTTGTTGTTGTCTTTAATTCCTTAGGTATAACTTCTGTGTTATCTTTTCGTGCTTAGACTGTGTTTGAGTAGATCATACCCTTTACTTGCCCTCCATTCGGAGCTGATATCTGGACAAGTACTTTTTATATTCACTGCATGAGTTTAGTTAGCAACCTAGGACAGCTTACTACCGCCGACACTGCGGCGTAGGCTGGACGTACCCACTTCTCGTGCCCCTATACTGGGTGCGGGTCCTGACATTTGTACTTGCTCATTTTCCTGACAGGATACCGTTGACAAATTTTACAGATGTTTCTGAGACAGATGGAGACTCAGGCCAGGGCAGTGGCCTGATAGATTGGCCACTAGATTTTATACTCCCTGAGTAGTTAGCACTTGTTAGGCTTGACTGGACTGCGATCCAGCTTTGGATTTTAGAATGTAGTATTATATATTATTCTGTGATGTTACGTTTAGTTTTGGACTTGTGTGGATCTCGAACTTATTTCTTGCTTCATCTATCATATTTTCTTTCCATGCTATCTACCTTAGTTTTACATTTGTGATTGGGACTGTATTGCTATGTCACCTCCATTCGGAGTGTATATACTGTACAGGTACCTTTATCTGTTTAGTTGTAGTATTCTAGATGACCTAGACAGCGTTCTACCGCCGATGCTGCGGCGTAGGCTGGACGTACCCACTTCTCGTGCCCCTAATCAGGATGCGGGTCGTTTTACAGCCCTAGTAGCAACAAGAGTTTACTTGTTTCAGTTGGATCTAAAGATGCATTTTTGTTATAAATTTGGATCTAAAGATGCATTTTTGAACTTCATCTACTAATGATGCAACAAGAGTTTACTTGTTTCAGTTGTTCCAATTATAGCAAATATTTGACACTTTGTTACAGAACTCATTGTTTTGGATTTAAAACTGGATGTAGCAAATTGATAACACTAATAACTAGATTTATAATTTAGATGCATATGATTATGATACTTTTGAAGTCTATCGATCCGTGTTCAATGGCAAATAACTTCAGGCTCAGTTCCATGTTCTGTCAGTGTAGGTGTAGTTAGGGCTGAAAATCGAACGAACGAGCTCGAACAAAAAAGTGTTCAAGCTTGGTTTGACTTAACTATCGAACGAGTTTAATTCGAGCCGAGCTTGGACCGAACCGAACACGAGCTGAATGCGAACGGTTTGAATCGTTTTACAGCCCTAGTAGTGAGTATTTATAGGACATGTTGTATATACTATCACACTGTTTCTCTCAAATTTTAAAGACTTTTTTTTATTGAATTACTTATGCTCTTTACATCATAAATTTACCATCATATAAAGAACCAAAAAATGACTAAAATTTCTAAGACAAAATGTATTTCTATCAATTAAAAAGGCATAACCTAGCCGAGCTCGAGCCTGTTTGCGAACAAGATCGAGTCGAACAACCTATGGTCGAACTCGGTATCGATTAGTCCACGAACGAGCTTAAACCAAGCTTTGACCGAGTAGAATGCGAACGGTTTGAATCGTTTTACAGCCCTATGTGTAAGTAGCCAAAACAAAAGGTGATCATGCATCTCACTATCTCTGCCTGCTTCTTTCTTGTGCGAACTCAAAACTGTCAGCTTATTGTTTGCTACTTGCACTCCTGAAGCAAGTTAATCATATATATTACTCAATTCAATGACCATCATCATCAGAAGAGCACGCAGTAAACTATTTCCATCTGTGGTATAAATGATGTCATGAAGCAATGCAATTGCACATTCAGAATCTTATATAGTTCTAACTCTGATCTTTAATTGCATTGTGAAGCGCAGTACACAGTGGAAAAATCAGTTACAACAGAGTAAAAAGGAAGAAGGAAGTATTATGTTTTACACTAATCCAGAAATTTAAAGACTCCTCTCATATGATCTAGCTTCTTGGCGGAGGTCAAAAGGGGTTTCTCTGAAAGAGCAGGGCATCTGATGATTGAAGCTTAGTTTTCCAAACAAGGATAATTTACTTTCGAGCATGTAATCTCGAGGATAATTCTCTCTGCCTGTAGCTCAAATTTATGAACCTCTGTCAATCGTATAAAAAAAATAATCAGGAACCGTCATATAAGGTACAGACGGTACCTTAATATACCTCTCAAACTGTTCCTTTCGAAGCTCAAGTAGGAAAAAAAAAATGCAACAACTTCACCAGAGCACTATCTTCGACGTTTTGATTCTCTTCTCATCTCGGCCAGATAACTCTCCATGTTTCTTTTTTCCCATAAACGTTTGTGGACAAGATTGCTCTTCATCGTATCATCTGGAAAAGAAAACAAAGATGAAACTCGAATTGAAAAAACATATACAAGTCAAAAATGATCATTACAGTTTTCGTGTAGAAAACTATACATATCTTGCCCGTAACCAACATTAAAAACTTATTTAATGATGCAACATGGTCAATCAATTAAATTTCAAAGATACAAATAAATAAAGGGAAATGCTAAAATTACAACTTCCTTACAACTAAGGGCTTACAACCGGCCACGTGGCTGGTTTCCATTGGTTGTAGGTGGGGTCGGGTGGGGCCGGATGAGACCATGTTAGCAGGGGGGTGAGTGGGTTGTAAGAAGGTTGTAAGAATTTGGTAGTAAAGTTAGCATTATTGATAAATAAAAAGGTCTGAGATGACAGATGGATGTATGATAACCTAATGCCATTGAAACTGACTACATAGTAATTATAGAACTAATAGAAAACTAAGATAAGGCAACGAAAAAACATACGAATGTGATTATCCCACCTCCCTTGCATGACTGTTATATGGGACAAAGTATATAGGAAAAGTGACCAAGAACTATCTAAATCACCAGGAAGCCAGCAGGTGTGCTTGTTCACGAGTAGTAAGATGAGAAAATAGAAACAGAAAAATTACGTACAGGGTAACAGAGTTCGGCAAAATTATGTAGAAGGTAACAAGTTTGGAATTTGCAAAAACTGATGCAATCGAGTTTTACACAAAACTGGTCATAGGCTATGGCAATATTGCGTCAAACTCGCCTGTAGGCTATGGCGAGTTTTGTGTTATTTTTTACTTTTTTTGTAAAGAACTCGCCATAGGACTGTCGTTTTTCAAACTTATTTAAAGTTTTTGCATATAAGGCATTGATATTTTCATAATTTGCATATAAATTTATTTTCAATTTGAATATCATAGTCTTATGGCAAGTTTTGTGCAAATTACTAATATCGCCATAGGCTATGGCGAATTTGTATCTGTTTTTGTAAATTTTCCAAACTTGTTACTTTCCATGTAATTTCGCCAAACTTTGTTACCATGTACGTAATTTTCTAAAATAAAAGGACACGAATAAGCTAATCTACATTCTAGTGTAACACAATGACACAGTATGCATTTGCCCTCGTTCATTCGGTCCTTCACCCAATACACAACTAGTGTTCTAACTGTGCCATCCTTCACTTCTACCCAAGCATTGTTGCTCCAACTAGACAAACCAGTGGGTTTCAATGTCAATAAAATAACCACTTCAATAGGTATGATCCTGTTAGATCCTTCTCACTAAAAGTCCTGAGCATTCCTTCCTCTGGAACAACCACATGTTTTTGTTGCAAATAACCGCCACACCTGTGTCGCAAATATAGAAACCACTTCAAACATGCAGCTGATTTATTTATATTCCAAAATGGCCTTAATCATTATTTTTTCATCGCTAATCGGATAGTAGAACAATTTGGTCTCGTCATTTGTGCCTTTGATAGCTCAAGCTCAGATGACCTTTAAACATTAAGTTGGAAACAAGCAGAACATTTTTCTTCAGAAAACTTAGAATGTTTCAATAAGGTATATGCTGCAGTTATTCTATTGTACCCTGCTAGCCAAAAAGAATTTGCCTAATAAGTTACCAAGATTCTGCCATGCATCATGAGGCACTTTGAGACAAGTCTGCGTCAAGTAGCAAGCATCATCCCACGAATATGGAGCTTTCTTTATTTGGTATCTCCAGAACCAACAAAATCTCCAGAATAATATCTGTAAGAAGTTTAATCATAACAATCAGTAATCAGAGGATAGGTAGTAAAATGAAGTAGGATGACCTAAAACACCAATTTTGTTTCACAAGTCACATCAACCATGAAAAAAAATTACACCTTGCCAAGAGTGTAAGGAAGAAGCAAAAATTGAACAGCAAGAAGATGCCAAAAGGATGGTTTCTCAGCTCCTTGGATCTGCAACTCAAGCTCGTTGCTAAGATCTTCTTCCACCTTCCTGGCATGAGTAAATGTCACAAAAAAGTTAGAAGCCTGTGAGCCTATATATATATCACTAGTGGTTACTCAAATTATAATTTAAAATATGGTTTGCAATTCATCAAAAGCATTAAGCTTAATAAAAGGAAATTATGCATATATTTCTATTACAAATCAAGTAACTTAGTGCCAAAATTGGTTTAACAAGAAGTCAGATAAATCAAAATATATTATGTATCTATGATAATGCTTTTAAGCTTGATCAGTGATAGTGTAATAGAAATTATGCATATATTTCTATTACAAATCAAGTAACTTAGTGCCAAAATTGGTTTAACAAGAAGTCAGATAAATCAAAATATATTATGTATCTATGATAATGCTTTTAAGCTTGATCAGTGATAGTGTATGTGTTTTACAGTTTTACTGCTGAACTTCTCAGAGATTGAGAAAATGTTGAAAATCTAGCAGAATGCAAGGTCCTAGACTTTGCATATTGTCCTCCCAGGAGTACCTATGATGTGGAATCACATCTGTTGTAGTATCCAGATCTGGCAAACTCAGAGTTTCGGGGAAATCCTAACAAAAATATCAAAGAGTGTAGTCACTGATGCTCTTAGGGCCTGTTTGGTAAAACAGTAAGTGTGGGAAATTTCGGATTTGCACTTTCAATGATGGAATTCATAAAGGAATCCATCCACTTTCTTGTCCTCCAGTAAGAGACGAACGTGTTTGGTTGAGATAGAAAATAAAAAGTGGGAAGTGGAAAGTATATTATAATAGTAGTAAATTATAATTAATTTACATAACAATTTAATAAATTTAATAATTAATATAATAATTAACTATCCTAATTATATAACAATTAACTAATTAAGTAATTATATAATAAAATAAGAAAATTATCTCAAAATTATTCAATCCAAACATATTACTTAATTTATTTATTAATTACTAACTATCCTAATTAGTTACTAATTTATTAGTACGGACAGTCCAAATCTAGATAGTACGGATACGTCCAAAATTAATTAACTATTTTTTTATGCCTAACATAACAATTTTTGTTTTGGATCTGTAACATTTTTTTATCAACTTTTTATACCTAATTATTCAGTCCAAACATTTTTAATCAATTTTTAACTGACAATTTTTTATTAAAAAAAAAAAAAAAGAGGAATCCGCCCACATCCGGTTGGCGAAGCTGGATGTGGCAGTCGGAAAATACCCCTCCCCAGGAAGTTAACCTGTCAGTTTTCCCATTCTTTGGTCCCCCCTCCCACCTCCTACCAAACAACTCCAGCAGTTGTGCTCTCCCTTCCCCCAAATCTCTATGAAATAGGATTCCCCCCGCCCTTCACGTTAGCCAAACAGCCTCTTGAGGAAACTTAAGGTAAAGTTGTAATCCCTAGGTGCAACATCACTTTTAAGTGGATCATCCCGAAGAGATGAATTTACTTTTGTTCAAGGTTGTAAAAGGCGCTAGACGCTAGTCGGGCGGACACCGAGCGCCTAGCCCGCCTAGGAGGCCACGGTTAAAATAAAAAAATAAAACCCCCAAAAAAACTACTAAATCTGCCAAAAAAAATATCCATAAAACCAAAAAACATACATAGTCGAGGGTCGGGGGGGCTAGACGGGCATCGAATGGACACCAGGCGCCTAGCGCCTAAGCGGCCGCCTAGGCCGACTTTTAGAACAATGCTTTTGTTAACAATGGAAGATATGTACTCATACTGAAGTTATATTTCGTACAATTATGTTTTCGTTCTACTAATTTTAAGACCTTTGTATTCCAGAAGTTCCCTCCATAAATTCTACTTTAGAAGCTCTCATAAACTAACACAGCATCATCAGAAAATATCCTAGACCATGGAATCTCAGTGTTGAATATGTTTAGTAATTTCATCCGTAGTTTGGCAAAGCAGTATATAGTATAGAGTATAGACTTAATATTGATCCTGAAAGTAGGCCAACAGTGGTGGAAAATAATTAATATTGATCCTGAAAATAGGCCAACAATGGTGGGAAATAACAGAATATCACGCTAGTTGTAACCTCGTAATGCTTATCCTCAACTCGATATAGCAATTACATACTTGTTTTTTCACTAAAAAATCACCGTATTTCTTCCTGAGTACTCTATTATAACCTTTTTCTAAGTCAATAAAAATCATATGTAGGTCTCTCCTCTCTATATATTTTTTTAATTTGCATCTCTTAATTAAGTACTTTTAGTAGGTAAAAAAGACTTATTTCCAGCATAATATCAAATTGATTCCTTGAAATTATAATTTTTCTTTTTAAATGCTTACCTAATTACTCTCAGAATTTCATTGTATGGCTCATAATTTGATTCCTCTATAGTTAATACAATTGTTTGCCCCCTTGTTTGGTACTAAGATACTACTCCATTCATTAGATAATTTTCTATTTGTTTGAATAAATTAGCTAATCACATTGATTCATTTTCTCCTAAAAAATAACAAATCTCAGTAGGAATATCATAAGGTCCTACGGTTTTCTTTGTTTTCATTTTCTTTGAAGCATCCTTAACTTTGGAAATCCTAATTTTACAATTATAGTAATATAAAATATCTCAAACTAGCTCATTTGTTACGATATTAATTGTTTTAAGGTAATTAACAACGTACAAAAATAACCGATCCCACTGTCCTCAGTATCATTTTTTACTAATACTTTATGCACAAGTATCTTTATCCCATTTCTATGTCTATCTTTAAATGTATTGATGTATATTGAAGTTCTAATCTAATATTTTAAATTTCCCTATTTCACTTGCTCACTTAGTTTCATGTAAATAAAGTACGTTACATCATCTTAATCATATCCACTAATTCCATATCCTTTCCTTTAGCGTTCAGATGTTCAGGTAGGTAACCTGATCGGATGATCCAATGACTTTTCTATACCTACAAGCCTTTGCCTATTTGTCTTTTCATTTGAGTGCCCGTGGTGCGTCGCTTATGGGAAATGCCTTACCCTACCCATGCCCACAGAAAAAGTGTGGAATAACAGATAAAGGGTGCCTATGCGGGACACCAATGTGCATCACATCACATGTAAAAAAAAATGTTCTTTGAAACCTGTGTGCCGCCGAGTCCATTAGAGTCTCTCTGATGCAGAAAAAGCTGATTCCAGTCAAATTAGGTTCTATTTTATGCTTGCATGTTCCCAGTTATTGATGCCGTAGGAATGGTCAGACTTGAGAGGCCTTCTCTCTTTTAATGTATACTGCAGGCTTCCGACATAAAGGAAAAATAACTAAATAATCTTGACAAAAATCTGACAACGTTGGAGATGGAGGGAGGGAGGGAGGGAGGGATTCACCGTGCGCACTTAATGATTGTCATGGACTCATGAGACAGTCAAATTCTTCCCCCTACTTTTGAGTGACCTCCATGAATGACATGTTATCCTTTTTATGACTGCTGTCCTTATACCCTTTTTGTTTCTACCTTGGTTATGAGGCAAATCGGTACTCTGCACCAACCTCTATTCACGACATACTGACCTTTCTACTCCCATCTTAACTTTTTTATTTCTGTTTAGAGCCTTTACAGTTTACAGTCATGTACCTGTGAGGCTGTGACAATTAACATAAAGCCAATGTTATAGATTTCGCTAGGCGGAATCGGTGCGTTGAGCACCCGCCTAGCGCCTAGGGCGCCTAGACGGCGCCTAGGCGCCGCCTAGGCGCCGATTTGTTTTTTTATTTTTTTTTTGGCTCGTATATATATATATGTATATATAACATATATGTAGCATGTGTATACACACAAGTCTTATGGGCTCTTATGGCTAGTACAGCCATGTCTAAGCCTTCACAAGGAAGGGCAGGGTTCGAATCTTGGAGGTGAAGTCTTTTTTTTCATTTTTTTTTCATTTTTTTTTTGTTATCTTTAATAAAAGGGGGAGGGGAGGAGAGAGACTGCAAACAGCAGCTCTCCTCTCCGATCCCTTCCTCCTCTCCTCTCCCCTCCCCTCCCCTCCTCCTCCCCACCCTCCCCGGCCCTCCCCTCCCCTCCAACAGCAGCAGCAGCAGCCAACACGACGACGACGACGACGGCGGCGGCGGCGACGACGGCGACGGCGACGACGACGGCGACGGCGGCGACGGCGGCGACGACGGCGGCGGCGGCGACGACGGTGACAGCAGGTAAGTACAATTTTTTTTTCAGATCTGATTTTTTTTCAGATCTGATTTTTTTAAAAAAAAAATTGATATGATTTTTTCATATTTTTTTTCAAAAATTTCAGATCTGATTATTTGAAAAAAATTTGAAAATTTTCAAAATAAAATCGGCCGCCTAAGGCCGACTAGGGCCGCCTAGGACCGACTAGGTCCCGCCTAGGCCGAAATCCGCCTAGGACTGGCGCCTAGGGGGTTTTCGGTGCGGCCGGCGGCCGCCTAGCGCCTAGGCGCCGCCTAGGCGGCCGCCTAGACCGAATTTTAGAACACTGCATAAAGCTGGTAAATGACTATGCATTTGTCTTGATATGCGTGATTCTTCTATGCCGATTACCATGCAAGGACTTGCTATCTTTACTCCTGTCCTTCCACCTTTATGATTCAATATGCTCTATTATCTGGTTGTTTTCTAAATTCACTTCATATAGACCCTGCAAGACATGGCATCTTTCATATCAGTGCAGTACTTGCATTCTCTTAGTTACTGTTCTGGTTCTTTTGCAAACACAGCTAGTATCATCTGTAACTGATTGTAGCCTTTGAAGATGGTACTTAACACACGAAAAGCCTTTTTGCAATTGTTGATACCCATGATGATAACCAAATTACGCTGTGAGAGGTTGTCTATAATTCATGGGGATGTGTGGATGAATAATAATTTGGTTAAGTAGTATTTAGGATTAATCATCCATTGATTGAAGAGATTGAGAAGGATGTTTGTTCATGGAGATTGAGAAAGATCTTGCTCGTAGAATTAGAACAGGATGTCGTAGAGGGGTGCTTTCTTGAAAAAATGATTATCAAAGAATAGGAAAGTACTTCTGCTGATTCATAAACTTGATAAATTGCTAACAAAATATTATGGGATATAGGATAAGGAAATATATTTTTAGCATCTGATAGATAAAAGTTGCAAGGACCTCTAGCAAGAAGTTATCAGCAGTGAATACGATCATTAGCAGTCAAAATTTTGCAGTAATGATCAAGAACTATAAGTAATCAATTGTGTAAAATCACAGGCAATTTGGGGGAAATATCTCGTGAAGAACTATTAAAGCAAACTGCACAACACGCACCAGTATTTCACAAGTGTAAACTAGAATTTAGAAGGCTCAGAAACAATTTTCAACAGCAATAACATGGTTAAGAGTTGATTCATATTTACTGTTAAGTGCACTCAACATAAAATTTATAAAGCACATAGCTAGAAATTAATTCACGCCAAAAATAGGAACTTACAATGTTTTGGCAACTAAGAGGATACACATAACTCAATAGAAAATTTGGTATACAGTATAACTATACCAAGCCAGCTCATGCCTAGTGAACTTTATACTTGATATGTTTGTAAATGGTGAAGAAAATCTTACTTGTCCATTTGCTTATGGCCCTTCTTCTTGTTTGTTACACCTCCACTGCGTTCAAGTTCCAATGCCTTCAACCTATTTTTAAATGCCGGTGTCTTCTTGACCGTGTTAATAGCCTGCAACAAGTGATAAGAAGATTGACTGTAGACTATAATAGAGTAAAAAACTAGAACAATATCATAAATTTGTTAACAGGAGCAAATTACGGTTATGTTTCTTCTTGGTTTTGATCAAGTACAAACAAAAATTCTAGAAACAAGTAATTAGAACTGACCCATGCTGGCATCTTTGTGATCATGCAAGTTTATAATAAAACTTCTAGAAATATTGTTTGTATGACAACATACTAGTAACTTCAGCATCGATATTTTACGAAAACCTAAGATCATTGAGGGAAAATGCAGAAGAACAATTTTGAATAGATGCTGAAAGGAAAAGCTTGGGTGCAGTCCTAAGTCATACATACATCTACATATGAAACACTGTAAAACTAATTAGATATTCACAATAAATAGTTGTTCAATAAAAAAGAATCATTACATAGATAACATCAAAATAATCATATCTTATTACTTTTGTTTATATTAGATGCCCTGACAAGCGATATGCAATATTTAGGCTCTAAAACTTCTTCATTTTACGGAAGAAGTGAGAGCAGGAACTCAAAATGAATGAGAAAAAGCTGCCGAAGAAAAAGTTCTAAAATGTCATGCCATTAGGATATAAATATTAACGTGAACATATATGACCAAGAAACAAGGATTTGACTAAAACCTCATTAAGCAAATCAATATGTAACAAGACAGTGGAAAAGTATACGAATCTACAAACCTGTGTATATCTTGACCACTGGTTTACGTATTGCATTGCAGACACAAGTAACAGAAGGCCCACCAAGACTAAGCGAGGATCCTATCATTTACATAGAAGTGACTGGTTTAAAATGAAAGTAGCAACTAAATCAAATAAGAAATAGAAGCAATTGCTCTTTAATCTTACTGTTTTGTGCCCGTAATATGCCTGGTAGTAACGGGCTGCATTGTAGAATACCTGAAAGGTTTTGAAATCATTTATTCATTCCAAGTAAACAGACATGAACACGGAAATATGAAATCAGATCATTGTGTATTGTTATATTATTATAAAGATCCATCTTTTTTTTCTCCAAAAATAATGGATAGAGCATCAAGGTCACAGAGGGTATGCAACAAGCAGGTATTATGGAGCAAAATAGGTTACTAATTTGTGAGTCAACAGAATTGATAAATTATTGGAATTGCAATTGTAATTCTTAATACCGTACACGAATCTCAGAGTGGTTTTATATAATATAAAATAATGAATGCATAAAACATCATGTACACATGCTATGTATAGGCAACGAATTTAAAAAATCATATAAATCAATTGAGTAAATGTAAAATGAAATGACGCCAAACCTCCTCTGGATGTGCAATTGCATAATCATATTGCTCCCTTGTGGCTTCATCCTTTAAAATCTGAAAGAAAACAAACAAAAAATTTATAAGCAAAGAAAACTAGGAAGAAATTAGTAGTTTGTTCTGATATTCACACTACAACTAAGGTTTGCATTATACTGGAATAATCTAGGTGTAGCATCCTTCTATGGCAGTGTACATTGTATGTTTATATCTTCAGATGTTTTATTTAGCACCATAAATCTCTAGTTATCGAACATATGAGAGCGGACCACCAATACCTTGTTTTATGAATCTTCAAACTAGAGTTAGGGTTTTGAATGATGACCCAAACAATATCTTGTTGCAAGGTTCTACTAAAATCTAACTTAATACTCATGGACATTATTTACAACTTTATAGATCAAACTCAAATTGAAAGGTGAAAGAGCGAGATCCTTTGGCTCATCGCCCATAATAATTCATGGATATGCAAATGAACCGTGTCTTCTTGCTTGGAAGATCCAACAAGAATAACATGGATTCCGTCCTAATAAAAGATTGTTGGTAGTGAAGCACGTGATAATTCTAGACTATAAGTTGATGATGTAATGGATGACAAGGTGAGCCTTCCCCTATAGATCAGCATGATGTTGTCAATCGTCTTCATACATGGAGTGGACCTGGTTAGAGGGTAAGGATGTATTCCGTATTTCAAAGTGACCAATTGCCAATAAAAGACGATGACAACAACTACAACCGAAGTTTGGGCAACCCAAAGGATGAGACCTTTGGTATAAGGAAGGGAACAGTCCTAGGTTCGGTTCCCGGGAATAATAGTAACATATTTGCCCTTAATTTCACAACGCAATAACAACTATTAATCAAGGTTTGCAATATCAGTCAACACCGATATGGCGATCTGTATAGGCTGTACACTATCGGTTTTGGCATGTCCGATCGGATATTGACCATATCCAATACCGAAATCAGGAATCGCTTTCCTGGTCAATTTAAAAATATATATATTAAAAACATAGAAGTATGGCCAAAAACAATGCCGGCACATTGACTTTATCGTGTTGAAGATCAACACGCTACAATGTGTGAATAAAATTCCAAATCAACGCACTATAACCATACCATTTTCCAAAGTTGTATAGTAAAAATGTACAAAAATATTATTCCATTCAAATATATATATATATATATATATATATATATATAGTTGGGCTACAGAAGAAAGTAACATAAACAATCATATCTATTACGGGTGACAATCCAACAATGTCAAATATTATCACATAACACATTCAACAAAAAAACAACAATCAGCAAATAAGATTATGCTCAAGTGTTTTCTTATTATCTTTGGCTTTCGGAGACCAAGAAGACCGAAACTCTGATCCAAAATTGCCGAAAGATACTTATACCATATGAAGGGTACAAAACCAATATCGATTAGACGAAGCTTGCTAGAAATCATGCCACTTTCTCGCAAACAAATTAGTGAAGTTGTTTTTTAAATGTTAACCTTTTTGGCTAATTTGAAATAGGGGTTTTACTTTTCTTGTCAAGATTCGGATTTTTTTTGTTTGTAAATATCTAAAATTTTAATTTTTAACTTTCAATTTGGATGGATTTTTCCCACAACATATAAATTTTCTTCTTGAATTTAACCTGCCTAGTCAAATTTACAATTAGTACACATCAATCAGAAGAAGCATTCAGAGCCAGATGCCCAGATGGGCGAATGGATCAGGACGAGAACCTCGTAGGCATTGGCGATCTTGAGGAAGAGCTTCTTGGAGTCGGGGTCGGGGTTCTTGTCGGGGTGGTGCTTCAGGGAGAGCTTGTAGTAGGCTTTCTTGATCTCCGACGCGTTCGAGCTCTGAGTAACCCTAACCGATCCAGTAAACACAACAAATAATCAGCAACCAAATCGATTTGGAAAAGCAAAGAAAGAACCGACGACGAGAAAGAGGAAGAACCCGAGGAGATCGTAGCAGTCGTCTTCGTCGCAGTAGATGGCGCGAGCCGGCTGGAGGAGGAGGAGGAAGACGAGGAGAGAGAAGAAGAAGATGACCGAGGAGGAAGAAGAGATCTGGAGCCCGCGAAAATTTGGCGGCTCCATGACTGACTTCTCTCCTCTCTCTCTCTCTCTTGAGATTAGATTGGTGAAGGTGTTTTGTGACTAGCCTACCATATAAATTGCATTTGTGAACCGCAAAGTTTTTCTTTTTTCCCCATTTTTTTTTCTTTTTTCCCTTTTTTTTTTTTTTTTTTTTTTTCCTTTAGACCTCTCCACTAATCCAATTGTGACAAGTTTTTTTTTTTTTTTCCCTATGGGGGCGTTTGGTACGCGATATTTTTTTTATTCCCGAAAAAATTTAAGATGGGAATCTATTACCACGTTTGTTTGGCTTATAAAAAATTTATTCCGGAGAATTATAAATACCCGGGTAAATAGTTTACCCACAAAACATGGGAATTCTATCCCTTGAGAATAGGTGGGTATTTTTTTTTGCCCGGGCAAAAAAAAAAATTGTCCAATTTTTTTCCTTCTTTTTTGATCAATTTTGATTAGTTTTGAACATTTTTTCTTCTTTTGTCCTTTTTATCGTTTTTTGTCATTTTTTTTTCGTTTTTTACCAATTTTTTGTCGTTTTAAGCGATTTTTTTTCGTTTTTACCCATTGTTTGTCTTTTTGTCACTTTTTGATTATTTTTTGTCGTGTTTATCGCTTTTTTGCCGTTTTTACCAATTTTTTGTCGTTTTAAGCGATTTTTTTTTTCGTTTTTACCCATTTTTGTCTTTTTGTCACTTTTTGATTATTTTTTGTTATTTTTATCCATTTTTGTCCTTTTTGTCGTTTTAAGCGATTTTTTTCGTTTTTTTTTTTTCGTTTTTGTAGCTTTTTTGTTGTTTCTATCAATTTTTAGTCATTTTTTGTCGCTTTTTGGTCATTTTTACTGATTTTTTTTCATTTTTTTTTTTTTTTTTTTTTTTTTTTTTTTTATTTTTTGCGTTTTAACGATTTTTTGTCCTTTTTGTCGTTTTTATCGATTATTTTCGTTTTTGTCGCTTTTTTTGTTGTTTAAAACCGATTTTTTGTTGTTTTTAACCCTTTTTGTCGTTTTTAACCAATTTTTTGTCGTTTTAACCGATTTTTTTTTCGTTTTTATTGATTATTTTTCGTTTTTGTCGCTTTTTTGTTGTTATTTTTGTCGTTTTAACCCGATTTTTTGTTGTTCTTAAACCGATTTTTGTCGTTTTTAAACCGATTTTTTTGTCATTTTTTGTCGTTTTAACCGAAATTTTGTTGTTTTTGTCGTTTTTGCCGCATTTTGGTTTTTTTTTCGTTTTACCGATTTTATGTAATTTTTGTCGTGTTTTGGTTATTTTTGTCGTTTTTACCCTTTTTTTTTTTGTCGTTTATACATTTTTTTCGTTTTTTTGTCATTTTTGTCGTTTTAAGCCGATTTTTTTTCGTTTTTCATCGTTTTTGTCGTTTTTTGTTATTTTGTCGTTTTTACCATTTTTTTTCGTTTTTACCGATTTTTTGTCGTTTTTACCAGTTTTTTTATATTTGTTCATTTTTTTCGTTATTATTATTTTTTATTTTTTTCCCCGGAAAAATTTATATTGTCACCAAACATGGGAATGTAATTTTTCAGGAAATTTAATTCCTTGGAATTTGATTCCCGGGAATATAGAATTCCCGGCTACATAGTATTCCGCATACCAAACACCCCCTATATGTCTAACATTTTCCATATATGTTTTAGTTTTATGTGTGGTTGCAATCTATTACATGTTATTGATATGCCACTACTGCTTAGAACGAAACATTTTCGAGTCATTTAAAATAGATTGTCGAAGTATTCGATGACCGATTTTAGCATAATTATGTTGCATAAATCGCAATATTAGCCGGTCATGATCGATAACTCCGTTATAATTATCCAATATAATATAATATTTCTAACAATTAATCTAAAAAAATTGTCCATTAATCGGAGTAAGGCAAACAAGCACTAGATAAATATGTTAATTGTTCATGCATCGGTATTTAGTGCACTTATTGGAACATTTTTTTTTTATTTCAGTGCATATTTGTACGATGTTTACTTACATTTGTATAAGAGCTCTCCCTGGTAGTATATTGTTAGACTATGGTATATGATGTTGTGATTTGATCCGTTGTATCATGCTAGGAAATAATTAGAGTAAAATATGGTTTTGCATGATTGATCACCTAGGTATCACAACTAGATCACAGACCGATTAATTTTTTTTCTTCTTTCTATTTTTTTTTATAGAACTAGTTTTTTAACAATAGCATATTTGTTTGTACAAAAAGCATCTGTACGAAATAGGACTTGGAGAAAGGTGTTTATAAAAAATGTATAAAATAATACATCATGTGGTATGACGAAAATCAAGCAAGACAATGGATGCTTAGTCGTGACATTGGATTTTATAGCGAATGTTTGGTCATGACAGTGGATAGCTCCTCCTATAATCATATTATTGTTTGGTTATTTTTTCAATTCGAACATATCTAAGTAAGTTCAAGTTGTTTAGCCGCAACCGAGAGAAGTTTTTTTTTGGGATATTTTGTAAAACCTTCCCTAAATAATGGGCTAATTTGCGAAATACCCCCTAAAGATCTCGAATTGGTAAAACCCCCTTTCCGTCAAGACGCTGTTTGATTTTGGGTGACGTGGCAATTCGTGTGTGTTATTAAGTAAAAAAATAAAAGTTAGACGAAAATACCCTTCCCCAAAAGTCCTTCATCTGGAAGAGGAGGATCGGGTGGGCCGGCCGCTCGACCGCGACAACGGAGGATTGCTTCGTTTCTACTGTGGCGGCGGAGGGCGCGGGATCGTCCGACTCCTCGGAGCCGATGAGGATCGGCACCGAGAGGTGGTGGTGGTGGCACTTCTTCCGGCAGAGGTGCGTGGCGGAGACGAACGCGACGTAGACGAAGTAGAGCGAGGCGAAGCAGGCCGCGCCCCGCACGGTGATCCGGCCGACGAGGAGGATGAGGAAGAGGGAGGAGAGCACGAAGAGGAAGAAGCTCACGTCGCGGACGAAGCTGAGGCGGTCGACGCGCAGGGCGCGGGCGGGGGAGGAGGAGACGGAGATGTTGATGATGCCGACGACGACGCAGGAGACGAAGAAGGCGCCCCCGAGGACGCTGCTGAGGCCGACCTCGGCGGAGCCGGAGCGGAAGGAGATGACGCTGGCGAAGACGTCGGGGGAGCCGTTGCCGAGGGAGAGGAGGGTGGCGCCCGCGATGGCCGGGGAGAGACGGAGGGACTTGGAGAGGCTCTCGACGGAGGAGCAGAAGTAGTGGGAGGCGGTGTTGGCGAGGAGGTAGAAGAGGACGAGGAGCCAGAGGGCGAGGAGGGTGTAGCCGAGGGACGGGTGGCCCCCGCAGAGGCAGTAGAACATGTGGAGGTAGTTGATGTAGCCCTGGGAGACGCATGGGGAGTGATCAGCAGTCTTTAAGTAGAAGCATTTGGCGTCAGCGTCGCCAAGCTCTTGAAGAGCAATGCAGCTGCTGCTACTACTTGTTGATGATGATGATGATGATGATAGAGAGTGGTGAGGAGGAATGGTGGTGGGAGAACGAATGTGGGAAGTGAAGAAGAAGCAGAGGAGGAGGAGGAAGCAAGTGTTGATGAAGGCCTTGAAGTTTTCTGAGAGGACAAAAGCCATTGTTATTGTTGCTATGCTCTCTCTCTCTCTCTTATTATTGATTGGATTCCATGAAGGGCTTTATAGAGCTCTATGCCACCATTCCCTCGTCTGTCCTACTCCAAAGGATCAGCTGCTTTGGCTTGAACACAATTTGGTCCCATTCGCTCCTGTAGATCACTCTTCTTATCCCGTCATATCTTCGGCATTTTGAGTACATAAATGGGCACCCTATTGCTGAATGTGTCGACTGGCAACAAATTTGGCATTTAATCTGATCACTTTCATCAATCTCATCACTTTCATCACTCGATTTCTGCAAATTTAGAAATTAAAAATTAGTGTTTTCTCCTAACTGTAAATATAATAATTTGTGTTTCCTCCTTACTGTAAATATAATAATTTGTGTTTCCTCCTTTAATGGTAGAAATTACCTCTTTCTCTATAGATGAAGGAGCACCCCCCATGCTTGTAGGAACCTGATCTTCGGTAGACAAGTTGCACGCTGGAAGAGGATCAAGTGAAAGAGGAGGAGGATGATCGGTATAAATAGGTTGGAGAGAGGAAGAAGATGATCGGTATAAATAGGTTCAGCAAAGGAAGAAGATGACCGTTAGAGAGAGAGAGAGAAGACCGTTGGAGGACCCCTGCCACGTACGCAGGGGTATTTTCGTCTAACTTTTATTTTTTTACTTAAAAACACATACGGATTGCCACGTCACCCAAAATCAAACAGCGTATTGACGGAAAGGGGGTTTTACCAATTCGAGATCTTTAGGGAGTATTTCGCAAATTAGTCCATTATTTAGGGGAGGTTTTACAAAATATTCCTTTTTTTTTCTCTCTTCCAATTATAGAAGCCAAAACCCAAATGTTTCCATCTGAGGTCATATTTTGTCCTCTTTTTCAAATCTCACCTATTATGCCCACCTTTATGCCATTTCAAAACCGTTCATTCACATTTTTATACCCATTTTGGTCAATTGCAAGGCTCGTAGAGGGAAGCACTCTCAACAAGTTCGAATGATCAGATTTGCACTATATATTTCATAAGAGGGTTGAGGAGGAGGATGGTCGTTGAGGAGGTACATGGAGGTACTAAGACGACATGTAATGATGTAAAGGAGGAACGCAATGGAGGCGGAGCAAAAGCGATGGTAAAAATTGACAAAGAATAAAAATATAGTGGAAGAGGAGATGCGGAAACTTGCACCATAATGTGCTATATTGGATGGATGAGTTAATCGCAATGGAGTTGATGGTGTGCTGAAAGGCAAAGGAAACCACTGTCCTCACAAAATAAATCAATACCACGTTTGATTTTCACCGAACTGTCTAATAAAATATATTGTTTTGTATATTTTTTCTAAAGTGTTTGTTTCAATGTCCTATTTATGTTTGTTCGTACTAACATTTTTCATGTTTTAATAATAATAAATAATTATGTTGGCAGGTAAAAGAATTAGCTAATGACAAATATTAAATGAACCATAAACATATAAATAAGATATCAGTGACATATGTGGTCCTCTTACAATTATATTATATACATCTATATTATAAATATATTTTGTGTCGAGTCAAGAGGTGGATGACATGAATGACCACCCACACAACACCTTTGAGCCTCCGCATTAATGCAGATGAGCTTGCCTAACTCGCGGGAATATATCGCTCCGTGGAATCGAACCTATCTAGCTAGGGATAATGCAAACACCCTCTCCCCTCCCCTCACTATATATATCTAAATATATGAATAAGAGGTGTTTGGCTACATATACATTTTATAACATGAAGAAAGGGTAAAGTGCAAAAAACCCCTCGTTAAATATGTTACTTTTGCACTAAAATACCTTTTAGAATTTTTTGTCAGTTTACCCCTCCTTAGATTATATATCCGCTCGATTAGGCCCCTCCAGCCAAATTTTAAAAAAATTATACCAAAAATACCCCTCCCCACCCTCCGGTGGCGCCGGCGCCGGCGAGCCCCCCCCCTCCCAACGCCGACGATCCCCCCGCCCCCCCGACCCCCTCGCCCCCCCCCCCCCCCGCCGCCGGCGATCCCCCAGCCCCCCCGACCCCCCCCCTCCCATCGCCGGCGATCCCCCCGCCCTCCCCCCCTCCCCCCTCGCCCCCCCCCCCCCCCCCCGTCGCCGGCGATCCCCCAGCCCCTCCGACCCCCCTCCCATCGCCGGCGACCCCCCCGCCCCCCCCGACCCCCCCCCCGACCCCCTCCCCCCCAGCCGCCCCGACCCCCTCATCCTCCTTCGCCGGCCCCGACCCCCCCGCTCCCTCGTCGGCCCCGACCCCCGACTCCCTCGCCGGCGAGCGACCCCCCACCCCCGCCCGACCCCCCCCTCCGCCTCCGTCACCGCCGGCGAACACAGCCGAAGAAGGAGGAGGGGGAGGGAGGGGTAAAATTGTCACTTGGGGGCAAAATGTGTGAGCACCCTAAATTTTGGGTTGATTTTTTTCATTTTATTTTAATTTTCTGATTGAGGGTAATTTTAAAATTTCGTGTTTATAATTATTTTAATAATGATATTTAATTCAAGATATGATTTTTGGTGATTTTAAATCATTTTAACATTATTTAAATCAATGACTTGTGGTTTTGACGTTTTGCTAGTGAAACCCTAGAGACTGTTTGACCTAGAGCCTAACCATGTGATTATGATATTTTAATATCATTTTTGGCCTAAGGATATTTTTACATTTGACCTCTTTGAATTATTTTGATATTATTTTATTATTTATGATATTGTTTTGGGGTTATTTGAGTCGGGTTCGAATTTCAACTCAATCCGACTTGAAACGGGGACCCGGGGATAGTTTGACTCTAGTGGGACCCACACACTAGTTAGGCATGGCCCACATGATATTAATTTTTAGTCCACATGATAGAAATATTTTAGTTAGAGGTTAGACTAATTATTATGGATAAGGTTAGTGTGATTAGAGACTTTAGAATGACTAATTTAGCCCCAACCAATTAGCCCTTTCCTAATACTCATAGAATAGGTTAGTAGGGGCTTTTGGACTTTTCCTAATAGGACAAAACCACCTTTATGGCCAGCCACAATAAGGATAGGGTTGAGCCTCCCATTTGTCATTATCCATCAATTTTTCTCTCTCTTGTTCTTCCCCAAATTCCTAGAGAGCAATCCCTAGCAATTTCTTCACCAAATCCTTCCATTTCACCACCAAATCTTCTTCTTTCCTTCTCCATTCTAGCCAAGGAGGAAGCTACCAGAGTTTGGGAGGATTCGGAGCTCGTTCGTGTCCTTTTGGAATCTCTACGTGTCGGTGTCGCTCCGGGAAGGTTTTTCTTCGATTCGATCTACCGGGAGGTATAAATCCCTTCTCCTTTTCATTTCTTCATGCATATAGGTCTATTTTGAACCCATAGGAATGACCCCCATGGTTGTATCTCCATTTGTGTCTATTTTGTGTCCATTTGGAGGTCATAGGAATGTCCTTTGTGTTGTGGATGTGTTCATGTTACATATATAGATTTATATATATATATATATATATATATATATATATATATATATATATATATATATATATTTATAGAGAAAGGCGGCTCAGAGATTAGGTTTCCAAGCTGATGCAGGCTGAAGAAATCAAGATTGAACAAAAAGCCAAGTGCGACTGGATGAAGATGGGGGATAGCAGCTCTAAGTTCTTCCATAGTGTGGTTAAGGCCAGACAGAATAGAAATCAAGTAGCAGTTCTCATCGACAAGGCCGGGAAGGTTATTGAGAATCCCTTCGAGATTCAAGCAGAGGTGGTTAGTTTTTTCACTGCTCTGTATAATGTAGAGGGTGATTCTTCTCCGCTCAATCCTGTAGTTACGAAACGGGTCTTGACAGAGGAAGCACTGATAGGTCTACACGCGCCCATCACTCTTAGCGAGGTTGAGGAGGTGGTTCTCAAATCGAAGAAGAACAAGTCACCGGGCCCCGATGGTTTCACTGCAGGTTTCTTCATCCGGCACTGGAAAGATGTAAAGGTTTTGGTGGTGGAAGCCATAAGAGACTTCTTCAGGACTGGCAAACTGTTGAAGCAATTCAATCATACATTTATCACTCTCATCCCGAAGAAGGTTGGGGCTTCATCCCTAAATGACTTTAGGCCGATTTCCTGTTGCAACTTTTTCTACAAAGTCATTGCTAAAATTATGAGTCGGAGGATGAAGTCGCTTCTTCCAGGTTTGGTCTCTCGTAACCAATCTGCGTTCATTGAGGGAAGAAGTATTGCAGAGAACTGTCTTCTGGCCAATGAGTTGGTTAGAGATTTCAACAAGAGCGGAGGTGATAAGGCTTGCATTAAGCTTGACCTTAGGAAGGCGTACGATTCAGTCAATCGAGAATTTGTGATTCACATTATGAAAACTATGGGCTTTGATGATTGGTGGACTGACAGGATTTACGAATGCATCTCGACTCCTACGGTTTCAATCTTGATCAAGGGAAGACCGGTCGGTTTCATTCATACATCCAGAGGGCTTAGACAGGGAGATCCCCTATCGGCGTATCTGTTCACTATGGTCATGGAGCATTTCTCATGTCAAATGGAGCTTGCTGAGCATTCTAGGAGGATTACTCCCATCTTCAGGTTAGTTAAACCTAGTATATCGCACCTTATATACGCGGATGACCTTTTAGTCTTCATCAAGCCTGATGAGAAGGGGGTAGAATGTCTTCTCCATATTTTGGCTGAATTCGAAAAAGGTTCTGGTTTACGCCTCAATAGAGATAAAAGCTCGATAATTCTTAACAAATCCTGTCGATCGAAGGAGAGGTGGGCAGATCTTTTGGAGGTCAAAGAAGCTTCCCTCCCTATCAGGTACCTGGGGGTTCCTCTTGCCACCACATTTGCTAGGCATTCGGACTGTCTTAGCCTCATCAGCATGGTGCAGTCCAGGCTCGATGGTTGGCAGGCGCAGCTGCTCTCCTTCGGCGGGCGGATTGAGCTCGTCAGGGCGGTTATTAACTCGATAGTTTCCTACTGGTTCCACGTGGTTCTCCTTCCCAAGAAGACTGTGATAAAGATCGACAATATGTGCGCGAAGTTCGTGTGGAAAGGAGGGATACAAACTATGGCTTGGGCGGACATGTGCCGACCTCGAGACGAAGGGGGGGTGGGTCTCCGTTCCCTGGCCACTCTCAAGGATCTGGCTGTGCTCAAGATGGGATGGTCCCTTATCGAAGGCGACTCTTTGTGGTCTAACTGGATGAAGGGCAGGTACATCAAGAAGGGCAATTTCTGGTCGATGAATAGCAATTCTAACTTCTCTTCGTGTTTTAAATCCATCCTTAAATCTCGAGGCAGGCTCAAGGAATGTATCACGAGAATTATTCATGATGGCAAAGACACAGTGCTGTGGGAGGATCCATGGGTCGAGCACGACAGTCTTCCGTGGGGTTCTGAGATGGAGCCAAGGAGTGCCAGGACGAACAAGCAGAAGGTAAGTACGTTGATTCGGGAAGGGGAATGGGCTATCCCCTCGGGCTCGAAGGCTAGTAGATGGGCCTCGAAGATCACTAAAATCCACATTGATGGCAGTGCTGATAAAGATCACTGGAGATGGGAGGGAAATCTCAATGGAAATTTTTCTCTGAGATTGGCGTACGAGAAGTACAGGAAGAGGAGCCCGAGTTTCATATGGTCGAAGTATATTTGGATGAAGGGAGCCTCGCCTAAGTTCAGCTACTGTATTCTCAAGGCGGTGCTAGGGAGATTGCTTACTAAGGACAGGATGAGGAGATTCGGGTTTCAGATGGAAGATATCAGGTGCTCACTTTGTAACTCTGCCCCTGAGTCTCACTTGCATCTATTCTTTCACTGCGAGATGAGTTCTAAAGTCTGGAATAGTCAAAGGAGAACCCTGGGACTGTCGGAGAATAGAGAGGATTCCATCCTTGGGGTATTTGAGGAGATATCCAAGTTCAGCTCCACGAATCATCCCTGGTTTTGGAAGGCCCGGCTCCGGCTTGCTTGCTCGGTGTGGCACCTTTGGAGGGAAAGAAACAGGAGGATTTTTGAAGGAGTCGAGAGCACGGTCGTTAGCCTCGAGAGGAGCATTCAGGTGGACATGGACATCATGGCCCCGTAGTACTTTTGATTGCTAGGTCCAGAGTCTTTTTGTTATGCTCTGAGTTGTGGTTCCTTAGTAGGTTCTGCAGGTCTTTTGAGTAGGTGGAGAGGAGGGTCCCCTCCAGTTGGAGTAGGGACCGTTTTAGAGAGGTGTTAGTTTGTATAGTTATGTTTATTCTTTCATTTTTATAAAGTCGTTACCTTCCCCAAAAAAAAAAAAATAATAATAATATATATATATATATATATATATATATATATATATATATATATATATATATATATATATATATATATATATTGTAATGAGAGTGTATCTATATTTATATATGTAATAAATGGTTCATGATGATTATATAATCAAGTTTGTGAGTGTGGTTCCTCATATTATTATTGCTATTATTGTTGTGGATAATTAGGATATATATTGTTGTATTCTTTTGGCTCAAACTATCTAAATCCGTCATGATTTTTATCCACGTTTTTAATTTCAGCCATAACTTCTAGCTCAAAGCTCGGTTTAATCTCCCATTTTTTTTTAAAAGAAGCGTATTGAAGTTAGCTTTCCAAAAACATGTATTAATAGGCCTAATTCTTTCTGTAACTTTCTGGAGAATTATTTGAGTGTCAGCTGTACGAAAAACAAATGCGTTCTCGGTGTTTTCGCGATTCCGGGAGTTTCCGGAAACGAAAATACGATCCGTTTGAAGTTTCGGAAAGCTAACACATAGATCTATAACATACTGTAATCATAGAGTTTAATTCATGCTGAGATGGTACAGTATTGATTATTAGTAGGAGTTACTATTCGGCATATGCATTTTGTGCACCCTTGTGTGTAATATAATGTTCTATTTGATTTTAACCCATGTTAATGTATATACATTATGTAATTAAATAGAGAATACAAGCATGAGTAAATGGTTAACTAAATGATGTATGAGGTGATAATGTAAGCATGTATAAGTATGGCTTGTAATGAATATGTAGGTTCCATAGTATGTAATGTATGGTACATATAGTAGTGCAAGAGAATAAATGAATGATGAATGAATGAAAGCATGAATGTAATATAATAATAGATGTAATGTATGCAATATACAAGTTAATGAGATGTAATGTTCTATGTTAACACAAATCCTATATTACCTCATGTACCCCCTTTACACTATGTTGACACTATCACACTTGACACATTGTTCACTTACACTTTGACACTCTTTGATATGTATACACTATGTATGCCCATTTAACCCTCACTTGCCCCTTTGCCATGTTCACATACACACACATAGCCTCTTAAATAAGTATTTATGAATATAGTTAACTTAGCTATGTATGTATATTATATATATGTTAGCATATTGTGTTGTAATATGTAAGTTTATATAACAATTTGAAATGCCATGATTATAGACCTAATGTTGAATACTAATATATGCATGTTTATATATGTGTAGACATATATAGCTTAAAGTAATAGATTACCTAGTGTATATCCAATGTGAATTCTTGCCTATTTGAGTATTGAATAATTGCATGCTATATAGAGTTGGGTGTATGTTGGCTTGTATAGCCTTGTATTGATGTGTGCTTGCTAGGATAGTCTTGGTTAGGCCTAGTAAGACTTACTGGGTTAGGACATGACCTAGATTGACCCAGTTTGACCAGAGTTGACCAGTTTACCCAAAGTCAACTGTAAGTCAACACTTGACCTAGTTTGACTAGATTATTGACCGAAGTCGACCTAGAGTTGTTTGACTTAGAAGAACCTAGAATAATGTAGATTGATTATAGAGATTCATTTATTACAACTTGAACACCTTGTAACCTGTGTTGCTTTAAATAGGACTCTGTGGCTTCAGTGGGACCTCCTATACTTATCAGCTGTTCAGGTTATCGAGGCGAGTACATTCTCTGACCGTTTCATACTTGTATGGATTTACATTCTTGCTCTAGATTACTGTACTTGATGCTGACACGACTGTTATCACGGATTGGTACTATATGGATCTTCTTTTGAGATGTTATCTCCTTGTATTCACTAAATACATATTGTGACGTGCATTTCACTTCCATATTATATTTATTGAATACCCATATCCTTGTATACTCATTGTGCATATTGTACTCTCATTATCACATGAGCCCCAGGGATAGACCATTGTACACTATTGTATAACATTGTACATCCATTGTATAACATTGTACACTATTGTATAAGATAACGTAACTGGAGTAGATCCTTGTGTATTGATTGGGGAGGGGGAGTAGAATTGGTTATGTACTCAAATCCTATTGTACAACATTGTATAACTATTGTATATGTCTATTGTACACCCACGTACAATGGAGTTACCATTGCATTTTCCTAGCCCGTTTACATAACCAGATTGTACTCTAAATCACATGTTCCTTACAGTTCTTACTTATCATATTTAGATATTTCCTGTTATTAAATCTCTACTGTTTTCTATACATTCTTCTTTCAGCGTTTCATGTACTTTACTCTATTGTATGCTTTATATTTCCTAACTCGATATGAACTGTGTGAGATGTTTTGTGCTCGCTCCCGTCCTGACTGGACCTGTTGATAAATTTTACAGATAGCCTGGAGGTGCCTGCTAGCCTAGAGGAGACACATTAGAGGTTGTTTAGGTAGTTATTTCATTTTGTCTGAAGTTGTATTTTACTTTGTGGAATACTGTATTGAGTTTTTGAGATGTATTTATGGGTTTATGTATCATAGACACTTAGACTTCTATCTCCTGTATCTCTTTTGGATTTCATGTTTTATTTATCTTCATCATGCTCTACCTTAGATGTGATTGAGACTGTATCTGCTATGTCACCCCCATTCGGGGAGTATAAACTGTTTAGTCTTATACTGTTGTTACGTACTCGTACCCTCACGGTGGGTACGGGTCGTGACAAAATGAGCATTGAGACCTAGGACAGCGTTCTACCGCCGACACTGCGGCGTAGGCTGGACGTTGTTACGTACTCGTACCCTCACGGTGGGTGCGGGTCGTGACAAAATGAGCATATTTCAAACTTTTGGAAATTTTAAGAGCATGGGATCTTTTAGTGCAAAAGTAACATATTTAACGAGATTTTTTTTGCACTTTACCCCATGAAGAAAATACATGTAATTTTTTTTTTTACAGTGGGACTCACTATTATTATTATTATTATTATTTTAAATAAATAAGGTGTTTAACGTCTCTTTATAAAATTAGGGTTAGTCCTCAATTATTTCCTATTCCTTTAGCACAGGCCATAACCCGTGAACCGGTTACAGCGACTTGTCCCTAGTTGCTGGGTCCGGCTAAACGCACCCCAAGACCTGCTAAGGACACCCCATTTAAAAAAAAAAAACTTTCTATTCTATCCTTGCTGCTGAGCACACCCCATACTCCCCTCCCCTTCCCCCCCTCCTCCTCCCCCGACCCGCCGCCGCCTCCGACCCGCCTCCTCCTCCTCCTCCCCCTCCTCCCGCTTTCCGATCCCCCCTCCGCCGACCATAAACTGTTGTTAAAAAAAAAGGTTAATTAGTTGTACCCCCATATGGTTTTTACGTATTTTGGTAACTGTCTCCGTTGTTTCAAAAATAAAGAACACCCCCCTGACTGCTTAATTTTTCACTCATTTTCTTCTATGCACCAAGGAGGTACAACTAATTAACTTTATAAACCAGGGGGTGTTCTTTATTTTTAAAACAACATGGACAATTACCAAAATACGCACAAACCATAGGGGGGTACAACTAATTAAAAAAAAAAAAAAAATTTTTAGGCGTATTCACGGGTAGGTTCGACCCTGGTTTGTCGAACTCACAGAACAATGTTCGACCCACGGCAGTCGAACTATAGTGTGTACGTTCGACCAGAAGATGTCAAACAGAAGATGGCATGTTCGATTAGAATATGTTCGACCAGTGTTTGTCGAACACAAGAAGACACGTTCGATCAGTATTTGTCGAACATAAGAAGACATGTTCGACCAATACTTGTCGAACAGACCATTGTCCGTTCGACAAGTATTTGTCGTGCTTGTCGCAGATTTTTTTTTTTGGTGGGGTATTCTTAGGAAGCCTTGGGGGTATATTGGTCTTTTAACATGATATTTAAGTTATGTGGGGTGTCCTTAGCAAGTCTTCGGGTGTGTATAGCCGGCCCCTAAAACTAAAACCCTCGCTTCTCCTCCTCCTCGCTGCGACCATCCAATCTTTCTCCTCCTCTCTTCCTCTTCGCCCCTGCTAAAACCCTAACCCTAATTTTCACAACCATCCTCCACCACAAATCAATGGCTAAGGGCTCGAAGAGGCCGAGGACGCCCGCGGGGAAGCCCACGAAAACCCGCGCCAGCAACAAAATCTTCAGGGAAGAAGATATCGATGACGAGGTCGATGCCTGTAAGTAATCAAAACCCGACCTTTTTTCCCCTTCTCCTCCTCTTCTTCTTATGCTCTTTTCGTCGTTGACTGATATATTCAGTCCCAATCTACAGTTCATAAGCAGCGGGATATCGTCCCCCTCGACGCCTACGACGAAGACGGTGAGTTTTCTAGAAGTCGTTGGCTTCTGTTTTCTCAGTGTTCAAATTTTGTTATATTTTGCTTAGTTGAGTTTGTTTGACGGGTCAGGGGATTCCGACGAGGATGACGACATGGAACAACCGGTCTTTGATTTCGAGGTAGAAGATGCACTGATTATTTTGTCCTAATTAGCTTCACTTATCGGTTTCACTATAGCAATATTGGCACACTTAAATTCTTTGTAGAGGACTTAAAGTAAGCAACCATCACAAGCATCACAAGCGTAAAGTTAAAGTTTTGTAGGTTGTCGACTCGGAACCATATCTTTTCGATCATATGCATGTAGAAGTACTTTTTAAAGATCTCTTTGCGGGAAGGGTTTCTATTAACTTTACAGGGGTGTACTCGTAACCTGATCTGATGCTAATTTGATTGATTGTTTGAAAACTTGATTTTAGCATGATTTCATTATTTGTCCTGATTTCACCCATGATTTCGTTATGATTTTACCCTGTTTTTTCAAACTTAAATTTGGATGACGGATTTGAATCATGTTTGAATTCTCAAATTTTGATTTATAGATAAAACATTAAACAAAATAAAGTCCAACAACCTTGTCATCTAACAAAGTAAACTCAAATTTGGATGCTTCTAAACCGTATGTGTACTATTTTTTTTTTCCACGTCACATGTTCTAGTTAGTGAGTTTAGTCCTCCAATTAAATGTTACTATATTTTCTTCAAATTATTTTATCATTCTGTAACCATATATCTAATTCATATGTTTTGGTTTATAGGGGCTCCCATATCAAATTCACATCTAATGTACTTATTCTTCGCATTTCCCTTCACACCAGGATATTAGAAAGTGTCGTCATAAAAATATGCAACTTCTACATTTGTCTATCGAAATGTGTTCATCTCAGGTCCCATAATTGACTTTACCTTTTTTACTTTAGACTAGGTCCAAAAGTTCGAATAATGCAAATCATCATCTCAAATTGAGTCCATAATACATTCGTATGTTCCCTCTACTCTTTAGTCGTTTGAGACTTGAGAAATAACATATATCTTAGGATTCTCAACATTCAGGGTACAAGAACCCAACTTAGATGGTAACATGTGATGGAGATCCAATACACAACTTTGGTTATGAATGGCTGTGTTTGAAAATTGCTTGGCTTTGTTTGAAATTTGTTACATAAACAATTTGTTATATCTGACTAGTAGTTATATCTTTTGTAAAATCGATGCTTTGGATATATCTGTTTAAAAATCACAGTAGATATGACAAAAATTCAAAAATTATAAGTAGAAAAGGCGTGTTTTATATATTGGAGTGCTTATATTTGTATTTTATCTTTCATTATTTTTTCTTGGATGTTATTGTTAGAATGAAGAAGATGAGAAAATATGGTACCCTAGCTTAAGCAAAGAGTGAATTCTGAAATCAGACAATTTTTTGCTTGATTTTGGTTGATAAAAAAAATATATATGAGCCTCCAAATCATGGTCAAAATCAGCCAAAAATCAAAATCAACTTAAATCACTCAGTTTCTCACTACACTAAATTTTGCTTGGTTTGAAAATCGTCATTTTTTACTACTACCAATTTCGAAAGATTTCGGTGATTCATGAATCCGTGAATCAAGATTTTAGTTTGACTACACTTGATTTCCATTGAATTCTGAATCATGAAATTTGACTACACCCGATTATAAGGGATTTCATAATCGGGTGATGAATTTTTTTGTTGTTGTTGTGAATTACAGATCACCCGGATCCTCTCTTCTCGAGAATCGATACATCCCTTGTCTATGTATGGACAACAATCTCTCAAGCACAATGTTTAGGTTTGGAGAAATTTTCAATAAAAATGCACATGTCCGGATAAGTTTTATTTTATTTTATTTTATTTTATTTTATTTATAAATTATGTAATTCTTGTAAGCAATCCGTTTGGGGGTCAAACATAATGTACCCTCCTTCAACATATGATTTGCGGGAACTTACTGAAATTAATCCAACATGACATAGTTTATTGCATATTGACTAAAAGTAAAATACAGAGAACTGGCGGTTGTACTCCCAACTTTCATTGTTTTTACAAATATAAGAATTCACACCAATTTGAGGACAGAGCAACTTTCTTGCACTTGCGCAATCATGGGTATCAAGTGGGTCCACAACCAGTGCAGTGGAAGATGTAGATGGGTTTCAGATGCAATTCTTGCCCTTAGCGTTAATTTTATATTCATATAATTTATTAAAATAGATCAATTCTTCCCCCCATCCTGTTTTGTTTTTAATGGTTGTTGAACGGCAATCTGTTTTTACCTCAATTATTCTCTCTTTTATGCATAAGTTCGTAGTGTTTTGTTTGCATGCTACATGCTAGCGTAATCCCACTTTAACATTGTGAAATATTATCTTTTCTTTGAATTATTTTGAGCAATCATGCTATTCTGTTACATCGACAAGAAATCAGTCCATGCCAATAGCCAAAGTTGCACATATTTTCATCTATTAAAATACCAAACATTAGAATGTAAGATAGATGATATATTGTCGTGTGTCCTCAACTCAAGGTCTCAAATGGAGGCAGTGCAATACTTTTCATTGCACTGTATAGAAGCTGGAGAGTATTTTGATTTTTCAGGTTATATTCCTCTCTTGAATTTGGAATTTTTGATATAATGATAATCGCACATGACATAATTTTACCGTGACCTTCCTGTATAGAAGCTGTGGATGTGGTTTGGGACAAAAATTGAGTCCTTGAGATCTATCATAACATATGGCACTATTTGCTTAATGAAAGTTGCTTATATTCGCAACAAGAAGATAATCTTATAATGCATTTGTTAACTTTTACCTAGTGCATCCTTCAGCAAAGTTCTTACTACTTAGTCATACTATAGTATCGTCATATTCTGAAGTATTTTCTATACTCAGTTTAAGGTCATAGCTTCACTTGTTTTTCTTATAATTTTCTTCATTGCTTTGTAGGATGGCAACAATGACGAGAGTGACAATAGTGGAAGTGATGGTGGTGAGGACGCCGATGCCAATGACAAGGATGACGGCGTCGACGATACTATCCAAGACAAAGGGTTTGCTGCTAAGAGTATGCCAAATTCTTTACTAGAAATTGTAGTGTTGTGTTATTCCTTTTCTTTCTCATACTTTTCTTCCTAATAATGGCCTTCATAGAAAGTTGTCGTGGTTTACGTTTCTTCCAGATAGGTCACATTGAATTTTCAGGACCTTATAGTCTGAGACTACAGACCAATTCCCTGTGCTTTTAATGAACCATGTATGCGATTGTTCCAAGTTTCATGTATAGGCTGCATATACAAAAGAGTGAGCGATACCTCTTTAATTGTGTGTTGGTGGTTGTGAGCTGATAGGAATTTCAAACGTTTTGTTTGACTAGTGCACAATTTCACCCTCCCCCCTTAGCAATTGTTTGAATCCGTGGTTATGATTTTAAGAAAGAAATACATTTCTAAGTTTTTCTATGTTATCAAATTTCATATACTTGCTGGATCAAAAAGTTTGATGAATAAACATAAATAGAGTGTAAGAAAGAGAGAAGGGTGAGAGAGAGAAGTTTTCTGGGCATAGAAGGAAGAAAAGTAAAATCTTTTAGTAACACCGTTCAAGCAAAATCTTCAAGGACTACTTACAGAATGACCTACAATAGAACCCTTGCCTAACACAAAGCTAGAGCTACTGAGGAAAAAGAAAATTGAATCACCAAGAAAACTATTCACATAATAACCACGGGACTATTCATGTGACAAATTGCTAGACATGTAGAATAAACTGCCAATAAGGGTCCTAGGGGAATACAACCCCATCTGGTAGGCTTGTGTTGTGCCTTAGAGGCGAAGGTGTTCCCTAGAAAATTTTGAAGAATCTTATCACCGTACCCCCATATAGACATATTCTCTCCTAACCCGGTAGAAGTTGGAGATCAAAATAGTAGGTTTACCTACTAGACACTATTGCGACAATTACCTTTGCTAGGAATGTGATACTGGCATACAGAGGGTTAGAGATAGCTTGACAGTTCTCCTGTGTTGCACTGACACGGGTACGACACTACACGATAAGGACACAACAACATGGACACGGTACCTACGTTGGTGTGTCCTAGTGTATTTAGGAGTGGCCGTAGTGTGTCCAATACACGTCCGATACTACACAGCCCAGATTTCCGGAGTGTCCGTGATGTTCTCCTAAATTGATTAATTGTGGACCTTTTTAGCACAAGTTGAACTCAAATAGTCGACCTTGTTTGATGGGAAAACACTTAAATGAAAATGGTGATCCTTAAAAGATTTCAAATGACAATAAGAACCAATTATTGATGAAGGTGTCTGTTCAGAGGAGTATACTTAATAGATCTGAATATGCATATTCTATACTCACATAGATCTGAAGATGCATATTGTATATATCAACATTCATGCTGGTCATTGGTCAATGAGGAACATATTTTGGTTTCATCACTAGCAAACAGCGATAACAGAGTTTTCATGGGTTTTAATATTTTTTTGAGGCATGTATGGTTGCATATGTTTACCTTGGACCTTGGACGATACACTGACGTGTGCTACATTTTTAAAGGTTTAGTGCACAACGTTGAAGAAATGGGTTGTTCTAAGAGCATTTAATGATTTCTTCATATCTTAATATGTATCAAAGCCAAGAAGAGATCACCCTGGTTTCTTTTAATTCTATAGTCGCCAACATTCCGTTTTTTTTTCTCGTCTCAAAAACACAATAGGGGAGAAGGATGTGTATGTCTGACTATCCAATGTGATACAATGATCAGGTTGGATCAGGTGGTCTCGGGTTTACTTATCTTCTTAATAGTTAATATGTGTTGTCTTTTGGAATCTTTCTATGATAAAACAGATTAACTGCCCTTAATACCTTTAAAACCCTTTGTACGTGATAGATTTTCTGCTAAGTATATGCTTTTGTTTCATGTATGATTAGGTCCATATGGTAACTTCGGTTAGTATTGGTAAATGTTATGTGTCATGGTGGCTGCATTTCTCTTTTACTTGAAAAAAAAGTGTAACTCAATGTAGTTGTAAATGGTGCATGATTTTAATGCATTTATGGTGAACACTTATTCAGTTGCAAGGCAAGCAAAGTATTTACGGCAGAAGTTTGGAGGTATTGATGATGATATGGATGATGATGTCGAAGTAGACAAAGAGGAAAAGAAGTCTGTATGGGGCAGGAAGAAGAATTTGTATTATGATGCTGACAATGTTGACTATGAGGTATGGAGTTCTGCATACTTGCATATATGTAATTTATCACATCATCTTGGAACTTGATACTTCCAATTCATTTTAATTCATTCCTACCTTCCAAAATGGTCTATTAACCAATTTGCAGCTTCAATCAAGTGATGAGGATCCCATGGAGGAGGAGGCTGAGGTAGTAAAGATCCAGAGAGAGAAGGCAAAATTTCTTTCAATGGAGGACTTTGGCTTTGATAATGCTTATGGAACTCGGAGTGATTCTGATGGGCAAGAGGAAACCTTCTTGGTAATAAATTAATAATTGTTGATTGTTCTTACTTTTTAGATTTGCTGATTGATTTTTAGATGATGAATGTCAAGTACACAGGCATGCTACCTAAGACATGTATCCAGAGGAAAGTATGCTCAATGTTCATTGTGAAGGATGATTTAGATTGAGTTTGCAACTACAAGGTGCTAAGCTTAACTAGATGTAGCATGATATTTTAGGAAGCACAGACTCGAAACTCGGTTTTACTTGCCACCAATACACCCCAATATCGGTGCTATGTCCTATGCCACTACCGTGTTTTATCCATGTCTGTGCAACATAGATGGCAAAGATTGGTCTTTGTTCAGAGAAGTACTGTGCATCGTGGACTTTGAAAACATATCATTATAGGACTTTACAAGTTTACATAATAAATAAAATTTTACTTGGTCGTATAAAAGCTGTATCTACTCGGGGATGTGCCTTAAATTTGTACTTTGAGGTTTGTTCCATGGAAGTGACATGTTGTTGCAGGGTGCTTTCACTGGAAAGAAAGCTGCAGAAAAACATATCATGGATGCTGTACTTGAAGGCAGTGCTGTTGACAGTTATGAAGATACAACAAAAGATCTTAGTGGCTTAACAAAAGAGGAACAGATGGAGGTTGTATATAGGTAAGCTAACTGATACTATACTTTGTATTTCTTATGAGACTTTTAGAAGTATGTACTCAGTTTGTAGCTTGTACATCAAACTCTTCTTTGCATCTGGCAAATGGAAGATCTGTTGTCTCCTTGCTGTGGGTTTCACATGTTGTCTTTTACATTGGAAATTTACCTTTTGATTGCTCCCATTTAAATGCTTAACAAATGGGTTTGCACAGATACTCAGACTTAAATGTTTTATGATGGGCATCTTTTGGTGGCATGTCTGAACTATTTACACAGTAAGGACGAAGTTTGAATTTGGACCTAGTGATTAATTGATTAATGAAGTCCCATTCAAAGACATCCGTTGAGAGTATATAAAATGATAGTCTTAGTTTGTAGATTGATCACACCCTTGACTATAGCTATAACACCCTTGACTCTTCCTTTGCATTTTTTCTATGACATTTGAGATTGTTTAATGTAGATTGCTCAACCCAAATTCAACCTAGTAACCTGGCGCCAAAGTATTTATCAAGGCCAGCTGAAGGAGGGGTGGCGAGTATGATTGTTGGGGTTGTGAACTCTCAACTCCCTTGGTTCAACTTTGTGCTAAATACCTTGAACAACTCCATCTATTTACCTACTATGTGATGTTCTATACTGCAATTTACCTTTCAAAGATGGAAGTACTAGTATGTGAGAATATTTCAGTTAACATGCAGATCTAGTCAATGAACCAATAAATCATGCAGCAAATGAGGTTGTTCTGTAAGGTTCTTTTGCATGGAGATCTTTGAATGGATTTCTTTTCTTCCATTACAAAGTCGAGTCAAATGCATATTTCACTTTAACTAGGCATAATAGTTTCTTAGAAATCATGAAGGCATGGCCTGTGAACTCATGCTCACATTCTGTCTCCTTCTGTCTCTTATTCTGCGTATAACATTTTATCAAGCAGAAGATTAATGATAGTGGCAATTGTCTTTTATGCCTGTTCCATTATAATCATAATTTTCTTTTAGCTTCTATTATTAAAATGTTTTATTTCTGTTATCGACCCTCCACATGACTTATTGGGCTGACTAAGTTATATAAAGTACACAAATATTTTGCCTCTTCCTACTCAATCTTTGTTTCTCACCTTTCTTTTCTTTTCTTTTCTTTTTCTCTGACTAATCTCTTTAAACTTGTCTTTATTATTGGTAAAAGTGCCTGCACCAGGCATATAAGTTTTGGACATGAAACTTTGCACGATCTACTTTTGTATGACAGTAGAGGACTTGATATAGAATTTGTGAGTTTCCTCTTCATACCGAACTCTTCATTTATTATGAAACTAAAGTTAAGGACTTTTGAGTGTCAACTCCCAAATCCATTTATAACATTACTGCACATAGATACTTATTTGAATGGACAATACATCTTTTTGTGATCCTTTGCCTTTATTATTTTTGTTAATCAAAGTGATTGTTTCTTGCAGTTCTGCTCCCGAACTAGTTGCTCTGCTAGCAGAATTGAGTGATGTGCTTGATCAGCTTAAACACATGAACCCATTTCTGCCGGAGGTAAATTCTTAATGCCAAACTGAAATATATTTTTCTTTCCTATGAACCCATTTTAGTCATTAGAAAAATTAGCTTTGCCACGATATCTATCTTTTGTTATTTAGTATTCTTTGTGGATCTTCTCTGAACAATGCTTCACATGAATTATGATATGTGATAAAGAAACAAGATCATCTTCCCTTGTAGATATTGCAGACTACGTTAACCTTTTTTTGTGCTTTCTGCGAGGGTGGTAGGTGGGTGGGATGCAGGCAGTTGCCCTTCTAAATGAAGATACTGCTTGGCTATGGAGAGATATATGTCCCCTGTTGCTACACTCTGGAACTTAGTTCAAAAAGAAGATGCATAGATATAACGTTTGCTACTTTTATCTAAAAGTCACTAATCTGAAAAAAAAGTGTGTTACTTGACCTATCTAAAACAATTGTGTTACTTCTGTTGAATATTGATCAAATTTAGCATAATTGAAGCCCCATATAGATGAAGTCTGAAGCTGCAAAACAGCTGAACCAGGTGGTTGAAGGCGACTTTCCGTGTTTTAGGTTGTGTGCCTAATTTGGGTTGACTCTTGGAGACATCCTTGGTTCTGTAACTGTTTTTGAGAATTAACTCATCATATCTATATTTTTTTTGCATTTTTGTGTGCGCAAGTGCTATGCGTTATAGCCTGTGCCATTCTTCTCCCAAGGACATTTTGTTTGTTTTGTCATCTTAAAGGGCCTGATTGAGACTGGTAAGCTTGACCACTTTCTCATGATTGAACTGAGCCTTTTTGTTCAATAGCTTCCAACCGTTACCACTTCAAGTGATTTTGATGGCCTACATCTCTTGGAGGTGTTTTGATAAATTATTTTCATCAAAATGTTTTGATACTTTTAAGTCATCCCGAGAGCTAATGTTAAAATTTTCAATGTCTATCAAATAACTTCATGTGATTAGTCTCGGTTTATAACACCCGTGGAACCATTTCAGGATGGCTAAGTAAACATAATGCCTTGGAGGGGTTACATACCTACTTGCAGAAGTCCCGGCCACTTGCACCAAAAATCTAGAGTGTTGAGGGTTAATATTAATATTGTACAACATGCCTTAAAGGTCGAAGGCCAATTTTGTGCACCGAGAGCTGGATTCACACCGCTATATTTTTTTAATCCGCTTGAAATTAATGCGTGCCAGAGGATTCGAACCTCGGTTGCTCTGATACCATGTCAAAGTCCCCGTCACTTGCACCAAAACTCTAAGAGCGTTCGTGCACCAAAACTCTAGAGTGTTTGTAAGGGTTGAGGGTTAACATTAATTATTCAACAAAACAAATGTTGGTTGCAATGTGAGACTGAGAAATGAATGAAGAATGCGGGAAAGTCTCCTGACAGTTGGAGGTCTACCGTCCGGAGAATACATAGGATACCCTTATCTAAGGTGACTCAAAAGTTGTGCACAGGGGTTAGATACCCACTTTGCTTAAACAAGGTCGACAAACTACGGTTATCATCTCTCTAAACAGTTGTCTAAGGTGATCCAATGAAGAACAAACAACTCAAAAAAGACTTCTAAAGTTGAAGACTAAGAAGCCTGATAATAATTAAGAAACTGGAAAATAAATACTAATAAGACTTGAAAAAATAAAAAGTTATGGTGCGTTTGATTACGAGGTGGAATATAAATTGATTCCACGGAATTATTTTACTAGGAAAAAATTCCATGGAAAAAAAATTCACGGAATTAATTTGGGTGTTTGATTGGCGTTATTTTCCATGGAAAATAGTTATTTTCCATGGAAATTGATATTTTCCTATGGGATGGGAAATGATAGGGAATATACACTATCAAACAATACATTTTATTTCCACCATTTTGGAGGAAAATATGGAAAATGATAGATTTTGTAAAATAATTCCATGGAGAATATACACTATCAAACAATACAACTGGTGGAAAATTTGTGATGGAAATATTTTCCATGGAAAAAAAGCTCAATCAAACACAACCTTAAATACAAAATATTATCTCTTCATTGATCAAACAGACGTCTAACGAAAATAAAAACAATCCCGTGGACGATGTCCTTCAATGCTCTTAGTTCATTCTTGAGTGGTAGGAAGATAATGATTGTCGGTGCCTGTCCATCTTGTAGCGATCTCATGCTTGTATAGCAATCTTATGTTCAGGACCTTAATTTTCTTCTACTTAACTCATCTTTCTTTCAGACCTTTCAAACATGGCATTGAATACAGAAATACTCACATATCATCTTGATCTTAGCTCAAAATGTATCGTGCTTAACATGGCTCGTCTATCCGTGGTCCCTTGTGATTTGAGCTGTTAAATCTTTAATCTGATATTAGCTGTTTCTTATGCGAGAAACAATCTCAGCTTTTGCCTGCTTGAAACCTTCTAGCTTAATTGATATTTCCATAAATAAGAAAGTGAGAGCATATGCTCCACTTTATTCATATACGCTTAATTGAAACCCTCTAGCTTAATTCATGTCATTGGTATCTGGTCTAAGAACTTTTTCAAATCTTGCAAGGAGCTTCCTTATGCTACATTGCCGACCTCATTTTGATGGGAGAAGGCTTGCATGATGATGATGATGAATTGATGGTGATGATAGAGCATATGTTGTCAAATATAACTAAGTGTTGCTAGGCTTAATTATCTTGATGGAGCGTTTTATGCAGGAACTTTATGGACTTTGTTGTATGTTTGCGTAAAGCTCTATGAAATTGCCTGGAGGTGTTCCAAAACCATAGGATGCATAAAGGAATGTTTGCTTAAACTGCCTCTGATAGTAGTAAAAAGTTCTGCAGAACCATAGGATGCGAAACGACAACAACAAAGCCTTCACCCCAAACTTTTGCGGCCTGCTATATGATTCCTTATCTTCCGATCAACTATGTTAAGGACATCTCAAACATTAGCAAATACCAACCTTTTTCATGGCCTCAACCAAGTTCTCAGGTCTACCATATATTGCACATACTAATACAACTTGACACACAAACATGACACTGATTTGGAGTGTCCTTGAGCATTTTGGAGCGTCCTTATCGTGTCTGATGCGTCTGATGTGGATGCAACTTGGAAAAGGATCTGATTATGGTGTCTCTGCTTCCTAGGGTCTACCCTATTTCTAACATCTCTCCCTTAGCTGATACTGGTGCATCTATAGGTCTCTGTTTCACATATTCAAACCATCTCAGATTGTTTCTCAATTTATCCTCAGTTGACATTTGACAGTTGACACCAACTCCAGCTCCTGTCTGGTGCACTCAGTTCTTATATGAGAAACAATCATATGAAATTAAGTTTCATGACATATGTTATGAAATTAAGTTGGTATCGGTCACAATTATACCTTAGAAAAGTTCCTAAGCAGATTCTGTGTTAGAAATAATTTGTTATAATAAAGATACATAGTGGCCCATGTAAATATTTAAACATGTTCCAGTTGAAGGACTGCTGCCTGGATTAGCCTTCTTAGTGAATACGAATAGACAAGCTGCTAATTAGTTCCTGTGTATAATTTGTTGTAGGGTTAATGTAAATTGTTATCATAGCATAATTTGAATATTCGATGACTCCTATCATTGTTTCTTCTTCCATCATTTTTTAATGTATGAGATCTCACATCAATACGCGGCTAACAGAATCGCCGCTTACTTTTCTCTTTACCAAATACTTTTCTAATGTTGTTTTGAGTAGTGTACTTAAAAAGCTACGAAGGCTTACTGAATATTTGTGTCTTGTTAACCACTGTACTATACACTACTAATTTTTGGCTGTAATGTATTAATAACATAGGTGGAGAAAGATAGAACAGATAAAACTAAAGGAGGAATGAACTTCCTGGAGGTGAAGAGGAGCCTTCTTTTGGCCTATTGCCAAGCAATTAGCTTTTATCTCCTTCTAAAGTCAGAGGGACATTCTGTACGGGAGCATCCAGTAAAAGCTCGGCTTGTCGAGATCAAGAACTTGTTGGAAAAGGTTTGCACATGCTTTCTGTTTATGACATATTCGACAGCTGTTAAGTTATATATATATATTTTTGGCTTCCTGTGTTTCTTCTATAATTGGAGCTATTGAAACGTTTCTTTCTTCTATAGTTCTTGGACATAATAATATGTCTCACTAGCAGGCGAAAGAAATTGGTGCAAGTATTTCTCCTCAAACAGAAGAAATTGCCAATCATGAGTCTGAAACCAGAAATAAAGTGGCTGAAGACAGACTGGGTTCTGAACAAGGCGATAAACATGCTTCAGCCAGAGTTGCAGACTCGACAGCTGTATGTTTCCTAATATGTTTAGCTTGTTTCTGACCATCCCATATAGCAATCTGCAATTACTATCCGGTTTTAATCCGATATTGTAGGCGAGTGTGACGGTGCAGTTGGATAAGGATAAATCAAAGGATATTCTCAATAAAAATGGAAACAAAAAACAACAGGTGGTGCACAGAACTTTGCCAACCTTAAGTTTCATTTCATTCATTTAGCTGTGAAGGTTGTGTAACAAAATTTTGACTTGTCAGGATACTAATATGGGCTTCCAGAGCATGGAAATGCTGAAAGTAAGAGCAAATCTTGAAGCAAAGTTGAAGCAGAAGGGTATATTTAATATGACAAATCCAAAGCCTGTAAAAGATCAGAATGTCACTACAAAGCCAAGCAATCAGTGTGTAGATGTTGCAATGATTATTTCTATTTTCAAGCTTTTCGGATCTTTCTGTCTGAGCAGAATTTCCAAGTTACTCTCAAGTTTCTAATATCTTCTAATCAACAGGCGTCTCGAAACATTTGATGATTTTGCTGATGAGGTGCATGGCACGAGTGTGTTGCAATCAAGAAAACCCTCTCAGCTACTTGCAACCAAAGTAAAAAGGCAGAAGGTATTTCAATATCTAATTAAAAGAAAACATGGTTTTATAATTTCATCATCTTATGTCTCGTCTCATGCTGTGACAATGACGACTTACTGTGTGTGTGTGTGATGGATGGGGATCATGCATCTTACATCAGTAGGAATCTAGTTTGATCAAGTTTTAAGTTATATTGGCTTTAAGTTCTTTTGTTTGTGTGGTATATATAACTTCTCCAGATAAATGCTAGAAGGTAAAAAGTATACAAGGATTTCCTGTGCTTCTGACTTTTTCCTTTAAATTTAAGCTAAACTAGCACTCTTTAGGAAAATAATGTTAATGTTCATAGACTGAAATCTAAATTTGAAAAATTTCCTTAGCAACCAAACAAATCTGATCTATTGTTACATCTTTGTGTTGCTCTGTTATACATTTTCTGTAAAAGTTCAGTGGAACATCTACTGCAAGCTGTTTCTTTCAATATTTCCAAGAGTTAACTTGGTACTAATTCATAGGTTATCCAATCCGTTTCCAAGTCATGTAGGAGCTCTTGTCATTTTATGCACGACATGTAGGGAATAATTTGGTAGCATCTAGATTAGGAGACACAGAACTCTAGAGTTCGATATGAAGTTGCTATGCCATATACGCATGCGAGTATTACTGAAGTAGAAAATCTGTCATATCTTGCCTTTTGTTCTTTTGATATGGTTTAGCCTCTTTTATATGAACAAAAGCACACAGGAGCATGCCATCTTTCCCAAGTTATATGAGCTCACTGGTCTCTAGTCACATAATATGTACAGAGATTTAAGAAAGTCGTGGTTTATAACATTGTGATTTGAGAATGAAGGAAATAATCTTTAGTTTTTCCTCTGTGTTTGGTGTTATTCATTTATGACACAACGTGGAACTGCCTGAACCACAACCCAAGATAGGAGTGACACCTCAATTCTCAAACACGAGAATTAAAAGAGAGAGAACTCCCATGAACCGACTAAAAATCAAAGCAATTCAATATTATTCATCAAACTTGTTTATTCTCTGCTAGAAACTTCTATTTATAAGAAAGAAACATAACTTACGCCCTAAGAAATAAATCTAAACAAACTAGGAAAGTATCTAAAAAAGTAATCATAAAATTTAAATACAAAAATCCCGTAAAACCTTCATAAATCTACCAATAGACGGAATACCGGTTTTTCTAGCAAGAAATGTGGCATGAAATTGCTTAAAACCAAAATTCATGTCGTTGGGTATGGCTGGAATTCTGGTTGGGAATCATGACCTGGAGTTCCGGTTGTAGCTCCCAAAAGCGTCTCCGTCAGATTCCACTTGTAGAGAACTCGACCTTGGTGCTGCTGTCTGGATAAAGTCCCTCATTGTCAATCACCTCTAAGCTCGTTGAAGCTTCCTTCCCCCAACTAAACCTCGCTCTCTTTAACATTTTGAACGAGCCAAACTTTCTCGATCGAACCTTGTCGTATGCAATGTTGTCAATGGCGCATCAGTGCCCGTGCCATAGTACGAGGCGCTTCGTGACGTAGCGCTGCGCTGTGCCACCACTCGTGGCATTCGACTAAGCATAGACGGGTGGCATGGTGCATTGCATGAGAAATGGTGTGCTTTATATTTTTTTTTACTTAAACTAGCTCGACCATTCATGCCCACAAATAACTATAATGGTCAAATATAAGCCATCTTCTTTTTCTTTCTTTTCTTTAAACGATCACACCCACCTTCCTTCCTCTCTTCTTTCTTCTGATGGTGATGATAAGGAAGAAATTTCGTTTGATGATGAGTAGGTACTAGTAGTGTATGAGTAGTAGTGTACTAGTTAGTGAATGATGATAGGTAGTAGTTTAGTAGACCAGTTACTACTTACTAGTGTAGTATTGTTGTAGTTAGTGAATGATATTTTGGATGTTTGATAAACTTCGTGACGGGAATCGTAAGCCATTAATATAAATCTTTTCTTTTATCGATTTTTGTCATTTTGTCGTTTAGATGACGTACTACAACTCATGCTTTGAATTATGGTTTCTTTCTTGCTTTAAATATCTTTCTTTAATAGATGATTTTTTAAAGTAATATTGTCGTTGCCTTTGATAGGAAGATGTTGGTTGCCATTGCCGTCATTGGTTCAAGACATGTCTCGCGACATGTTGAGACTAATACAACCTGACACAATATGAAAACGTTGATCACTGAACCAGCGACCCAAGATACGAGAATTGACACCTCAATTCTCAAACACAAAAATTAAAAGAGAAAACTCCCATGAAGCTAAAAATCAAATCAATTCAATATGATTCATCAAGTCTTATTTATGAGAAAGAAACCTAACTTAGCTCTAAGAAATAAATTTAAACAAACTAGGAAAGTATCTAAAAGATAATCATAAAATTTAAATACAAGATCTCTTCCAAATCTTCCAAAATCCGCCCAAAATAGGATCCAGCCGGCACGAATCGGTATTCTGATTTTCCCAGCACGTAGTGTATTGCATGAAATGGGAATTCCGGTTAGAGCTTCCAAAAGCGTCTATGTCAATTTAGATATGCCCAACAACCCAATTTGACCTGTGTAAATGAGTTGGGATACAAAGAAAGCAAAACTAGATCCCTAACTATGTGAATAGGTCTGGAAATAAGAAACGGCCCCCAGACACCTTGTGCTTTTACATGAGCAGAGCTAAAATAGGGAAAAGATATCATGAGTTGATTTTTAGAATACCTCAGCCAATTAGAAGTTCAATTCATTTTTAGGAAGAGCGGGTAACTAGGGCTGCAAATGAGCCAAGCCGTTTGCAAGCTGCTCGAAGCTCGGCTCGATAAAAGCTCGCTTGAGCTCGGTTCGTTTAGTAAACAAGCTGAGCTCAAGCTTCATTTTTGAGCTCGTTTAATAAACGAGCCAAGCTCAAGCTTAGAAACACTCGGCTCGTTTGAGCTCGCGAGCTAGCTCGTTTACGAGCTGGCTCGTTTAGAAGCTCGTTTAGGAGCTTGTTTGGAAGCTCGTTTCGGAGCTTGTTTAGAAGCTCGTTTGTTCTTTGTTGAATTTTAATTTTATATATGTTTCTATAACAATATAGTTGTGTGCATTATATATTTATATGTCCTTAATAATTGACATTTAGGAACTTTTTAAATTTTTATAAATAAATTGTTACTATTATATGTACTTGAATTAAAACCTAACTAGCTTGAAATCGAGCTTGTTAAGCTTGAAAGAGCGAGCTTGATTTTGAGCTTATCGAGCTTATTTATCAAGCTTGAATCAAGCTTGCTTATCAAGCCAAGCTCAAGCTCAAGCTCAAACCAAGCCAAGCTCAAGCCAAGTTCAAGCTCTAAAATAAAAAAACTTATCAAGCTCGAGCTCGAGCTCGATTAATCTTAGTCAAGCCAAGCTCATGCTTACAAAAGCTTGACTTGGCTTGGCTCGTTTGCAGCCCTACGGGTAACAGACTACATCAGACGTAAGTCAATATTGTGATAGATGCATAAAACATGTCAATGTTATAATTATAAATAAAATGTATCTGACTGATTTTTTTTGAATAATTGCATGCATAATTGATAAATAACTCCACGAAACAAGTAGGTGTTAGCGAAGGTTCACAGTATCGATATCGGGACCATTCATATCGATATCAGGACCATTCATATCGATATCAGGTCCATTCATATGAGTATCAGCAGTATCGGCGATTTCGGATGAGAATATTAGATTTTTTTATTATCGGAAAGAAAATAATTATCAACAAATTGTTAACATTTTAAAAAGTATATTTTATACATTTAGACATAATTTTAAGTATTTTCATTGTTGTTTCTGAGCACTTTTGAAATTAAATGAAATAGTAGTCACCCTTGCCAATTGGTGTACATGCGACAGATAAGTTTTCTTCTTTTACATACTTTTACAACCTTACTATGTTTTTACGCCCTTGTTGATTGATTTTTTCGTTCAGTTTTCTTAAGCGAATTGATCAGAAAAGAGACCCCCGATGTCAGTATCGGGTATCGGTCGTTATCGAATCGGAACATGCCAAATCGTATCGATATCGGCGTATCGGATCGGTATTGACGATACTGCAAACTATGGTTTAGCATATATAATATACAATACGTGTCAACTGACTAAAAAACTATAGTTAGCAGGATCCCAAAATATTAAAAACACAAAACATGACTCTCATTAGACATTTTCATAACTAGAACATCGGAGAGAATCATTACTGGAGTCATCCATGTATATAATATTGATATTTGCCTTTTCCCCCTCGTCCTCATTCACAGGCAAGTTCTCTTCCATTTCATCCTCTTCCAAGTTTACCACATCGGAATGTACATTCTTCTTTTGCCCTTTTCTCTTGAACAATTTAAAAATTACCCTAAACTAAATTACATAAGTCACGACATCTATGCACTTCTATCTCCCCTAACCCGTAGAAGTCCACGACAACAAACGAAAACAAATTTAAACAAACGAGAAAGAATTGGGTTTTTTTCTAAATACCCAAGAATTGTTTTTTTTTTTTTGGGTAAAAACCCTAGTTTTGAGAGGAGCATGAGGAACTCATGGAGGATAATAGAAATATTTGATCTAATATATCTAACTGAATATGAAGATTAGGATATTACTACTTAAAATTACATAAAAAACTCTTGTATTTAAAAAAATAAAAATAAAAAAAACATATATCGGGTTGAGGTCATGTTGGGTGGGGCATCCGCACGATCCAGGTCGGATTACGATCGTGCGAATCGACCGATTCGGCTACAAGTTCTGGTCTGGACGATCCAGATATAGGATCCGGGTCGCAGATCCTCGGGTCTGATCCTGACAACAAGGGTTATACCATTAAACTATAGGATAATTATTGAGCAAAGATTAAAAAAAACTAAAATATCATAGAATTAGTTTGATTTTTAAGTCGTGAAGATCTACTATGAATCCATTTACTTACTAAGAAGATTTAAGAGAAAATGAGAGCTTAACATATTTTTATTGACTAGAGAAAGCTTATGATCGAGTTTCCTAGGATAATAATGTGACGGGTTTTGAAGAAGAAACAAGTTTTAAGACTATTGATGATATGTATCATAGAATTACAAAGACTTTGCAAACTATTGGAGGAGGTAATAAGATGTTTCCTGTTATCATTGACTTGAATCAAGGATCAAGGTTGAGTCATTACCTTTTCATGATAGTTATGGATGAAATTACTAGACATATGTAGGAGGAGATTCCGTGATGTATAATGTTTGCTGATGATATTGTGTTGGTTGATGAGAGTAAAGAAGGGGGTTAGATGCTAAAATAGAAGTGTGAAAAGACTTTGGAATCTAAGGGGTTATGATTTGTAGAAAGAAAATATAGTATATGAAATATAATTTCTACCCGAAGTCAAAGAAAAATGAGGGAGGAGTCCATATAGATGGACAAGAGATACATAAGAGTGATAGCTGTCGGTATTTAAGATCAACCATTTATTATATTGGAGAGATCGAGAAGGATGTCATGCATAGAATTAAAAAAAATGATGGTTGAAATGGAGGTGTGCTTCTTGAGTACTTGGTGATCGTAAGATACAATTGAAGTTGAAAGAAAATTTTACGTAATTGATACAAGATGAGAGATATTTTATGGATCAAGAGTGTTGGGTAAGTAAGATAAATGTCCAGATAGTTAGTGTAGATGAAATGAGAACGCTAAGATGCATGGGTAACGATACATCTAAGGAAATTCTTGATAAATGAGTGTCAAATAGATACTCCCTTAAGGAGGAACACCAAATAGATACTCTTGGAGCCGCTAGGATTAGAGGTACGCCTAGACCAAGTGACTAACATGGTTTGAAGTGTTAAATAATGATATGGATCTTGTTAGCGTTACAGAGGACATGACCCTTAACATAACTGAACGGTGGAAGATGATTCAAACAACAAACCGCAGAAAATTGGGATAAATGCTTGTTGTTTTTGTGAAACAATAAGTTTTGAAAAAAAGGAAAGAGTGCAACTTAACTGTCCTTGTCTTTCTTTCTCCCCTCCGCACCTCCCACTCCAACCCAAAAAAAGTAAACTGCCCCTCTCAGATGATATTTAGGTTAAGGTAACCATGGTAACATTTGTACTTGAGTTATAGTTCTGAGTTTTTGTTAGATTTTGAGGCGAGAAACAGAAAAGGGGTTAAATTGTGAAAGTTTAGGGAAATATAGAGGGTATTCTGGTCCTAATCAGATTTGGTTATTGGCTGAAAAGCTAATAGCAAGGATACCACAGTAACATAAATTAATTTTAGTGCGGTTTACATTTTTCCATCCAAATGTTGTGATGTGCGGTTCCAACAGCCACAATTTCTTGTTCATGCTTATCAATGTTTGTTGATTTCCCATTTTATTGCTTTAAGTTTCCAATAATCACGTTTATTAAAGTGGTTTTGGAACTATTGCGCTTCTACTTTCTAGCTTGCTTCTGGTGGCGACGACGACTTGCCTAAAAGGGATGATATTGGGGAAAGGCGGAGAAAATTTGAGCTCAGAGTTCTTGCAAGATCTGGAACGAATCCCCTAGGTGATGACGGTCACACTGGAGATGAAGATGACATAGGCAAGGAGAAGAGGTCCAGGGATGGCTATGTTCAGGAGAAAAATGAAGAAACGCCAGAATCTGAAGATGAATTCTATCAACAAGTTAAGAAGCAACGTGCTGGGAAACTGATGGCCAAGTCACAACTATACTCAAGGTACATCTATGTTCTTCTCCAATCTAGGATACCGTTAATTAAACCATCTCATGCAACTATAAAAGACTGTAAGGAAGTCAACAAGGTCATACTTTTAATTATGTGTTCTATTTTCACCTTTGTAGAACTCCAGCAGCACCATCCCCAATGTTGGAAATCGAGGAAGATGGTAAACGGCACATTTCATATCAGGTATGTATTTCTACTTATCAGAATGTACAAATTCAACGGTTTTTTTTTTATGTGTCATACTCGCCCATTGTTTGACAATTTTTTTTTTCCAAATCTATATGACCAGATGGAGAAGAATAGGGGCCTAACTCGTCACAGGAAGAAGCTTACAAAAAATCCACGCAAGAAATACAAGGTAATATTTTTTTTTTTCCTTCTTATTTTGAACTTTGGAAGACCTTGATACCATCAATATCGTATGTTTTAGATTAAGCACCAGAAGGCGGTTATCCGCCGGAAAGGCCAGGTTCGAGATATCAGGAAGCCTACAGGGCCCTATGGTGGTGAAGCCTCAGGAATCAATGCCAATGTCAGCCGCAGCATACGGTTCAAAAGCTGAAAGGACCTTAGGTGGTTGCCTCAAAAATTTTCTGAGCAGCTTCTGCAGCCTGCATCATTCTTATTGTATCATTGTTATTATTATTTATCAATTTAGATGGTCAATTTTGACGTGGTTTAATAATGCTTCAGTTTTGTAGTACTGATTTAGAAAGTCATTCTATTTCATCTTAAGATTTTTCTTGCGCCAAATTCTGGCGCCACAGAGAAACTTGAAAGCTTACCATTTACCAAAACCAAGGAAATGTAAGTGGTATTGGACATCAGAAGAAACCTACTTTGGTATTTCAAATTCTATTTTGTAACCTAGCCGTCCTGCTATACACCATGTATACTGATTAAACCATTGAGAAGTTTGTTTGATGCATCTAATTTGGGTTGCAATGAAATGTTTTAGGTCAGTATTAAGCCTCGTTTGGTACACTGTAATGTAATCGTAATGTAATAAATAAAAGGCTTACTTGTACTTTGATACTCTCAACTATTTCCGTTTTTCAACTTAATATCCTAAACTTTTTTATTCAACAACTCGATATTATCAACTATTTTAGTTTTTCAACTTAATACCTAAAATCCAAAATATCTTCAAACTACCCTGGCTCCCTCTTTCTCTCTCCCCATGCTCTCCTCCCACCCCTCTCTTTCCGGCGATGCCCTCCGGTGGAGGCGGGAAAGGAGGGCGGCGGTAGGAGGGTGGGTGGCCGGAACGGGGGGGGGGGGGGGGAACTAATTAATAAGCACTGACATCAGCAGTAAGATCAACTAGTACTACATGAAATGCATGATTGAGAGATTAAGACCCTCCCCCCTCCCTCTCGGTATGTTAGGCAGTATTGATGTATTTAATGAGATGTGTTAGGCAGTGTTGATGTATTTAATGAGATGAAGACTATTTGCAATTAAATGTATGGTTGGCTTTTCCCCTTGAATGATTTTTTTTTTCCTTCTGGAAATTCATGTTCATAATTATAGAAAATAAATTATAGATTTGGAAAGCTAACCCCGATACGGTTCTAACAAAAAAAATGGAGGTGAAATGGAGTTCGGAGTTGGTCGCAACTTAGGGATACGGTATCAAATGCTCTATCAACTCTATCCAATATTGGCATGACAAGTCAATGATCAAAATAAGATAACTAGAACATAGTTTTAATAATATTCGATAACATACGCATACCTGAAATTACTTCAACTTATGGGTCATGCCCTTGCCAGTGCGCTGCTGGCTGCAGTGAACCCACAATCTCCATAATTCAAATAAATGGCGTTAGTGCGTATCTGCCTTGCCATTGTAAGTCACCGGATATTCTTCCAACTCTGTCCATAAGAATTTTCAAAGGATCTTCTAGAAATTCAAACAAGTTTCAAGATGATCATGATAGGAAAAGTGTAAGTATCTGTGCTTGAAGTAAAAGTATCAAAATAAAATGATCGAAGATGACTTGGAACTAATATATAGATAATTGAATCAGGTTAGGCTCAAAAGTCAACAGATGGAAATAAAATATAGATACATAGGAAAAACAATTATTTATGATCAATGATAATGTACTACGGATCTTACGATATGAAGATGATATTTAAAAAAGACAGAAAATAAAATTGCACAAATGATCAAGATTATAAATTTGAATCCTATGAAGGCCTTAATTTACCAAGAAAATAGTCTACCCACTTTAGTCATACCATCGTATTAAAATACAATAGTATATCTTTTTGTGAAAGTTATCTAATAGGGTTTAGAATTCAATAAATTTCTACCTAAATCACATGGCCTATTTAGCAACCTTAACTACTCAACAGTCAAATTGAATAAGGGACTCCTAGTCCTAGTCATTCTTCTAAAAATAAATCAATCATAATTATGAATGAGTACTTCACAATCGCAGGCTCGTAGTCTATTATAGGTACTGCCACGAGTTCGCATAATTTTGCGAAAAACAGACCTGCATGGACCACCAAAAAAATTTGTCACGACTCACACTCGCTTTTCGGAATACGAGTACGTAGCCAAGTCCAGCCTACGCCGCAACATCGACGGTAGTACACTGCTAGGTCTCAAAGGCAAACTTAAATACAACAAAATCATATCTAATTACTAATTCACAATAACTATTTTATGTACAAATCCAATAATACATAAAAAATGACATTCGTGAACAAACTCGCTAAAATAATAATAAAAGAATTATCTAATCTATCTAGAATCTAAAGTCGGTCTCCAAGGTCTCTATCTCCCCCGTTTAGTCCATAACGCAAAAGTATAAGGCATGTCAAGTCACCTGCAATGATCCAGTCAAGAAAGGAGCTAGCAAAGTACAACCCTATTGTATTTATGTAACTTAATACAAAATAAGCTAGACAGTAGAGATGCAGTAGAAAATAAAAATATATGTAGATGAACTGGAAACGATAAACATGTACAATAACTAACTAGGAAGAACATGTAAGACAACTAGCAATGAATATGTACAAGTAAAACAGACAGTGTGTTTGAAATTTTTTTTGCCATATGAACCGTTGAGCTAATACGACACATCATACGATGGCTATCTTTCATTTTTGGTACGGCTAACCCATACGTGATGTGTATGACTTAGCTATCATTCGTTAAACATTAATTCGTTGGAGTGTGTTCATATATCTACTGGCATTTTTCCTCCAAGCTCACTAAACAGTCAATAAACGAGTAGTGATACAATCAAGTCTATCGTGTCACAATCGTGTCTCAACATGATACTCAATGAAACACAATGAAAGATAGCATTATAATGTAATAAGTACATAAAGCAATAGTGTACTCGCCTCAAGTTAACTTACAGTTTTCATGTGCGACACAATCTCGATATGGTTGAAAGTTGTTGTAATTATGGCTAATCGCTACTAATTCGGTGAATCACCAGCCAGATATGAGTTCTATAAATTAAATAAAATATTAAAATATTTTATTAATTTTTGAAAAATTAGTATGCGATAGATCTATGTGTCAGCATTTCAAAATATCAAACGGTTCGCAAAACAGAGCTCGAAATCTCCCGAAATATCAAAAATAGTACGACATGTCAATATTTTGGACAACTGACACTCAAAAAATTTTTTCTTCAGAAATTCACGTTCATAATTATAGAAAATAAATATAGAGTTGGAAATCTAACCTCGACACGGTTCTAAAAAAAATTTGGAGGTGAAACAAAGTCCGGAGTTGGTCGCAACGACCTCGCGAAGTTGTTATATATTCAAAAAACGAGTCTGAATTTATGACAAATTTTGGTCTATTTGAAAAGGAGAGAAATTTTTTTACAAAAAAATATGGGAGATGATATAGGTTCAATAGGTATATATAATGGATAGCCATTACTTAATTAGGATTAGATTTGAAGGATTTTGATTTTGGGAGAAGAATAAGGACTACTTAAATAGATGGAGATTGACTCATAATTTTCTAATTTGGAAGGGTCAAAAATCTAATAAATAAATTTTTTTAGTAAATTCAAATCTCAATCCATAATTGATCATAATAATAATTTAAAATAATATCAAATAAAATTTAAAGTATATTGGTATAAATCCAAATCTTATAAAAATAATTTAGCAAATCTTTCTATTGGTCAAAGATAATAGTCATTAATTTCAAAACTAAATTAATCAAATCTATATCTAATATTTGATTACAATAATAATTCAAAATAATATTAAATCTTATCACATAATATTGAAAAAATATATATTTTTTAATTTAAAACTTAAAGATAATTGATAGTAAGTCTTTTTAAAAATATATCTCAACAATATCAATTTAAAAAATAGTTTGACAAATCCCTTCAAAATATCTTTTATACGATTTTGAATAAAAATATATTTTCTAACTAGAAAAATATTCAAAACTTAATAAAATAAAAAATTTAAAATTTTGGGAAATGGGCTTACAACATTATTCCTCCATACTTCGCCTTTAGGAAACACCCATCAATACCAAGTATAGGTCTACATCCATTCACAAACCCATCCAGGCTAGCCTTGTATGCCACACATAAACCTTTGAACTGATCAGTCCCATGATCCCTACTGCAAGTAGCAATACTCCATGGATTATACATCAACAATTGGTGACAGAGCTCTGGTGCATTCTTATAGCTATCTTTATAACTACCCATAATTAACTCAAGACACCTATGCATGGCATGCCAGCCTTCCAGGCAGTCCAATATGATATCCTTACCTTTCTCTTTCTCAAGATTATCTTTCTAGTGATCTTCGGCTTACATTCTGGATGATCCATAATATACCCTTACACTTTGGGAGCAACCTACCTGCTATTAGCAAGTGGGTTCTTTAAATTCTTAGGGCCTCTACATGTGTGTTTGAAAATCCCAGACTTGCACCTAAATGTCCGCCCATCGTTGAGAACAGAGCAATGCACCTTCCATGAACAACCTTTATCCTTACATATGTATTTCTGCTTAGTTTTGTTGTTCATGATTTTTTTTTGTTACAAATCTTTTCTTTATAGCCGTGTCCCTAATATAATCTCTGCATTCCTTGAAAGTACCCCATTCCATGCATAAACACAAACTCATCTGCCTCATGCTTCTTTGGATTCAATTCTTTATCTTCCTTCTCATACATATTTTGGTATTGGTAACAAAATCTTCAAACTCCTTTACTGAATCACTCTTTTCCAACTCTATCAACAAACTACTAATATCATCTTCTTCATCAGCATCACTAGGAACATAGTCGTCCATATATGAATATACAGAACAATATACTTCTTCAGGTCCTACGTCACTATTGTTGGGATTCTTCTTCTAGGTACCTCATCTTCATCACTAATATAATCAGTATCAACTTGTATGTCTTGAAGTATTTCCTCTTCTATTATAACATCTTGTAAACCATCTTCACTAAGATTACCCTCATCATATATATATGCATTCAAATCCAAATCCAAATCCTCCTCATATGTACTCACTTCATTTACTTTCTCATATGTATTTCCATACTGGCTTGTACCCAAACGTTTTTCAAGTTCATTGGCTGCTTTTAATATTGGAAGAAAATCTAATTTCTCCTTTGGCAAATAGTCAGCTCTACCTCGATCGACAGAATTGTCATGACCACTATCTTTACTGGTTCTTTGGAGTTGGACCCCACCCTGCTGCACTCATTTCCAACAAAAAAAAATCGCAATATGTTACATTATCATCATCACTATATTTTGATAAATGTATACAAATTGAAATAAACAAATTGATAAACAAATGTATTTAAAATGAAAAGTTCAGACATAAGGAATCCAAATTTTAGACAAACAACTTCAAAACCAGGGACCCATTTCCAAAAACAATCCAAAGAATCATTTATTAAACACATAAAATCAAAACTCTACACAAAGCAACTTCCCTTTTTGAAAAAAAAGGGTCTACTCTACACAAAGAAACTTCATATGATACCTTTAAATAAAATAATCCAAAAAAAAAAAAATCTTGATTTTACGTGAGATTGACTCTAATGGGTTTCAAATCTTCTTCCTCTCAAAACCCTATTTTAGCGACGGTTTTGTTCACGCCAAAATATTTATTGAGATAACCACTTCTTTTTATCTCCCAAATATGTTCTCCCAAATTTGATCAACCATACATGTGGATGTTCTTGGATGTTAATGATGTTAATTTGGAGAATAAACTGTCACTGGTTGGTGGCATTTTTATAATTAAAATAAAAGTTTTTTTTCGGAAAAGAAAAAATAGTTAATTAGTGTATGGTCAACCTAGTCAACTAATGCTACAGTACCCAAAGCCATCAACGACAAACTGAGTACCTAAAGTCCAATTAGATCCTAAACATGGTACATTTAAACAAAATAAACCTATATATAATATGCACACACACAATAAAAAAGAGAGTGTATAAACGCGTATTCAGTAATAGCCATTTAAGGTTCTTGCGCATATAGTAATCAAGATGATGCCGAGGTAGACACATAAGAAGCAAGTGGGGTCAATTGACTCCACTGGAAAAAAAAAAATTAATGCTAAAGTCATGACCTAGGTTTAACACATATAGTTTAACCTTTGCATATATATATATATATATATATATATATATATATATATATATATATATATATTATAACCTAGCTAGGTTAGTAATTGAGAAATAAATAGTTTAACACATATATTTTTTATATTTAACTTAATAATAATAAATAAATTTATATTTCTATTATTAGTCACTTTAGGTTAATTAGGTTTGGACCAGCATCGTACCGTACCTTCAACGCGACAAATTTGGACTATTATCCAGACAAGTATACCTTGTCCTTTTACAATATTTTTCATGCTTTATTATGATTTTCTTTTTGGTTTTCTTTTTAAACATTTGAGGTTGAGCTTCATCTCTTAAATTTCTGTGTCCGTCCTTAGAATGAGGTACGAAGGTTCCAGTGTCGAGGAGACCATAGTTTCCACCAGCCAATGTCTCTGCATTAGGCTTTTTATTTGGATGACATTTCAAGTAGGGATGAGCATACGGCCGGTTCGGTTCAAGGGAACCAAAATTTATGAAAAATGAGAATTTTCTAAAATCGTACGAACGAAATCTAATCAAAACGGCTCGATTTTTGGTTAATTCTGTCTTTGCATACTAACTAAATGACGGACCCTTTTGATAATGTGCTTGTCTAAGATTTACAATAATTTTTTAAAACAAAAATTTTCAGTCAAATTTTATGACAAATTTGACAATCAAAGTATATATAAAGTAACAAAATATATAAATATAATAAAGCCAAATAAATATAATTTACAATTGTTAAAAATAGCTACAAGCCTACACCACAGATAAAAAAAAACAAACTCCATTTTCAAGATCTATTAATATATATATGGGGTTGAAGTTAGATGAGTAATGGTAATTAAATTTTCGGTTTGGGTTGGTTTTAAAGCCTAAAACCAAAACCGAATAACCAAAAATTTGTTGGGACGCGGTATGACCCGAACCGAAATTGGACCATGAGGTGCAATATTGAATTGAGCCCATACGCCTTAAAAGAGAATTCTTATGTAAGAACTGTATCAATTTCAATTATCTATACCTCATGATCCCACGTCCTATCCGATGTGGGACTAAATTACCAAATCTATTGTCACCTCCATTTGAACGCTCAATTGGAAAAAATGCAATCCAACAAATTTTTTATAGCCAAAACCGAAAAGTGAACCTAAATTGAAAAACTAGATCGAATAAACTTATATTTGTTCGATTCGAATTGATTTTCGGTTTTGGACCAATATAAGCTCAGGTATAATTTTAAGTTGATCTATGTACCTGTGTAGCACATACAAGTCTAAACTTTCAATATATTTCATGAAATTGGGTAGTAACAGTAGAAGTTGAGGTTAAAATATAGAGCGCTGCTAGCTGGTCCGCTGTCAGGTGGCGCCACTCCATTGACAGTTCAATCAACATGAGACCCATGTCTATAGGAGGGGCCAATGGACTTCGGCCACCCAGCGTGCGGTCTGGCCCGCTTGCAGAGTTGCAGGACAGATAGTGTTTTCCTAAAATATACTAGGCGACAAAACCTAGGGAGGAGAACATGCCAGATGCTAATGTAGGCACCACCAGCTTCATCAACCCAAGTAGAAGGCTAGTGACCGTCCATGTCTCTTTGTTGCAAGTTCTAGATCTTATTTGCTATATGATTTAGATATTCTGGGTGTTTGATCTTTTCTCTGACGTTGAGTTCATTCCCTGAAAATGAAGGTGGACTGCACTCAGTTCACCAAGACAAGTGTTTGGCTACTCAAAGTTTGGCAGTCATGTTTCAAATAGTGCGTCAAATATTTAGTCGTAGCCGGAGACAAAATTTTCTGGACTATTAAAATTTTTTTAGTCATATTTATGCTATAACTGTCAAAATTTTACTAGTCATATTTTATATTAGGACTGTCAAAATTTTGATAGTCATGATGACCGTTTTTAGAACTACGTACACCGTAGTATCAAACGGGATTGTGTGTATTCTGAATCTTCAAAGCTTTATTAATGGAGTTTAAAACTTCAAAAATAGTATCTTAGTTGACTATCTACTACTAAGCCATAACAACATGGGTGATACATCTTCCATTATGTGACATATGACATGGCTGATAGCATGACAGTTAACATGACAAAATTAAACATTAAAATTTAATATTAATATTAACATGAACATTAATATTAAAGTTAACATGAACATTAATATTAACTTTAATATTAACATTAAAATTAGTATTAACATTAAATTAAAATTAGCATTAGCATTAGCATTAACATTAACATTAAAATTAATATTAGAATTAAAATTAATATCAAATTAACATGAATATTAATATTAATATTAATATTAATTTTAACATTAATATTAACATTAAATTAAAATTTCGATTAGCATTAACATTAACAATAAAAAATTTTGAATAATTAATTTTTTGGATTAAAACATGACATGTCAGCTGTCATGTCAGTTATCATGTCAGATATCACATAATGGAAGATGACATCATCCAAAAAATTTGGAAGCCAAATAGCATAATTGGTTTCATACTGATGCATCATGAGTTTTACGTTCACTGTGTAGGTAGGATTCTTGGCTCTCTATCTCTGTCGTTATTGTTGCCTTCAATAGGTTTAGGTTGGAAGATGAAAAGAGTAGGAAAGAGAAGGAAGATGGAAGAATGTTTTGTATTTTTTTTTTTTCTTGAGTTTTGAAATGTTTCTATTCTACGAGAAGAAAATGAACTAAAATGTATTACCCCTAGTTAGTCTTGTCTCCGATAGTGCCAATAACACTAGCAAAATATAGTCGTTCCATAAAATTTTTAGCCCACTATATGTTATAACCAAATTAACTGACAGCCAATCACCTATTATCCAAGTGGTTGAGGTTAGGGGTGTGCATCGATCGGTGGTCGACTTATTTGGTCACAACCGAAGTCGAATCGAAGTTAATCGGTTTAAAAATAATCACAGCCGAACCAAACCAACCAATTGGTCGGGTCGGTTTTAAAACCGACTGACTTTGTTCGGTTTGGATCGGTTCGGCTGATAGGTTTTGATCAGACAAAAAATTTCAAGTATATAAAAGTGTTTCACAAAGTAAATTCACACAAAAATAAATTCTAACCATCTTTTGTTTGGAAGATGTTTGTATGAGATTCCAAAATGGACAATAATCTTCTAAATAGATCACTTGCATAATGAATTTCTTCCACAAATCCAAAATGATTCTCGAAAATAAACTATAATCCTACAAGATCTATGAATTGAAGATGGAAAATAAACAAACAATGAGATGGATAGGTTGGACCGAATATAAACCTAACTTTAGGTTGTTACTAACTAGGTTCGGTTTGGTTCGGTTTAAACGGTTTTTGGAATGACCAAACCGTGAACCGAATCAAATCGGTCGATTTTTTAAATGGTCAAGTCGAACCAATCCGACCAGACCATCGGTTCGGTTAAAAACCGACCAATTCGATTTCGTTTGGTTCGATTTGGTCGGTTTGGTTCAAATATGCACACCCTAGTTGAGGTGGGAGACAACCGACCCATCTACACGGATTTTGAACTGGGACGGGTTTTTTTTTTTTTTTTAATAAATGGTAAAAGTTGGTGACAATGGGTCCTAGCCGCATACAATACAACATGTGTCGTAGCGTTTACGTTGGATATTTTAAAAAAAAAAAAAATTGACTGGACTGATCGATTTTAGGGATAGTTTAGGACGGTTCAGTTGATACAGCAGACCATATCAGTTTGGTTGTCAAAATTGCACATTATAAATTTCTGTTATGAAAAAGTAGGGTTTATTGTTGTTTGTTGGGACATGAATTTGAATCCATGACCGCCATTCTCAGTTTTGTTGTCAGAATCAGCAAGTTCCTAGTGGCAACAGAGTAAGAACTGATATATAATTTTGTAGGAAAATGAAATCGTAATATTTGTAAAATTACAGTTTTTTTTTTCTTCCTAAATATGTATGGCTGCTGGTGCTCACTGACACGTACTGTTTAGTTATAGTTCACTACCTGCACACGTTACATAACATGCACACGTTACATTGAATTTATTATAGACACCGTTGTTGGCTGGAATTGAACTCAACCAACAACAAAAATAAAATAAACTAAAAACAAAAATTGAAAAATTCTAACCAACTTTCTTCTCTCAATTATCAAAATAAACTAAAAACAAAAATAAAATGAAGTTTTTTTAAACCTTCGTTTGAATGAGCATAATTGCATTACAAATTAAATTAGGCTATATATAAATCCTTATTTCTCTTTATTTATCTGTCCTTTCTTCATTATTTATGTCCTTTTCTTTTCATGACTTTTTGTATTCTAACATAATATTTACAATTTTATATAATGTTAGTGGAGTCTAAAAAACTGTAAGCATTAAACTTTGTGGATGGCTATTACGTGTCCTACTAACAACTAACTCTACGTGCATGCATGGTAGAAAATTACGAATACATAGACAACTATTTTTGACCACTGGTTGCGAAGTTTTGGACTCCAACGAAGTGGGTGTATGAATTAAATCATAGGCGGTGGGAATAATTTTTTTTTTTTTCTCTTCCTCGTAACCAATTCTTGACTTGCCATATATTATATGAAAAATACTATTTATCCCTCTAAAGTATCCCTCTTTATATGACAGCAGATGTGGCATCTGGTATGACAAAAATTTAAAAAAAATTGGGTGATTAATTTAGAATTTGTCATGTCAGCTAACGTGTCAGATGCTACGTCAGTTGTCACGTAACGAGAGGTGGTTTGCAGGAACATTTACTCATATTATATTTCGAAAATGATATTTTGCTCGCGGTTTAAAAGTAATCGCGGGCGTGATCGCCGCCCGACGTGGCAGCCAACCGTTGGCCCCCTGCTATCGTCGGGCCCCACCGGGACCGAGGGCCAATGGACGGGGCCACGTCGGCAAGCGGTCATGTCTACAAACCGCGGACAACGTAGCAGAATTCATTATATTTACATATAGGCAAAAAAAAAAAACATGATTAACTAGTTTTTTCTCATATTAACTTTTTTTTTTTGTTTCTTGGATGATAATATGAGATGAGAGGGAGAGACTTGGCAGGCAGGCAGGCAGGCAGGTGGAGGTGAGAACTGAGAACTGTCAGGTATAACGACCAGTCAAAACCCCCAACCAAATATCAGTACAAGAAGCCCCAACTCCCATTCCCATTCCTTAACTTGCTCTCTGAATCCTTCTTCAAGTTCCAACCACTCCTCCTCCTCTTGTAGCGAACTATCAAAAGGCTGAAACAGTACTTGCTGCTGTACAGGAACAATAAATTGACAGCTACAAGCCCAAATATTAATGATTTCTCACTCCAGCAGCAGCAGCAGCAGCCTCCAGCAGCTCCTGCAGCTGCTGGTGCAGAGTGTTCACTGGACTTACAGCCTCTTCTGGCACCTCTGCCCGCAGCAAGGGTCAGTACTTGTAATTTAGGGTTAACCCCTCCCATGTATATGTATATGTATGTATATATATGTGCAGCTTTCTTTCTTTAATCTTTTTTTTTTTTTTTCTATCGCCATTCTTTCTTATATACCTATGATTTTATGTTTTTTTTTTTCTTCGTATCTCTTGTTCCTACCAACATATAAAAAGCATGCATGGTAATTAAGCTTTTCCTTGATTGAATTGTTGATCCAAAGCTTCTGCAGAACTGTTACTGGTTCTTCGAGTTTGGGTTAATTGTAGATAGAAAGAAACTACAAAACATTAGTATATGTAGGGATATATTTAGTTTTGGGTGATTTAGGCTGGTCATTAGATTTCGTTTAGTTTTTTACAATATTTAAAATTTATGGTTTAGTTTTAGGATCCCGTATAATATTTAAAATTTATATTTAGATATCCATCTTGGACGGCACGAGATCCAAGCCCTCTTCCCTAAACCTAAAGAATGGGCTCTAATTCACTCCCTTTTTTTTTTCTTTTTCTTTTTTTTTTTCTTTTTAGATCATTTTCATTTAGGAAGTCATATAATGATATGTTATTAGATGTGTGTCAACTTTGCATAGTTGTCCATTGTCATGGTTATTTTCATGCAAGATGCATGGTAGATATATACTCCATTTACAAGACTTTGGCATATATGTTTGTTAAATCACCGAATAGCTAGTTCCATCCATCATTAGCGTCAAGGCTCACCGTTGGCACTAATTCCCTCGCCGTTACCCTCGGAGAGTTCTGCCGAATCACATATCCTCTGTCGATTGAAAAAGATGATACTAAATGTTCTTAGATGTTCGGATTTATGCCTAAAATAGTCTATATAGTATAAATTACTAAATATTTTCTGTCAAGGTTCTTATTTTTTTTTTAGTATATTGGACACGGTTCTACATAGGCCATACATGGACATGACGATACCGACACAATATTTATTTTTGAAAAAAACTAAAATCTTGGCTCCATGCTTGGTTTTATGTATATAATATGAGAGCTGCTACGTTGTCCGTCTGCGGGCCAGTCCGTTCGCCACGTGTCGTGGCTCCATTGGCAGGTCAACTGGCATGAAACCCTTGAATGGTTATCCAATGTTTTTTTTGGTTCTTTGTTTGAATTAACATTTGGCGTACACATGTATATAGGATGTTGGTGTGGGGAGATGGGTACTACAACGGGGCGATAAAGACGCGGAAGACGGTGCAGCCGACGGAGGTGAGCACGGAGGAGGCCTCCCTCCAGAGGAGCCAGCAGCTGAGAGATCTCTACGAGTCGCTCTCCGGCGCCGGGGAGGCAGGCGGAGGGCAGCCGGCGCGTCGCCCCTCCGCCTCCCTCTCCCCGGAGGACCTGACCGAGACCGAGTGGTTCTACCTCATGTGCATCTCCTTCACCTTCAACCCAGGCGAAGGGTACGTACGCTACACCCCGCCATCCATCCAAACTTACTTAACTTGTGTGAATTAATTTGTTTTACTACTGTTAATTAACACTACTAATCACCACTCATGCATGGACAATATGGTATATATATGTGGAAATTGTCATAAATTTTGTCTTTCTCCCGTAAGTAGTAACTGATAAGTTTCATGAGGAGGTACTGGCTTTGCTGTAGGGGAGTTCATGGTAACTTTGGCATGTCAACTAGTACTCAAAATAGAGACATAACTGAGATTTATTATCGAACTCAGTTGGCTCTTGTGGTCAGCAGGGAGAGGTATAACCTCTCTGGCTAGGCGGATGGTCTCTCAGGATCGAATCGCACGAAAAGAGTGGTGTGCGTGTGTGAAAATTGAGAACAGTGGATCCAAAAGATATGTAAGGCAGTGTGCACAAAGTCTGATACGTTGTGTTGGCCTGGGTATCGCAAAAAAAAAGAGATTTATTAAGATGACATGTATATGGTGTCACACTGGCGCGCCAACAATTGAATTCTATATATATTGAAAATTATTTTTTAAAAAAATATTAAAAAGATATTCTTGAAAAGAAATAAAAAAAGGATAATAAAAAAAACAAACTGTTTAAAAAATAATAAATTTGAAAAAGGAAACACAAAACTTTCTAAAAAAGGACAACCCCACTCCCCCCTCCCACAAAAAAAAAAAATCTTAAATGAAAAGGAATATAGAAAACAACAATAACAAAAAACAAAATACTCAGGCCAAAATAAAACAATTTACATATAAGTAAATGCACGTGCTTTGAATGTATAATTCGTATAATAAGAATAGTATCTAATTATAGTCAAATATCTCTTCTAACTGATGTGGTTATGGTTAAGGTTGGATGTATTCTTCTTGTTTGGTTGAATTTGATTCTCCATGTTGAATATATATAACAATTTAAAAAAAATTCAACAATTTTTGACATATTTTTTTTTAAAAATAAGATAGACCATGATATAATTACGGCTTAGACGACTCACTTTTGAACCGTTTTGAAGTCTCATTATATAGTAGAAGATAAGATTTTCATGTTATATTTTGTAAGCAAATTGTTTAGATATTCGTAATTCTCAAAAATAAATTTTCGTAACCTAAATTAAACATATAATAGGCTCCCCATCCTAAATTTGTCTGGACCAAAAATTCGTATACCAAACAGCCGCTAGATGTCTTTTTAAATAGAAAAATTTTGACTTACCCACCACTTGATTTATCCTAATTCAAGGTGCACCCCATAGTTTTGCAAAAATGTACAGTACCTCCCACTTTGGACGGTTCCGTCAAAAAAAATTGGACCAAAATATCCTTGTTTTCTTCTCTTTCCTCTCACACTCTCACCCCTCCCCCCTCCCCCGCGGCTAACGCCCCCGCTCCCCCCTTCCCCGCCTCCGCTCCCCCCGTCCCCGCCTCCGGCGACAACAGCGACGGAGGAGGTGGGGAGGGGCGGTGGCCGCGCGGCAAGGAAGGGTTGGGGAGGGGGGGGGGCGGTTGCCGCGGCGGAAGCAACGGAGGCGGTGAAGGGGGAGAGCGGGGGCGGGGGCGGTGGCTGCGGGGGGAGGGGGGGAGTGGGTGAGAGAAAAGAAGAAAGAAGGCAGGGACATTTTGGTCCAAATTTTTTTTTGACGGATTTCGTTCAAAGTGGGAGGTACTATACATTTTTGCAAAACTATGGGGTGCACCTTGAATTAGGGTAAATCAAGTGGGAGGTAAGTCAAAATTTCTCTTTTAAATACTATCTGCGCAAGGATCTATTACACTTAGGGTGTGTTTGGTAGGAGGGAAAAGTGGGAGGAAGGAAAATAGAGGAGAAAAAAGTAAAATATTCATTTTCTCTTGTTTGGTATGGAAGGAAAATATGAAGAAAGGAAAAGTGGAAGGATTACTTTTCTCTCATAACCTAAGAAATCCAATCCCCCCAAAAGTAGGAGAAAAAGTGGAAGAAAAAGTGGAGGCTTGTATTAATTAACAATTATACCCCCATATGAATGTTTTATTTAAAAATTATTTATGAAGTCAAATGGTAAATAAGTGTTTTTAGTTGAGGGTAGAATTGGTAAACCCTATATTTTTTTACTTTCTTTCCTTCCACTTTTTATTTCATACCAAACAAAGAAAAATGCATCTCTTATCTTTTCCATCCTTGCTACCAAACACAAAGGAAGGAAATGATATTTTCTTTCCATATGGAAGGAAAATGAACTCCTTATCTTTTTTCCTTCCTTCCACTTTTCCATCATTCCTACCAAACACAGCCTTAGGGTGTGTTTGGTAGGAGGAATAAGAAGGAGGAAGGAAAATAGAGGAGGAAAAAGTGAAGGAAAAGATTCATTTTCTCTTGTTTGGTATGGAAGAAAAATAGGAACGAAGGAAAAGTGGAGGGATTACTTTTCTCTCATAACCTAAGAAATATCCAATCCCCCCAAAAGTGGGAGGAAAAGTGGAAAAAAAAAAAAAGTGGAGGCTTGTATTAATTAACAATTATACCCCCATATGAATGTATTATTTAAAAATTATTTATGAAGTCAAATGGTAAATAAGTGTTTTTAGTTGAGAGTAAAATTGGTAAACCCTATATTTTTTACTTTCTTTCATTCCATTTTTTTTTTTTTTTTCATACCAAATAAAGAAAAATGTATCTCTTATCTTTTCCATCCTTTCTACCAAACACCAAGAAAGAAAATGATCTTTCATTTCCACTTATTTTTTTTTTCTTTCTTTTACTTTCCCATCATTCCTACCAAACACAGCCTTAATGACGGTAGTCAAAAGGAGTGGACATCTCAATAGGATGATCTTGAAGTGTAATGCTACATACGCTGCATTAATGTTTTTAAAGAACCTTAAAGTGACCAACATCAGGAAAAAGAAGGAAAAAAAGAAAAAAAAAAGAGAACACTTCATTAGTGATCTACTCATCTCTTTGTGTCATGTCTTTTCTAGATATATAGAACTTTTAAATCCAACGAAAGCTGCAGAAATATGATATATATATTTTACCGGAAGAAATATTATCCAAAGAATGATGCTTACTAAGAGCAATTATTTAATATCGATGAAAATTTGACTATTATGGAGCAATACTATATCCTAGTTATTTCAATGAGTAATATAAATTAAATCTGAAATTTCAGTTGCAGCATTTTGCTTGCAATGTTTCTAAACTTCTACAAATCTGAAAAAAGAAGTGTCAATGATGTATATATCATAAGACCTTTTGTATTAATTTAACTCTTACAGTTTCAAAAGAACTACGAAATAACCAGAAATAACGAAATTTCTGCAATGAAAATTGTCAAAAAAAATATCTAACTCAAAATAAGATGCGAGATTAGTCTTTTGTTGATAGTCACTTCTATACAAGGTTTGTGGTATCGATATTGGACCCTTCCTATGAGTGTCGGGATCAGCAGTATCGACTATTTCAGATTGAATAACTAAATTTTTTGTATCAAAAACAAATAATTATTAATGAATTATTAAAAATTTAGAAAAACAATATTTTAAATATTTAGAAATAATTTTAAGTATTTTATGTGTTGTTTAATAATAGTTTTGAAATTGAATGAAATAATAATTTTTTTTTTTTTTGAATAAATGAAATAATAGTCATTCTTGCTGATTTTTTTACCTACAAATTTTTTTTTATTTATTTATGTGCTTTTACAACTTTACTATGCTTTCGGAAGGCGCTGAAAGCATACCATTTCTAAGGAGAGGAGCGTAAAGACTAGCTTTAAGATGGAGGAGAAGTTCAATCAGTACAAGATGAGAGAAGAGAGTGACTTATACGAGAGTTGAGAAATGAGCTGAGAAGGCAGGGGCAGATAGGTAGTTGCGAGATGAGAGGACGTCGGTCGGTATAGCGTAGAGGTGTTCCTATGTTGACTGCCAGCCAGTCAGCCGTAGTCGACCAATTGATCACCGCTCATATGGACTCACCCCTCTCCGAATTTATGGTAGAGTGTCCAACGAGGGATCTACTCGGTCATTGGGGCATTGGTGAAATTTCGGTGTATCATGATACCTCGATTTTTTATCTTTCTCGTGGTAGGTCTAGCAATCTTGGACAATTGTTTTGACGGCCTTTCTTCCTGTCTTTATGAGTGGGACTTCTTTGCTTTGCCTATGTTAAGCATTTGGAGTCAGTCCTATACTCTCCTGTATTGTTATAACAAGATGGATTTCACTGTATCTTGTTGTTGTTCCCGTTACTCTTTTTTGTTTAATTTTTTTTGTCGAATTGAGTGAAAAAGTGACCCCCATTGTTGATATTGGTCAGTATCATTTTCAATCGGTATCGAATCGAGACATGCCAAATTGTATCGATATTGGCTGTATCGGATTGGTAGCGAAACCCCTATTTAAGTCACCATAGCCCTCAAAGAAGTCTGAGCATTCATCAAGATCCAATGGTATTAATAAAACATCCGATTTGAATCTTCAACTCCCGAAACAGTATCTAACAGACTAGCTAACCTATAACTTGAATCCGGTTTGTTTCCTTCACCTTCTCGAGCTTCTCCGACACACAGTGGCACTCGTCGTACTCTGAAGTATTCTTCGTATAGGTTGGGAAGCCACCCAACATCAATACTTAGTCACACCTAGCTAGCATATAACTTCTTCCAAGGTTACAACTTTGGAAGGTTAGATTTTTCTCTTCTAGTTAAAAATGCAGTCAACTTTTCATTAGACTCACTAAATCCTTTGACAAAACAAAGACCCGAGTGCAATGAGAGAGAAGGAAACCTAAGGAAAAACAATTCAGAAAATTCACAAGAAACGAACTCTTTGTGAAGCTTTTATGTCGTGGGACATCCATGTTGTGGGGATCACTTCCTTCTGGCGATGACTGGCCTAATTAAAGCATGAACCCGGTCCCCGTTGCCCATTACCATCTTCAACCTTGCAACATATTAATATTCAAGAGCTTTTCATTGTCTATTACCCAAAATAAACGAGACCTTTTAAAGTAGATCTTGATTCGAACAAGTACCAGTTATATCACACTCACACACCTCTCCCGCGGTTCGATTTTGAGACCGTTCGTCTAGCCATCCTCACTGACCACAGGACCCAGATGAGTTAGGAACAACGTTTCAAAAGTGAATTTCTTTTCTTTTCTTATATATATATTTTTTGGTTCGGGATACTAACTAAGCAGTTTATATACGAACTCTGCACAGGTTACCGGGAAAGGCTGTGGAGACCCAGCGGCACGTGTGGCTCACACGCGCAAACGAGGCTGACAGCAAAGTCTTCTCCAGGGCCATTCTGGCCAAGGTGAACATCAACTTCTCGGCCTACATGTGATTTCAAAAGAAACATCATATAGAACATAGCCCACCAGTATCTGTGCTTCCTTCAATGAGATGTCCTTGTGCACAAGTAGTAGTAGTAGTAGTGGTGAAATAGGGGGGGGGGGGGGGGGGGGGGGGGGGGGGAATTTCAAAACAATTTATGTAAGATGGTACAAAATCCACAATCCACCACGTGGGTTTGATAAAGAGAGAGAGGGATAGAGAGTTAAACACAAGTAAACAAATAACATTCAATGTCTCTGTCACAGGGGGGGGAGGGGAGGGGAGGGAGGAGAGGGGGTAAATGACAACTCGTTAGATATCCAATTTTTACAAATTAAGACATATTAGTCATTTTTAGCAATTCGTCCCTCCTTAGATTACAAATTCGCTCAATAAGGACCCTCCAGTCAAATTAAAAAATTAATCCCGAAAATGCCCATGCCCCCCCTCTCTTCCCCCCGGTGGCCGCGGCGACCCTCCAGCCCCGCCCGACCCTCTTGCCCTCCCCCCGCCGGCCCTGCCCTCCTCCCGCCTGACCCCCCACCCGCCCTCCCCCTGCCGGCCCTCCCTCCGGCGGCGAGACCCCAGACCCGTCCGTCCCCCGCGAGCCTCCCTTCCGACCTCGTCGGCCCCGTACGGCCCTCCCCCGCACTCGCCGGCCCCCCGCGGTCCTCCCCCGCCCTCGCCCTGGCCCCACGCAGCCCTCCCCGTGGCATCGCCGGCCACCCAGCCCCTCCCCCAACGGCCGAGGAAGGAGGGGAGGGGAGGGGTAAAATTGTCATTTAGAATTTTTTGCAACAAAAAATAAATAGTGAAAAATTTAAGAACATGTGGTCTTTTTTTGCAAAAATGGCCAATCTAGGAAGGTTTTTTTTTTGTCATTTACCCTAAACTTTATAACCATTAGATGGAGCCAGTCCAAACCCATGGAGTCAACTAACACAGGCCGTCCGGTCGAATGTCAGATCGTAACCGGTTCGACTGGTTTGCTTTTGTGTCAATTCCCTTGCTCAGATCTATTGGCTAGTCAGAGCGCGACATATCTTGAGCTTCCTCATGTTTTCGGTGCAACACTCTCATTGTGTGAGGATCCAATTCATAATAGTATGACATCTATCAGAAAGTCACAAGGCTGCAGAGCAGAACATGATGTTATATATAGTTGTCATACTCCATCTTGAAGATATCCTGATCACTTCAGGAGAATTCCTTGAGATCATCGGATAAATTATCAGAGAGATGAACCGAAGGGCTGCATTTAGTAGATAAATTATCGGAGAGAGGATCTTCGATGTTCCACGATATTATCAAGACATCAGTGCACTTACAAATATAGATATTACCCATCCTCCCCCGTTTAGCATCAAGCTACCAGGTTTACCTGCAGTAAAGATATGGGTAAACTTTTACCGTCTGTATAGAACAAAGGTAATGGTTTAGAAGAAGGCATAGGAAGTACGGATACCCCAAAAATGTAGGCCGACACAAAACCTGGACACTCCAAGATACACTAGAACACACACAAAACGGATGCAGTATCCGTGTCGCCATGTCCTTATTGTGTCGTGTAGCATCCATGATCCATGTCCGCGCAAAGCATATCATGATGAGAGCAATATGGCACAAGATTATAGCTGATTAGAGTGAAATGAGCTAAATACCTTCTATTACTCGAACAAGACGAGTCCAAATAGTATACAAGGGTGCTACAAGTACCCACGCAATGTAGTGGGATATATTCCATGGATGTCACTTTATATTACAAGGTATCCTACCTTCCGCTACACTATTCATTCTCGAATTATTCGGCATATTTTCACCTAAAATGTGCAGAATATGTTAATCCCTCGTCGAGCATAAACTACAAATAGAACTACATTTATATTTCAAATTTGTTAGCCGTGTATGTATCAAAATTTTCGTTGTACTGATGTGCAAATTTTTTCCTTCCTTCTGTGAATCTATGGTTGCGCCTGAAACAAACTACCGATGCCAAAACAACGTCAGAGTGCTGGCATTCAGGTTATTTCCTTCCCTTTTAAATAGCTAAATAGTACTAAATAACTAATAATTTTGATCTTCTGAGCTTTTTCTGGCATTGCAGACAGTTGTATGCATTCCCCTTGTCGGTGGTGTCCTTGAACTTGGTACCATAGAAAAGGTGAGTTAGATGTTTTCTATCAAATGATAGAACAGTTAGTAGATGTGAAGTTGATATGTTACATGTAGGGGTGCAACTTGGGTGGGTTAAGCCCGAGCCTGATCGGGTAAACCCGTTAATGGGTTGGGTTAGGGTTGAAGATTCTCGGATTCGGGTTCGGGCTTGGGTTAAATATTTGAACCCGATCAAAATCGGGCTGGGCTCGGGTTCATGTGTTGGGTTACCCGAAGAACCCGAACCCGGCATATATATATATATATATATATATATATATATATATATATACTTCTTAAATAAATGTTTAAATCCTAAATTTCTTTCACCCAAATTCTTCAACTTCTTGTCATAAATATTATTTTAGTCTGCATTTTGTAATGATCAAGGCTTGATTGCTATTTGATTATGTGTTTAATATTACTTTTGTTTAAAATTATTTCAAATAGTATATTAGAGCCCGATGAACCCGACCAAACCCGAGCCCAACCCAATCCTCCGGACTTGGTCTTGGACTTCATATGTTGAACCCGAGGTCGGGTCGGACTTGGGCTCGGGCTAGGCTTATGATTCCTCGGGTTGGGCCCGGGTTGACCTCAAGCCCGACCCAACCCGTCCGAGTTGCACCCCTAGTTAAATGTAGTTGCCCATAAGCTGGACACATATGCAGGTACTAGTTGACACATTAAAGGCAAAACACAATAAATAGGTACAAGCACTTTGCTAAATGTTGCAATCTCAAATAAATTGCTAACTGAGATTTTCTGAACTTAATCAGTCATGTCACCTAATCATGCATAATTTGATATTAGTTGCCCTTACTAATTTCTAAAAGGTTGAAGAGGACAGAGAACTGATCCGGCACGCAATGAGTTTCTTCGCGGACCACCGCCCTAAGCCTGCACTATCAGAGCACTCCACCTCCGATTCTGTAGCATGTACAGTTCACCAGGCATTCAATTACCAACCATTCCTAACAGTAACCCAACCGACGAGTGTTGGACCACATGAACCTAACCAAGATAATGAAGTTGATGACGATGATGACAATGATGATGGGGATGGAGAGGATGATGACAATGACAATGACGGGGAAGATGATGAGGTTGAAATGGGAACAGATTCAGATGCTGAGATGGAAACATACGATACAAGGATTTCGACACGACCAAGTGCTCCCAACATTCCTGCAACCGAATTGGCACCTCCGAGAAGTGAACCAAGTGAGGTGATGCAAATGGAGATGTCAGAGGGCATCCGACTAGGTTCTCCTGACGACTGTTCCGACAACTTGGACACAGAACTGCAAATGCTCATTGCAGGTCATGCCAACAACGGCCAACCTGACCATCTACAGGACCATCTACGGGGCCAGGATTCCGCCTACCAAGCTTGGGATCTTCTATGTTGTGGATTTCCAGAATCATCAGGTATAGGCACAAAAGTTTATTTTGAAATACAATACTGTATACATACGTGTGTCTCCAAAACAGCAAAAGCTGATATGTGCCTATGCTTTTTAGTAGAGAAAACCTAAATTCTTGTTTAGGTACTGTATTTTTTCGAGCAAAGGAAAATCACTAGAAAACCCTAAATAGGTTACTGCTAGTAAGATGTGCATGCGGTCATATCACTTATTATCACTTATCTGTTGTATTCATTCTTCCTCAGGAACTCATATCCAAGATCTATCCCCAGAAGATGTCCATTACTCCGAGACTGTTTCTGCAGTTCTACACAACTCAAGCCGGTGGACTGACACAAGTTCTTTCGGTAACCTTGTTTGTTCCCGGCAATCGGCATTCTCCAAATGGAGTTTTGAAGGCCAAGTCCTCCATACTGCATCTGAGGGGACTTCACAGTGGCTTCTCAAATTTATCTTATTCACCGTCCCCAATCTTCTCTCCAAGGACAAAGATGGAAATTCACCCAAGTCGAGAGATGGAGAGGGTGCGAGCGGATTCCGTAAAGGTACACCTCAGGAAGAACCAAGTGCAAGTCATGTGCTTGCAGAACGCAGAAGAAGGGAGAAGCTGAATGAAAGGTTCATTGCCCTTCGTTCGTTGGTTCCCTTTGTGACCAAGGTATAGATTTTCAACTATCAATTATGCTATTTGGCTCCCAAAATATCCCATTATGTGGCATCTGACATGGCAGCTAGCTGATATAACAGCTGACGTGGCAAATTTTAACCCATGACCATATAGCAGAGAAGTTCATGAAGTGGATATAAAGAGTTGAGAGGATATCCAAGTTGATCAAGAGAGGGTATTAACTATAGGAATGAGCACAGGAAAAAAGATGCACAGCACATAAACACATTTTTAGTTGCCAAAGCAAAATTAATCAGACAGAAGACATTTTGATTTAGTCAATACGAGATCCTACATATTTAACAACCTTACTAATTATTGTACGTTTAATTACTATAGATGGACAAAGCTTCAATCTTGGGCGATACAATCGAGTACGTGAAGCAGCTAAGAAGGCGCGTACAAGATCTTGAATCACGAAACAAGCTGATGGAAGGCGATGGGTCTGTACCAACAGAAACCAACAACCGCACTCCTGCTCGGGCTGGTCGTAACAAAGTTGCTTTGTTGGAGAAGAAGAAGCTTAGAGTGATAGAAAGTGGGAAGGGGGCAGCAGATACTAACGTACAGGTGTCCATAATTGAGACCGACGCCCTCCTGGAGTTGCAATGCCCTTACCGAGAGGGGCTCCTGCTTCAGCTCATGCAAACGCTCGAGGAACTCCGGTTAGAGATCACTGCAATTCAGTCTTCATCGGCTAACGGAACATTCGATACAGAACTAAGAGCTAAGGTACGGATAATTCCAATTTGTTCAAATTTTCAGATGGTCGCACACATTATATAGTATCATGGGAATGTTTCAGGGAAAACCAACTAACCTCCGAAATGGGAGTTCACTCTTGCCTATAATTCACGTTAGAACCCTAACTACTCTTAGAATCCTAAACTGAATCCACCTCAATGCGCAGTCTTAGAAGGCTGCTGGCTAATAAACCCGAAAACTTGACCACATCGAAACCAGGCAACTGTGCAGCATAGCCGGACTTGATACGAGGCCCATGAGGCGGGTGCCTCAGGCCCAAAATTTTAGAGGGCACCAAATTTTATATAACTATGTAATTATGTAAGTTCAATCATGAATAAAGGCATGCAGACTCATTCTAATTCTTTTAGTCCGCGTAAGAAGCTTTTTTTTTTTTGTTACAGGATATATAAATGTCATATAGAATACCAAAAAACAAGTCGGTTTCAGCATAAATTAAGAAAAAAATTGGTACAGTCGCCGTCAAAATTAAATCCTCCTCCCTTCCGTCGCTCTAACAGTCTGACGTTGGTACCCCGAACATTGTTATTTATTTATTTGTCTAGGGCATCTTATTTTTTGGTTAGGAATATCTTCAGTTTTATTAGTAATTCATTATGACATATATTATTTTTTTTATTTTTTTATTTCTTGAATTTTGTGTTGATAATACTATTGTATCTTCGTACACGAAAAAATTTATATGAGCAATAAGCTTTGAGGGCACTACTTTTAGATTTTTCCTCAGGCCTCAAAATTTAAAGTCTGGCACTGCTGTGTAGTCGACTATCTAAACTCCGTGCTTCTTGTTTTGTACTTGCAGCTCATTATCTTCCTCCATTTGTTTGCAGGTGCGAGAGATCCATGGAAAGAAAGCTAGCATTGTCGAAGTAAAAAAGGCTATACACCATATATTCTCCCAATACAACTTCTGACACTATTAACTAGAACAAGGAGGTTTACTTCAATCAAATAATTCTGTACCCCATCCGTGTCCACATATCATATGGATTTTGATGGTATAATTATCTCTAGAACAATAAGATTATTGTTATATCCCGATATCAAGTGTACTATTTACTGTACATCCAATAATACAATATACATTAATATAATACAATTATTATTATTATTATTATTATTTCACCTTGATGGTGATTGACTAGTGAGATATAATGTGATGATTTAGTGAGTAAGCTGTCTGGCATAACAAAGCTTCAAGTCCAAACATCAAAAAGTGAACCCAATATAGTTAATAACATCAAACAAGTGTCAATCAGTTCCTATACAAAAGATACTCAGTCATTTGGATATGAATTGGATAATTCAGGAATGGAAGAAAGTTGATTCCTGGTCTAAGGAAGGAGGAATGAGGCCTATGAATCTTTTAGCAAACTATGTCAAGCGCCAATTTGAAAACTAGGATTAGGAACTCTAACTTCTTGTATCTTAGGAAATACTTTTCCCAAGTCCACAGTCACCCCGGAATCTAGGAATTTGCCAAAAATAGAAAATTACAAGGGATTGGCTGTTAATGAGGAATTATTTCCTGGGTTTGCCAAAATAATGTTTGCCATGAATTAGGCGTGAAGACCCTAATTCCTTAACCCAGCCCAATTCAGGTATCCAAATGGTTACTTTATGTCTCTTCATGGCGTACTCAGTATTTTTAATAAATGGGGTTTGCTTACAAATTCATGATTTATTTGTATAAAAGTTTTGTGTTCTAATATAACTAAACCATATATCTTTCTCCAACATTCTCCTTCAAGGCTATCAACAACTCTTCTTTCCGTTGCTATTGTATATGTTATTGTTCTTGTGAGTAATGGCATCATAGTTTGTCATAGCCGTAGAGTAACAAATCCTAAGAGAGTTATAATCACAATAATGGCTCGTTCATCGAGATAGATTATAGTTTTAGAATACCGCGAGATTAAAAAGATTATGAAAAACCTAGGAGACATCAAGGATTGAAATCATTGATGAGTTAAGTTTGCATTTATACCAAGGAGAGACATGTTGCCAAATACAAGAATATTCATAGCTAGAACATTGCAGAAAAATCTAACCTTATAGATACATATTCCTCGAAGTACATCAACATCAAAAGCAATGTTAAATCTGACGAATACATTTCGTGTTAAATATATAATCAAATAATAGAATGAAGAATTACATTATACAAGTATTACCTGGCAAACGTTGCGGAGACAATTAGCACAAGCACCTTTATACTGTCACATCTTTGGGGCTATTGCTTGAACATAGATTAGCATTCAATGGCTATTTCCATCTTTTATTTAGAAGCATAATCCAGCAGCAGTATGTGGTTTGGCACCAAGTGTTCAATAGGAGAAGCATAAAATGATGTCTTGCTGCAATAGTTTCATCAGAAGACATGGACAACCCATCAGCTGAGCTATTAAAGTTGGCAGTTTGGTTCTTCTGTTCCTCTGAACTAGTGTCAGGAAAGAGCATAGAGCCATATCAATGTCTGAGCTGTTAGTAATGCAAGTATTACTCTATCAGGCTTGCAAATCTTCCCATGATTGAGATTTAGTGGATGGAGCTTTTCAACAAATGGGGCCCAACTGCAGCTGCACTTGCTAGTGTTGCCAAAGTTGCAGCAGGCCATCGATTGGTTACATTTATCAATTCTGTATTAATTGTGCAATAGCTATTATGAAAGCTATTAATGCAGCACCAATACTGACACAATGCATTCTCTTTTCGCAACTCAAACAGTTGGCAAGTTATGGCCAATTTACCATAATATTTACTAGTAAACTAGTAATTGAGCCCCAAAGCAAAAGCTTTGCTGAGCTAATAGCTGTTGTAATAACTCTCTTTCTATTTGCATTAGTCAACCATAAGCCCTCTGACACAATGGACAACTTGGTATGCCAATAGACACAAGTAATAGCAATATCACCAGCTCTTCTTCCCCAGATCATGAGATATGAGACCACAGAGACGGCCATTATAACTGAAAACTAGAAAGAATGGAAATACATAAAGCAATGAATAGTTCTGAATCACAATTAAGTAGTCTGCAGCAAGCAATTGATAGATGTAACTTACTGCATCTCCCTTGACTGGAATCCAGAACCTCACTTGAACACAGAGGGGGTGGAAGGGTGGAAGAACAGGCGAGAGTAAAAGAATTGAAGGTTTATACACAAATTCAATGTAGGATATCACTGCCATTACTCCCCAAAATGGCAGATTACAACTGTGTATTTACATCGAAAATCCAACTGCTTAGACTGACCACTCATTCCTACATTTGACTACTGCTTTAGCTGCATCACCAAGACTAGACAAAATCTGGCAGTTGTGCCAACATCATCTCCAATAACCCAAGCACACTGTACAGGGGAAAAAATAACCTCCACAAGTCTGGACTCCTGCAGAACTAGAAGCCGGAAAATCATACTCTCTTTAGTCTCAAGCTTCACTCTCTACTCATGCCAAGTGCAGTCGTATTTCGATGGACAGCAGATTCTCGTCGACGTTGTGATCTAAGGAAGAGAGCATAGAGGAGCTCATTCCAAACATCAGGGACGCCAGGTAAGCACCAATGGCTGCAGTCCTGTCTGTGAAGTGGGGCAGGCCCTGAGCGTCCCATATAATATAGAGACGAATGGCCATCCCTCCTTCTGGCTGACATTTGGGTCACATTCAGAATATCCACCTCTGCCACCCGTGTTCCTGCATGAATTTTCTTTATATTCCTGAATGGATTCAAAAAATGTGTCCATTCTTTTAGTGACAGCATCGGAGGGCCCAACTCTGGCAGGGTCTCCAAGTGACAATTCCCTCCGGTCTTCCAGTCTCCACCCCTGCAAAACATGACATACTTAAATATGGAGCAATTTTATCACAAATCTTCTGAATCATACTGAACGTTTGAAGAAAAATAAATCTGCAAAAGGTACTTATGAATATGAATAATATAGTAAAGGTCCAGCCATCTCCAGAGTATCAGCTCAAATTTGAAACTAAACTACAAGCAGCGGCAAACACACAAGGGACAAGTGGGGTCAAATGACCCCACTGAAAATAATAATAATTTTTACAGTGTATATATAGTACTAGCAGGGCGGACGCAATAAAGGGCAAGTGGGGGCAAGTGAGATGTAGTTATCTTATTTTTTCGTAAGACATGTGAAAGTATATGTACACACACACATACACTAACTAACTATTACAAAGAGGCTTGAAAACAGCTCAAAATAAGCCGTCTAAGCCGTATGTATATCATTACGTAATTAAAAAATATATAAAATTCTTCTAACTACCACCGTATGTATATCCCACACATAAGAAAAACAAATCTAAAAATCCTTCTACCTACCTAAACATATATCCAAAATCCAATACACATATCTATAACAAATCCAAATTAAAATATGTTCAATATTCAAATCATATTTAAACTAACTATATGTATTATCTAAACATATATCCAAAGTTCTAAAAAACATATATATAACAAATTTTAATTAAAATATTCAAATCATATTTAAACTATTTCAATATAATTTAAATTCCTATCTAATTTTCAATAATATCAGATTTTTTTTTTCCTTTTTGGTACGTGCATCACATGTGAACATGACTATTATAGAGAGAGAGAAAGTTTAGTTCAAAATCTCGTGAGAAAGTATATATATATATATATATATATATATATATATATATATATATATATATATATATATATATATATATATTAGACTTGATAGCTTGAGTGGCTAGAGTGGAGACATAAGACCCGAGTGGACGGTATTCGAATCCGAGTGGGAGCGAACATGAACAAGTACCTCTTCCAATATATATATATATATATATATATATATATATATATATATATATATAAGTTTTTGTATTTGATTATATTTTGGGGCTTTCTTTACATTTGAGGTTGACCCCTTGCTTAAATTTCTGCGGCCACCCCTGACTACAAGTATGGTGCACCCTTCTGCAAAAGAATTTCCACACAAAAAATTATCCTGCCCATCATCTCTAAACTATCAACTCAAATTCAATATTCATCAAAAGAATTGTGCAACCTTCTGCTAAAGGATTATGAAAACAAAATAATTAATACCCTTCTGCTGCTCTGAGTTCTATTCATTCACACTAATATATTGACCACACTGAAATGCAAAAGGGGTATAGCAGGAGATGGGTGTGTAACAAGTACCACTCTTCTGCAAACATACACGAGAAAGAGAAAGATGCAGGACGAGTCAAATAATATTCATTGCCTTAGCTCCAAAAAATCATGTTATTTTAGCACATGCTTCTACTCCTTTTCAATTCCTTAAATTAGCATTTTTGCAAACACAATTGCAATTTAGTTCTTTAGTTTCCTCATATATATGTCCTTTCTTCTTGTTTATTTAAACTAACATTTTTTTATCCTTGTCACAAGTTACGTTATTTGTGTGAAAGTTGATCAAGCATATGCCTGAACAAGACCACTGAAGTATGAGAAGACAAAAAAAAATCACCTACTATCATATTTCCATACAAAACATACTGAATCCATTCATATGAACTGCCAACCTGCAATACAACCTAAACCAACACTCTGTAGCAAGCCATAAGCTATCCCAATGTACAAATGAAAGATTGTGCTTTCACCATTTCTAACTCATTTATCAAACGTGTTGCTTTTTATTGGTTGAGGGCATGGGAGACATAAAAGAGATGAGGGTTGTTAGTTCCGGAGCTTGATCAAAGATGGTAGAACTAGATGTCGAGATCAGAGGTTCAAACAAACGTTCCCCTTCTGATTATTCTCGAGATCCACGAGGAACACTATAATATAAATCTGATTACAAAGGTAACAATAATCAGAAAATAAATCTCACGTTCTTCCTTGCAATCGCAGTTGCTGACGGACAGAACTGAGTTACAACTCAGAGAAAAGAGAAGAAAGAAGAAGAGGAAAGATTCTTGCTGGGGTGATTAAGATCACCGTTGCTCAAAGCAAGATTCGTCCCACCACGATCTGCTTCCAGGAACCAGCAAGTTCACGAAGAACTTCTGGAACGCTCGTAAGTCAATATTTGAGACTTGAACGGGTTTCCTGGACTTTATGGACTCCCTTAACTATCTTCTTAGTGCATCTTCCAAAGGAGGCAAATGAGCTCTATTTATAGAGTGGAGTGAAATTTCACCTTTTCTCCTATCCGATGTGGGACTAAAATACCAATACTCAAAAATAGAGTTTAATATTTTAGATCATCCCACAATCAGCATAGTAGTGTGTCAGTCCACGCCTACCCCCCGAACACTCCCGTGCATGCACGAGACAACCTGGAGTCCGTGTCCGAGTCCGCACAACAAAAATCAACTTGCATCCTTGTTGGAATTAATTTTTTTTTCCTTCTAGAAAAATACTCCCACATGGCACACACTTGTGCCCCACCACGCCTCATGTGCACACCTCAATACAAGCAATGCATTATATTGAGATACTCACCATTTGGTGTAGCCGATGTGGGACTATCTTTCCTAGTCTAAAGGCAAAAACACCAACAATCCTCCACATATCTCAATATATGGGTTGAACGTTTCTCACAGTGACTGTCCATCATGCATTAGGAGAGATGTCGCTGACGACTTGAATCTTTCCACATGGGTCAAATAACAGTATGATACAATAATGGACTAAGCCTTGAATTCTGCACTATGACTGCAATTTTTCCCACTCACATAATGACATCAGCTATGCTTCCGATTGCACATTAAAGGCCCTGTGCATGCATGGTTTCGGTGTATGTATCTTGGACGTCTACAAGTTTACCCTCAAGAGACGGCCTGAATCTCTATCCATACATTCTAGGTGAGTTCTTTTAAAGAGTCCTTTGGCATGAAGCCTTGTACTTCCTTGCGGTGCTACCCCGCTATGACATGGCCCAAAGTCGAGGCTACACCTCATCGTGGTGTCACGCCACTGTAGCATGAGATCCCAGCCTCTTTGTAGTGCCAAACTACCCAGCATGAAGCCTTGCGCTTCCTTGCGATGTTACGCCGCTGTGACATGACTCGCGTAGCCGAGGCTTTACCCTCTCGGTACCTCTTGGTGGTGTCACACCACTATAACATGAGGTCACCGGCCTCTTTGTAGTGCTGACTACCGCTCTTCATTCTACAACATTAGGCTACCTGCCTATATGCGGTGCTACGCCGCTGTGACATGGCCCGCAAAGTCGAGGCATTACCCTTACCGAGGAACCTCTTGGTGGTGTCACCCCACTGTAGCATGGAGACCTTACGCTCCTTTGTAGTGTTGTGCTACCGTGCTTCCTGTAGAGCACACCAGACATTCTAAAAGACTGAGAACTCATTAAGGCGTCTAAGCCATCCTCCCACATGACTTGTTCTTTTAAGAGAACAGATAGTAGACAACAGTGGTTATGGGTCCGTAACCCCTCAGTGTCTCAAAGGACTATCCACTGTTCCAGATATTCTCTCCGTCAGCGATCCTTCTTTGAACCAAAAGTTAGATATCTAGTAGATTTCTCTTTGAACTAATAGCATAAAACTTTATGGTAGAATTACAAAGACAAAATATCACATCGTCTTCAAGTCCATCATAATTGCTGTGTCCTCGACTAGCTGACGCTTGAGTCCTTTGGTGAACGGATCGGCCAGATTTTTCTGACTCCGAACATTAATCACGGTAATGACTCCAGTCTTTATCAGATCATTCATCGTCCTGTGCCTCAATCGCACAGTCCTCTTCTTACCATTGAAGAGATCATTTGATGCCACCGCTGCAGCTGCCTGGTTGTTGCAGTATATCGGTACAGCCGGAATCTGCGCACCAACCACTGGAAGATTATACATGAGCTCCCGAAGCCATTCTGCTCCTTCTGCTGCAGCAGCCAGCGCAAAGAACTCGGATTCCATTGAGGAATGAGAGAGCATTGTTTGCTTCTTCGACTTCCACGATATAGCAGCTCCACCCATAGAGAAGATGTATCCTTCTGTGGACCTTTCGCTCTCTGCTTCTGAACACCAGCTTGCATCATTGAAGCCTTCCACTACTGTCGGATAGCCGATGTAGTGCAGTGCATATTTCTGAGTCCTCTTGAGATATCTCATAACTCTCTTCACGGCCTTCCAGTGCTCCACACCTGGGTTGCTCGTGAATCGACTCAGCATCCCCACGGCGAAAGCTATGTCAGGCCTTGTGGCAGTAGTTGCATACATCAAACTCCCGACGACGCTTGAGTACTCTAACTGCCTGACGCTTTCCCTAGGATTTGGCTTCAGCTTCTTGTCACACCTGTAAGGAGTATCGATCCCTGGAAGATCCTGATATCCATAACATGTGAGCATCTTCTCAATGTAATGAGACTGTGACAACGCCACTCCAGTGTCTGTCCGGCTGATCTTTATCCCTAGGATAACATCAGCTTTCCCTAAGTCCTTCATACTGAACTTGGATGAGAGGAGCTTCTTTGCCTCAGTGACACGTGCTAGATCCGTACCCAGGATCAGCATGTCGTCCACGTATAGACAAACGATGACTCCTCTCCTATCAGCGAACTTTCTGTAAACACATTTGTCCGTCTCACTGACCATGTAGTCGTTTGATCTAATGACTTTGTCAAACTTCTCGTGCCACATCTTGGGATCTTGCTTCAGACCGTATAGAGATCTCACCAACCTGCAGACTTTGTCTTCAAGGTCCTTGACGATGAATCCTTCTGGCTATTACATGTAGATCTCTTCGGTCAACTCTCCATTCAGGAATGCTGTCTTCACATCCATCTGATGTATGACGAGCTTGTGAATTGCACTCAGAGCAATCAACATCCTGATGGTTGTCATCCGCGCTACTGGAGCACATGTGTCGAAGTAGTCGATCCCCTGCTTCTGAGAAAATCCTTTGGCTACCAGCCTTGCTTTGAACTTGTCAATAGTTCCATCGCCTTCATCTTCTTCTTGAAGATCCACTTGTATCCGATTGGTTTAGCTCCTTCAGACAGATCGACCAACACCCACGTATTGTTGGAGGTTATAGAGTCATACTCATTATTGATAGCCTCCCTCCAGAAGACAGCGTCCCTGATCTTTATCGCCTCATCATAGGTAAGCGGATCAGCTTCCACATGATAGGTGACGAACTCATCTCCGAAGTCCTTCTGTCTCCTCACCCGCTTAGATCTGGGTTCTGCGAGTTCTGGTTCAACAATTGTCTCTGGTATGACAATTTCTTTTTCTTGGACTGCATCTTCTTTTGAAGTGATAGCCGCCTGTGCACTCACATTATTCTCCGGAATGTCCGCGATAACAATGTTTTTGTGCCTCGCAAATTTATCTTCAAAGAATTCGGCGTCGCAAGATTCAATGATTTGATTGGTTTCAACATCAAGAAACCTCCGACATCACTTTTCTCAGCATACCCTAAGAAGATCGTCTTTGTAGTCCTTGTCCCAAGCTTCTGAATCTTCAAGTCCGGAAGCTTCACATATGCTAGGCACCCCCACACTCGAATGACGTTCAAGTTGGGTCTGACTTGAATCAGAGTTCATAAAGAGTGACTTCGGAACCTGCGTACGGCACTCTATTCAAAATGAACGTAGCCATTAACGCAGCTTCTCCTCAGAAGCAGTTTGGAAGACCTGCAGTCAACAGCATTAAGTTCATCATCTCTGTCAACGTCATGTTCTTCCTTTCAGCTACTCAATTTGATTAAGGAGAATACGGAGCAGTTGTCTCATTGACAATTTCATGTTCTTTGCAGAACGATGCGAATTCAATAGACCTGTACTCTCCGCCTCGATCACTTCTGAGTCTCTTGAGTTGTTGCCCAGTTTGACGTTCAGCATCAGCCCTGAACTCCTTGAACTTCTCGAATGCTTACTCCTTGAACTTCTCGAATGCTTCGTCTTTAGACTTGAGCAGATAGACGAACGCATACTTCGAGTAGTCATCGATGAATGTAATAAAATACTTCATCTTGGCCTTTGTAGAGAACTGTCTGAAGTCACAGATATCTGAGTATACCAACTCCAGAAGATCTGTACTTCGATTCACCCGTTTAAAAGATTTTCTAGTGATCTTTGTCTGTGCACAAACCTCACACTTCTCCACCTCCTTACCCCCACATTTGGAGATAAGCCCTAGACTAGACATTTTGTTTATTCCTTTACAATGAACATGTCCTAGGCTATTGTGCCATAACTCAAGAGAATAACCAGAAGAAGAAACTACATTAATCATTTTTGCAAGAGTTACAAGTTGAAGTTTGAACATCCCTTCGGTACAATAAGCTTTACCGAAGTATGTTCCTTTGTAGGACATCACTATCTGTCCAGTATTGACGTCCATCCTCAAGCCTGCGTTACATAGCAGACTTCCAGAGACCGGGTTCTTGGCTATCACCGGTACATGCTTCACATCTTGAAGCGTCAGCAACTTCCCCGAAGTCAGGTTCAGTACCACCGTTCCTGTCCCCAGTACTTCAGCTTGTGTCTGGTCCGCCACCATAACCTTCTCAGATGTAGGCTTGTATGTGGTGAACAACTCCTTATTAGAGCAAACATGGCAGGATGCACCCGTGTCCACCTACCAGTTGGTGTCAACAACAGCCGTGGCAACCTGCGCAATCATGGCAACCTTGTTAGGCTCACCTTGCTCTATCTGTTTGGACTTTCATCTGCAGTCTCTACGATAGTGGCCCTTCTTTCCACAATTAAAGCAAGTCACATCTGACTTGGGCTTTGGCTTTGACTTGAACGAAGCCGACTTCACCTTCAGATGGTTGAAGTCCTTCTTCTGGTTGTGAGAAACCTTATGCTTTCCCTTGGAGTCCCCCGCATGCACCAAGTTGGCCTCTGCCAACTGTTTGGACAACGTGTCCAATTTGTTTTTAGCCATCAATTCATCTCTAACATTGATGTTGTGAAGTAGTTGATCCAAACTGATTTGCATCTTCTTCATGTGCATGTCCGAGATAAAACTGCTCCATCCTGACGGAAGCTTGGCAACTATACCCCCTACGACAAAAGCGTCGACAAGTGGCATGCTATCGTCCTCAAGTTTTTGACATAACTTGAGGAACTCCTTGACTTGAGGCAACATCGTCTTGTCGTTCTCAAATCGCATGTTCCAGACCTTCTCAGTCACGTGGATCTTGTTGCGGTTCTCATCCGCCTGATAATGCTTGTTTAGGGACTCCCATACGACCTTAGTATGGTCCGTCTTGCTGTATGACTCCGCCAGAGTATCCTCCATGAAGTTCAAAATCATCAGCTTGCAGAGATTGTTGTCTCTCCTCCATTTGTTCTGCTTTGCGGTTGCAATCGTAACTGCCCGAACAGTAGCATCATCCTCGTCTGGAATCTCCGGTTCTGGTTCTGTCAGAACGTAGTCCACCACTGTCAGTTGCAGATTCATGCATACCTTCCTCTTCCAGGAGTTGTAATGATCCCCGTCGAACTTCTCAAGTTTGTTGAAACTTGTATCTAGAAGTTTCGTACGGCTGTTCTCCATCTACAAGAATCTTGCTTTGAGATTGTTAGTCCCGGGACTTGATCAAAGATGGTAGAACTAGATGTCGAGATCAGAGGTTCAAACAAACGTTCCCCTTCTGATTATTCTCGAGATTCACGAGGAACACTATAATATAAATCTGATTACAAAGGCAACAATAATCAGAAATTAAATCTCACGTTCTTCCTTGCAATCGCAGTTGCTGACGGACAGAACTAAGTTACAACTCAGAGAAAAGAGAAGAAAGAAAGAAGAGGAAAGGTTCTTGCTGGGGTGATTAAGATCACCATTGTTCAAAGCAAGATTCGCCCCACCACAATCTGCTTCCAGGAACCAGTAAGTTTACGAAGAACTTCTGGAACGCTCGTAAGTCAATATTTGAGACTTGAACGGATTTCCTGGACTTTACGGACTCCCTTAATTCTCTTCTTGGTGCATCTTCCAAAGGAGGCCAAGGGGCTCTATTTATAGAGTGGAGTGAGATTTCACCTTTTCTCCTATCCGATGTGGGACTAAAATACCAATACTCAAAAATAGAGTTTGATATTTTAGATCATCCCACAATCAGCATAGTAGTGTGTCAGTCCACGCCTACCCCCCGAACACTCCCGTGCATGCACGAGACAACCCGGAGTCCGTGTCCGAGTCCGAGTCCGCACAACAAAAATCAACTTGCATCCTTGTTGGAATTAATTTTTTTTTTCCTTCTAGAAAAAATACTCCCACATGGCACACACTTGTGCCCCACCACATCTCATGTGCACACCTCAACACAAGCAATGCATTATATTGAGATACTCACCATTTGGTGTAGCCAATGTGGGACTATCTTTCCTAGTCTAAAGGCAAAAACACCAACAAGGGCTAACCCTAGTTTCTGAGATGAAAACAATTTATATTGAGAAAATGATGTCTCACAGAAAGATTCTAGAGAATACTAACCCAGGAATTTTCTCAAGAGTACAACAATCTTGTCTGTTATTCCCATGTTCTTAAACAACTCAATGTAAGCATAATGTTACAACCAGGAAAAAATAAGTGGGAATGTAGTGGCAAATGAAAAATCCAACCTCTTGGAAGAGAACTGTATTTTTAAATGCAAATAGAAGATAATAATTAATGAACGTATTGTCAATAAACAAACCTGAAATGGACAGGAGCATAGGTGCGAAAGATGACATGAGTTCTGTTTGTGTCAACTTCCTTATTGATCCAATCAAACAAGGTCTCAATTGATCTACGAAAAGCAGTTTCCACGCTCATTTCCATCTTCACTTCCTCCCCTTCTTGGAAATAACATCCCCTGAGTAAGTAAAAAAATTATCAGCAAAGGTGAATACTTCACTTAAATTTGTTTCCTAACAGACTACTGCCATCTAAGGGGTTTAATGTAATAGTTATCCATTTCATGCTTTCACGGTGACCATGAAACAGTGGCTAGTTAATAAGTTCGAAAACATATGCAATACTTACAAAAGGGTTCTCTAAAAGAAATAGTTCAAGTAATAGATGGAGTGCATCAACATAATATTTGATAGTCTAATTAAAGGAATTCGAAAAGTAAAATTGCATGGAATTTCATCAAATTCTCATAACAAAGGTTCAGTTTACTTTACAGAAATGGAAAGGAGATCAAATTAAACAAGCTTAACAATATATCTCCTACCAATCTACAAACTCGAGATAAAGAATCCTGACTTAGTTACATAGAAAATGATAGTTATCCAACAATGCCAAGAAAGGAACAGGAAACAAGTATAATGATTCAAGTGACCCTTGGCTACACTACTCTACCAACAAAATGTAGTCAATAAACAACTTGCTTGAAGGGAATAATTAACAACTTGGGACATATTTAGGTGACATAGTCATAGAGTTTATCCTGAGATTTAGCAGATTTTCTCAAGGAAATGCTAAAGAATATGTAGATAAATAACCATTATAAACAGTAGACAGGACATTTGACAGAGAACAGACACTCAAATCATCTAAAAGTCAAGGAATAGTTCCCAGCATGAAAGATTGGTGGCATCTGATAAACTAATAACCTTTCATGCATGACAGAGAATTCTAGCAGAGATCAACTTCAATTAAAGTGTATGTGCAGATAACTTACCCTCTAATTGTCTTTTCATAATTCCACCAGTGGCCAGTGTTGAAGATCAGCACATCAGCATCTATCCATCGAGAAGACATCCAATCCATTACGTCCAATCTCAATGTGGTTTTGATATTGTCTGGCAGTCCAACTGGGGGACGGCCCTGGACCACTAAGAAGGGGCTACGGTAGTATTCCACAGTGCAGTTGTAATTACTGAATTTGAACACCAGGAAACCATTGTGCTTCGTGATCGGGCTTCCATTCACTTCATAAATGGAACTCTTGTCAGAAATAACGGAAGAAAGCATGCAGAGAAGGGACTCCCATTGGTTCCTTCCGATAGAATCTCCCACAAAAACTAACCGCCGGTTCCGCAGTTTCTCAAGCATATCCTCAGCATCAAACCTTAGCCAACAAAAATCAGAAAGGAATATCATTTTATTTAGAGGATCCTTCTTTTCGCTGTATCTTCAAAGAATATTACCTATAGGCCTTCACAAGTTTCTTTAAGATAGTGGGATTTTAACATATTCACTGCATATATTGTTGCTTACAATAAAATGAAAGCATCTCCTCATTGCACAGACTTCCATTTCTAGAAGGAATAAGAAAGCAAAAGAATCAAGTATCCAAATGAACAATGTATGTCAAGCAGAAAAATGATAAAAGAAAAAGGAAAAAAGAAAAAAAAAGAAAAAAAAGCGGCTAAAATGCAATGTCTTGGGCCCAACTGTAATCAGAATCAATTTGATCAAATCAGACAGCATTTCCCAAAAAAATACATCATGTTTATGATACTCTACCAAGCTGATAAAGCATCTGCAGTTTTCTGCAATATCACTCATCTCATAAAACATCTGCAAGCATAGGCATTAATAATTTATCAATAATTTGGAAAGAGTAAAAGAAAGGGTAATTATGGCCAATCAGCAATAGGTAACCAATAATAGTATAACTATTCATAGAAAGCCTTGAGTAACCATACAAATCACCATAAAACTATTTAAAGAAATCATTTAGCTCATTTAAAAGCACAAAGACACATCTAAGAGAAAGTCAACAAAATAAAGGCTCCATATTTTAAAAATCAAGAAGGAAAGGGTACCATCAAAGTCACCGTAAATTGCCAATGATCATAAATCCACTGGACATATAAACAAAAGAGAAACATGTCTTACCATAATACTGGTAGAAAATACAGGTCCTAATATTAGGCAAAGGGATGAGTATTTAATCTAATGAAAAAACATGGAAATAGAAAATACCAAGATTACATATTAGCAGCAATAGGCTACAATTGCTATCATGAAAGCCAACCAATAGTTAAACAGCAAGAATAATGATTTTGAAAAAAAGGCAAAACTTCATTAGAATATACTCTTTCAAGAAAGAAAGCATTCAGTTTTAAAACATCATTTGCTAAATCCCAAAGGAAAGTACAAGATAGAGGTATTTATAGTTATCTAAATAATATCAAAAAGTAACGTTTATACCATCCAAGTCGCCATAACATGTATGCCCATAACACTTTTAAAAATCCAATAAACTAAGGACAAATAGAAGTCCCAAAAGTCTGCATATGGATTAAAATATTAAATGGAAACTGAAAGCATGGAGATGGAAGTTGCCAAGAACGTCCAGCAATTAGGTAACAATTACTTAATGATCTATTTTAAGAAAGCCCATCAAATAAGTTAAAACTGCAAACCAATCAAAGAAAACATTTCAGTTAAAAGCCCATCTACTACATCCCAAAGTACCAAATACGTGCATTACTATGATCTAAAATAATCAAGAAGTAATGGGTACTGTCGCCGTAAATTGCCCACGACCATAAATTCATAAGAAAACAATTATATAAACAGAAACAAATCTGCCCAGAAATATAATATCATATACGCCAACTACAAACTGGATACAGAAAATGTCAACATAACAGTCTATAATACGTCATATATAAAGACCTATGATCTGCCCAGAAGACTAAAACCATCAAAAATAATACTGGTACCATCAGAATTTACAACAATCATCATAATCCCAGAGCATTTATGTTCACTAGGAAGCCCATCTACTCCACAGCAGAGTAGGAATGTCAAAAAAACGACAAGCAAGAATTATAAAAATCCTAAAATCCTGCAAATGGAGGAGCATTTTATTTAACTATAAACACAGAAGTAGAAAATACCAATACCATGGCCTATCATAAGTTGAACAGAAGCGAAGGCGATCAGAATTTACAATCTGACTACTAACATAACTATTTCAAGAGAGCCTTTCTGTTCACTCAAAGACCCACTCTACTGAGCTCGACAGCAGGAAAGATGGTGCAGGCAATAGAATGAATATCAAGAGCCAATAAATGGGTAACAATCAGTGACTAAAGAATCACCGGATTAAGTTAAAATGTCGAATTTCTTAAAGTCGTGTAAATGAAGGAGCACTCAGTTCCAACCAAAAACATTGAAACCCAAAATACCAACACCAATTCCCTATACCAAGTTTAAACAAAGTACCCATAACACTAAGACTATCAAGAACTAATGTGTAAACAAACCACAAAGTTGGAGTATCAGAAAATGTAGCCAGAGCAGCTATTTCAGTAGCTGCGTGCAAAATGCCTATACCAACTCAATTTGTTATTTCATAGAGATGTAGAACTAAACGAAAGTGGTATTAAGAATGAAATAATAACCAGGCTTTAGTTATTTCATTCTGGTTTCTAGTTCATCCCAAATGTTAGTGGTTGGCTATGTCCTAATGTCAGCATGTAGCTGGCGGTCAGCTACCTAACAGAGAAACCCCCCTTTCCCATGGCTTGGGCTCGGCGCGAAAATATCGTAGCTATCAAGAAGTAATCTTTACCAGTAGGAAAATTCACGACGACGATCACACACACAGTCCCAAACAACCATTACTGAAACAACATTTAATCATTTCAAGAAACAACGGCTACTCCGTCGGAAATCAAATAAAAGAGGGGGATCTTTACCTAGGCAGACTGCACCTCCTGGGCTTCCACCTCCACTTGGTGTAGAACCCGTCCGGCCTCCCGTTCTCCAGACACCTGAACCCTTCGTCCAGAAAGGGGCAGTCTTGCGACTCGTAGAGCGGGTGCCTCTCGTCCCAGACCCACTCCCCATCGAACAAATCGCACTCCCCGCCGCCGCCGCCTCCGCCTCCTTCCTCCTCCACCACGAACCCGCCAAGAACAACGGCGGAGGTCCTCCTCTTCAAGTCGGCTCCGTAGTCCATGTAGAGGAAGCAGAAGGCGAGGAGGAAGATGAGGGAGGAGAGTGCGAAGAAGCCGAGGAGGCCGAGCTGCTCCCACGGCTTGGCTCTCCTCATGGGGGACTTGGGCGTCGATGAAGTCACCATTGGAGGAGAGGAAGAAAGTGGAGGTTTGCTGGAGAAGCAAAAGGAAAGTTGATATTTTTATTTAGTGGCGGAGTGGTCTGCGCGTTGGAATGGAGAAAAGAGAGAGGAGGAAAGTTGAGTTTTTTATTTCGAAGAAAGTGACTCCGTGAGAAATGGAGCACCAACTTATCTGTCTCCCAGATGATGCCGGTGTCCTAGAAAAATATTATCGGGAGGGGTGGGGGACTTCACGATTTGACCAAAGAGTGGGACCTCTCTTTATGAGAGAGTATTTATCACCTACTATGTGTAGAGTGTTAGAAAATTATTCAGTGAGCCAAACTTATCGCACATTTTGATCCTCCTCCACTTGATGGTATAGGATGAGTGCATGCATTAACAACATAGAACAGCCATCCTCATTTTTATGTCATCAAGTGAAGAAGAATCAATGTGCACTGTGAGCCTAGTTCACTGAATATTTCTTCTGAATTACTCCAAATTATTTTTTTGGACAAGAAACGATACATCAATCATTTTAGTGTCAATTTATACAAATAAAATAGATTTTATCTAAAATAATAAACGTACATGCAAAAGGACTCATCTTAGAAATTGATTAGTACATCAATACTAAAGTCTGATATCAAATTTTGGAATCATAGACCGAATTGTCCAATTGATCCGTAGTTTAGATTCGACCTATCCATATAAGTTTATAGTCAAGTTTTAGTCGGTTCATATCTTGTATGTATTACACCACAATCGTTTACCCACAGGATCAAGGTTATGTTAAAAAAAAAATTAATTACAATCAATATATAATAAATGTATCTTAATAAAGATAAAAAGGGGATTAATGCGACTTAATATAAGTGGATCATTTTCATTACTTGGTTTACTTTTCAGGACTAAGACACTATTCATGTAGTGTCATAGGACGTTGAAAAAAAATGATGATTGAAGAAACACGGTGATTGAAACTGTATTTTGAACTTGGATATGGTCTATTATCGAAAATGGTTATAAGTTTTATGACTGTGTATCACACTAACATATTAAATGATGACTTTGATAGGGAGGGTGTTTGTGTAAGTAATAACTTAGGTAGGTCCCATGACCGGGTCCCTTTTCTGGTGAGCATAGAATTAGGCAGGAGGAGATTTATTAGGTGTGGGGAAAGTGGGGAAAGTAGGGAGGGGCTTGATGAGTTCGGACGGGAGAAGTAAAGTCGGTGGCCAAGTCTTAGAAAAGTGGGGCCCACATTAAACGGTACGAAATAGAAAGGAAAAAAATTGGAATTTTTTGACTTACATCCCACTTGTTAATATAAATTTGTACTTACATCCCTTTTTTAATTTTTTTTAGACTTACATTTACTTTTCGTCACAAAAAATATTTATTTTGTCACAAAAAGTATTTATTTTGTCACGAAAAATATTTTTAGTGACGAAAGTGGGATGTAAGTCTAAAATAAAATAAAAAGTGGAATATAAGTACAAAATTATATTAATAAATGGGATGAAAGTCAAAAAAATCCCAAAAAAATTAGAGGTTGGAGAGATTAAATAATTAAAAATAAAACAATATGCTCAATGCTTGTCGCTACTTGCACCCATAAGAAAAGGAAAGATGAAATCAAACAAATACACGAGTGACGATGCGTCGCATTTTTTTTTTTTTTTTAAATTTTTTTGGTGGTTGGTGGGGAGTACAAAATAAAATCAATAGATATCCGTTAGTCCAAGTGGTGCACTCTTGCACGTCACATTGGTAATGCTCGGTTGACCCATGCGGATGAAATGGCTTTGGAATGTCCCAATAATAATAATTTTGGAACGAGCGAGGAGGAAGACTAGAGAACAAGCAAAGGGATAAAGGAACAAGTACAAACAGCTTCTTACAACCTGGCCACTAACACAAATATATGATTTCTCATTCTTCTCGGGAACATTGACCCACCAAATCCAACTAGATACATTAATTTTTCGGATAAAGTGCATAAAAACCTTCTTTAGATTTATTTTATTAGCAAAATAAATTATTTTAGAAAAACTTAAACAGTTAAAACCTCCCGCAAAACTTGACTTGCTTATAAATGTACTTTCCGTCAAAGAGACGTTAGAAGTAGCCGTTACATACATTTTTAAAAAAAAAGTAATTTATGGACTACCCAAAATATGTTGGGAAAAAAATGCGGAAACCTTTTCCCAAACCGGAGAGTACCTGCGAGAGGACCGAGCAATACAACGCACGAACCCAAAAACAATCACACAAAAACAATCCACGCAGACACAGAGAATTTTTTGACGTGGAAACCCTTGCGGGAAAAACCACGGGACGATCGGAGTCCAACCCTGAGAAGCCTCCACTAATGGAATAGAAGAATTACACCCTCTACAAACTCCTCCCGATCCAAATCGGATCCCCACAATACTCAGAGATAAGAACAATGATTACAAGGCTACGAAGAGCGAGAACGATGAGTAGAGATTACCCGAACACGATCTTCTTCGAACAGCGACCTTCAATCCTCCGTCTTCTTCTCCGAAGTTGTAATGGCACTCTTGCCTCCTTCCTCTCTCAAACTTGTGTTGTCCAATGCGTTGCACTATGAATTAGGGTTGGGAAATCCCAATATAACTCCCTAATCCCGCAGCCAACCTGGACCGTTGGATTAGATCCAATGATGAAAACTCATCCAGAATCCCGCTTCAGCCCCCGACGACATAGAGTTCGGCCAGAACTCTGTGTGGGGCAACCAGCACCTACTGGCCAAACCCTGGAACGGCCAGACCGAGTTCGGCCAGAACTCGGCCTGGGACCGAGTTCGGCCCGAACTCGGATCCCCTGCTTCCAGCAGCTCCAGCAGCAGCAGCAGCAACTCCGTCGCCTACTTCCCGAGCTTCTCCGACATCGGACGGCGCTCGTCGCACTCCGGGGTCTTCTCCATACAGGTTGGGAACCCCACCCACTCCAACAAATCTCCCCCTTCACAACTATGGGGAGGATGTCGTCATCCCGACGACCTGCCTGCAGTACTCAAACTTTTCCCTTGGTAGAATCTTCGTGAACATATCAGCTCCGTTGTCATCTGTATGCACCTTCTCAAGCTCCGCGTCCTTCTTCTCAATCACATCCCGTATCCAATGATACCGGGTCTCGATGTGCTTGGACCGGCTATGAAACGTCTGATTCTTCACAAGGTGGATCGTACTCTGACTGTCGCAAAGCAAAGTATACTGCTCTTGCTTCAGTCCCATTTCCTGCAGCAGCTTCTTCATCCACAACAGCTCCTTGCAAGCCTCCGTCGCCGCAATGTACTCTGCCTCTGTCGTCGACAAGGCAACACACTTCTGCAACCGCGACTGCCACGATACTGCTCCTCCCGCAAACATCATCACGTAGCCCGAAGTCGATCGCCTCGTGTCTACATCTCCAGCCATATCAGCGTCGGTATACCCAACCAGCTTCGGCTCGTCACCACCAAAGGAAAGTCTCCAACCAGCAGTGCCCTGAAGATAACGTAGAATCCACTTGACCGCACTCCAATGTACCCTTCCAGGATTTGAAAGATACCTGCTAACCGTACCAACTGCATGAGCAATATCTGGCCTCGTACACACCATAGCATACATCAGGCTTCCCACAGCTGAGGCATATGGAACCCGCTCCATATCTTCCTTTTCGTCCTCGGTAGATGGACACTGTTCCTCAGTGAGCTTAAAGTGAGCCGCGAGGGGGGAACTCACTTTCTTCGACCCGTCCATCCCGAAACGCTGAAGTACCCGGTGAATGTACTTCTTTTGGGACAAGTGTAGCAGCTTGGACTCTCTCTCTCTCGGCTGATCTCCATCCCAAGAATAGTCTTCGCTGCGCCCAAATCCTTCATAGAGAAGGCCGCGCCCAGTTGGCGCTTTAACTCCGCTATCCTAGTGGCATTCCGACCCACTAATAGCATATCATCAACATAGAGCAATAAGATGATAAAATCATCATCGACAAAATACCTCACAAATGCACAATGGTCCGACGTCGTCCGTGCATAACCATGCTCCCCCATAAACGACTCGAACTTCCTGTACCACTGCCTCGGAGCCTGCTTCAGACCATACAAGCTCTTCCTCAACCGGCAGACCAAATGTGACTTATCCTTCTCACAGAATCCCTCTGGCTGCTCCATGTACAACTCCTCCTCAAGATCACCGTGGAGGAATGTCGTCTTCACGTCCATCTGCTCGACCTCCAAGTCGAAACTGGCTGCTAATGCTAGCACCACCCGGATAGACGAATGCTTGACGACAGGCGAAAAGATCTCATCATAATCCACGCCTTTCCGCTGACCGTAGCCTTTGACTACCAGCCTCGCTTTGTATCGAGGGCGAGTAGCATCATCCGTCTGCTTCACTCTGAACACCCATCGATTCTTCAAAGCCTTCTTGCCCATTGGCAACCGCACCAGATCATAAGTGGAATTGGTGTGCAAGGAACTCATCTCCTCCTGCATAGCCACCATCCACTCCTGCCTGTGTTCGTCTTCCATAGCCTCTGCGAAACTTTTGGGCTCTCCCCCGTCAGTCAATAGCACATACTCATCCGGTGAGTATCTCGTAGATGGTCGACGATCCCTGTCACTCCTTCTCAGTGGAGCCACTGGTGCTGGCTGTATACCGACAGCCTCCGCCCCTTCAGGAACTACCTCTCCGGCATGCTCATCCTCCTGAGGGACACCCTGACCACCATCAGCAGGCTGATGATCAAGGTTGGGAGCAACTCCATGTACCGGCTCCTCCATAACTGGATCCTCTGCGATGTCCTCTGGAAACTGCTCGAAGCGAAATGACTCTAACTCAGGCAATTCCTCAGCCTCAGAAGGCGTCTCGGAATCCTGAGTGTTGGTCATGGTCTGATCCTCGACGAACACCACGTCCCTGCTTCTGTAGAGCTTTCCTTCCACTGGGTCGTAGAGTCTATAGCCAAACTCATCTCGACCGTAGCCGACAATGACGCATCGCCTCGTCTTCGGTTCAAGTTTGGTCCTCTCGTCCTTCGGTACATGCACGAAGGCTTTACAACCAAACGCCCGCAGGTGATTGTATGACGGCTCTTTGCCGTACCATACTTTATCATGCACATCACCCTGCAAAGGAGCACTAGGAGACAAATTAATAATATAAGCAGCTGTGAGAAGATCCTCACCCCAATAACTGCCCGACAAGTTTGCTTCTGACAGCAAACATCGCACCCTCTCCATCAGTGTCCTGTTCATGCGCTCCGCTACACCATTGAGCTGAGGTGTCTTTGGCGGAGTCTTCTGGTGTCGTATCCCTTGCTCTCTGCAATACGCATCAAAGGGACCGATGTATTCGCCGCCATTGTCGGACCGAACACACAACAACTTCTTGCCCGTCTCCCTTTCAACAGAGGCCTGAAACTCCTTGAAAGTAGGCAGCACCTGATCCTTGGTCTTTAAGGCATAGACCCAAACCTTCCTGGAACAGTCATCAATAAAAGTCACAAAGTAAGAAGCACCACCAAGAGATTTTACCTTCATCGGACCGCAGACATCCGAGTGAATCAACTCGAGCAACGCCGGCTTCCTCGAACTTGGTGACTTTGGAAAGACACCCTATTTTGCTTCCCAGCTAAACAGTGCGTGCATTTCTCCAACTTTGTAGACTTGAGCCCCGGAATCACTTTTCTGTTCACCAAGTAGCTCATCCCCTTCTCGCTGATATGGCCGAGCCGCCTGTGCCACAACTCGGTAGACGCATCACTGACTGCGTTCACCTCCTGTGCCCCCTCTGCGCTCCCCTCTATATAGTAGAGACCGGACTTCTTGCTTCCTCTGGCAATCACCATCGAACCTCTAGAAAGCTTCCACTGACTGTTCCCGAAGAGACTGAAGAATCCCTCGTCATCCAACCTTCCAACCGACACCAGGTTGAAACAGATATCAGGGACATGACGAACATCCTTGAGAACAAGAACCGCACCCGTCTTCGTTCTCAAATGCACATCTCCAACGGCAACCGCCTTCGACACATCTCCGTTGCCCATCTTCAACACGCCGCAGTCTCCTGTCGTGTAAGTGGCAAACAGTGCCCTATTGTGAGATACATGTGCTGAAGCCCCTGAGTCCACCAGCCAAGAATTGTCGTCGCAGGCGAGGTTAGTAATGACCTCATCACCTACGACGATCACATTGCCTCCATGCACCGAGGCCGCCGCTGTAGTGTTCTCTTCTTGCTTCCCCTTGTCGCCCTTCTTCTCTCTCTTTCGAGCGAAATAATTCCGCTTGATATGGCCCTTCTTACCGCAATGGTAACACTCTGAGTCCTCGTAACGACCCTTGGACTTCCCCCTGCTCTTGTCTCTGCCACCACCTGGACCCCTGCTTTTGCCCCTTCCGCGGCTCTCTGAAACAAGTGCCTCTGAGTGGTGGGATGTGGATGAAGTGCCCTGAGAACGTCTCCGCATCTCTTCATTCAATACCCCGCTCTTGGCAAATTCCAGACTGACCACGCCCTCTGGAGCAGAAGCGATCATAGATACTCGTACGGTCTCCCACGAGTCTGGCAATGTACACAGCAGCCACAGTTCCTGAACTTCGTCGTCGAACTTGACTCCCATAGAAGATAGCTGGTCAACCACGCCCTGGAAATCACTCAAGTGATCCGTAATAGACGCCCCATCTTTGTACCGCAGACCCATCATCGTCCGGATCAGGAACAACTTGTTTACCCCGATCTTCTTCGCGTACGAAGATTCCAGCTTATCCCATAACATCTTCGCGTGCTCAATATTGGCAACGTGGTTGTACACGTTCTCGTCAACGAACTGCCTGATGTATCCGCACACCTGTATATGCTCGAATTTCCAGTCCTCCTCGGATTTATCACTGGGCTTCTCGGATGCAAATACGGGCAGATGCAGCTTCTTGACGAACAGCAAATCCTTCATCTTGCTCCGCCAATAATGATAGTTTGTGCCGTTCAGATTCACCATGCGTACCGGCTTCGCGTCCATCTCTCCTCTCTGGTTCCTTTGTCAACTCCTGACACCCTTTGAACCCAAAGCTCTGATACCACTCTGTTGGAAAAGAAACGCGGAAACCTTTCCCCAAACCGGAGAGTACCTGCGAGAGGACCGAGCAATACAACGCACGAACCCAAAAACAATCACACAAAAATAATCCACGCAGACACAGAGAATTTTTTGACGTGGAAACCCTTGCGGGAAAAACCACGGGACGATCGGAGTCCAACCCTGAGAAGCCTCCACTAATGGAATAGAAGAATTACACCCTCTACAAACTCCTCCCGATCCAAATCGGATCCCCACAACACTCAGAGATAAGAACAATGATTACAAGGCTACGAAGAGCGAGAACGACGAGTAGAGATTACCCGAACACGATCTCCTTCGAACAGCGACCTTCAATCCTCCGTCTTCTTCTCCGAAGTTGTAATGGCACTCTTGCCTCCTTCCTCTCTCAAACTTGTGTTGTCCAATGCGTTGCACTATGAATTAGGGTTGGGAAATCCCAATATAACTCCCTAATCCCGCAGCCAACCTGGACCGTTGGATTAGATCCAATGATGAAAACTCATCCAGAATCCCGCTTCAGCCCCCGACGACACAGAGTTCGGCCAGAACTCTGTGTGGGGCAACCAGCACCTACTGGCCAAACCCTGGAACGGCCAGACCGAGTTCGGCCAGAACTCGGCCTGGGACCGAGTTCGGCCCGAACTCGGATCCCCTGCTTCCAGCAGCTCCAGCAGCAGCAGCAGCAACTCCGTCGCCTACTTCCCGAGCTTCTCCGACATCGGACGGCGCTCGTCGCACTCCGGGGTCTTCTCCACATAGGTTGGAAACCCCACCCACTCCAACAAAATATTTTCTTCCCCCTTCCTAATGTTAACCAAGGGGCTGCTCCCTTTCATTCTCTATATATAGACAATGGTTTTCAAAGCCAACATACAAGCTTCAACCCCTTCCTGTTTTATAAATTTTGGACTTGTTTGTTGGAAAATTTTCTAATTTTAACATTAATTTTTTTTTATCTTCCTTTTTTTTTTTTAACTTATTTGAACTCAATTAATGTGTTGAAGCTTTTTTTTTTTAATACTTATTCAACATTACGGCAGTAGCTCGTAATCTTCGTTCTCAAGACGTTCAAATAGAGGTTGTGCAAGAACAATTTATTGTCATTGTGGATTAATTAGTCCAGACTTCATGGACACCAACAAATCCTGGAAGAAGATTCTACGGGTGTGTAAATTTTCCAACAAATTCTTCTAATTTTTTGCTATGGGAGGATGATAAACTTTCAGAACACTAGCAAACCGTAATGTGGAATTTAACGAAAATATTAAAGGAGCACCGAGGCCAAGGTTTATAATCTCTTTCTATATAATCAACAGTGGCGGTGGCAGCAACTGAACCTGAAATATGAAATAAAATGTGAAGACATCCAAATCGACAGTGGCGGTGGTATCAGTATGAATCATGAAATATGAAATAAAATTTGCATCAAATTTGTATCCTCGGTATAAACATTACAGTTCACCAAAATGTTCACCAAATATGCATCACCAAAAGTATAAGCAACCGTAACAGTATAACCAAATATGCATCACCAAAATTGTTAACCAAATATGAAGACAAACAAATACATTACAAAATATGAACACATTAGAGTTCACCAAAATACCAAAAGTATAAAGCAACATATTGCATTTGTTCAACAGTCGCAGTCGCAGAAGGAACCATCTGCATTGCCTGCACATTTTGCCAATATACAAATTTTTAACGTCTACGAAATTAGTTTGGTTTGTATACTTTGTTTGCAAAAATTTGTACGTCAGATCTTGTTGGTCTATCTTATGCATTTCATGAGATACAGACACTCAAAAAAAAAAAAATACCAGGACACCAAAATACAATAGTTTACAGTATCGACCGATATCAATCCGATACATCTGATACCGATACAAATTGACATATCCCGATTCGATATCGATAGTGACCAATACCAATACCGACATGATCGTTTTCACAGTAAATTCATCAAAGAAAATTGAAAAGAAAAAAAAACTAACCAACAAGGATGTAAAAGCATAATAATATTTTAAAATTATGTAAATGAAAAGAAGAAAAAACTACCGTAGATAAATCAATCAACAAGAGCGACTATTATTTCATTCAATTTCAAAATTATTATGAAACAACACAGAAAATATTTAAAATTATGCCTAAATGCTTTAAAGAAATCTATTCACTAATAGTTATTTGTTTTCCGATATTAAAATAAATCAGACCTATCTAAAATTATGGATAATGTTGATACCGTCGATATCAATACTCGTATGAAAAAAATCCGATACCAATCCTGATAACCTTGCATGAAAATAACTGCCTGCCAATTTGTGCCAAACAAAGACATGAAAATTGGAATTGCAGTTCCATATAGATTTCTCAAATTACTTGTATCAACAGAATTACTCTGGTCTGAGTAGAGAGTTCTTTCTATTTTCCCACAAGTAGCGTACAAAGTCATCTAGACCCTTGTTAGCAATCACCCGAATAAAATGCGTATTATACGCAAAATTTTTCGTATCTTACACAAATGTATAATACTTACGTACATTTAAAAAATTCGGATTTGTATACGAATTTTAAGCATGTGTCATTTTAAATGCGTACCGTGAGATTTTTTTAAAAAACTGGCCAAAAATATGTGACAAAGAAACCCAACAGTCTTGACATTCTTGACTCTTGCTGCTATTAGATATTTAGACTGGCACAATTCCATCATCCAACCTCTTCTTATTCTCACACTGAACCCTTGTTTATGAAGGAGTAGAGATGTATGGGCCCTATATATATGCTAAATTTTTAGTGCCGAATTGGTTCATATGAAACGTACTAAACACGAATTAAATCTGATCCAAATATTTTTCGTTAGACGAATTTTTGACCGTATTTTATTTATATTGTGCCGATTTATACTCGTACTTTTGCCGTTCCGAATTTTTTCCGCTTGCCGAATTGCTAACAAGGATCTAGACACCTGCCTTAATAGCCCCATTGCCAAATATGCCTACACATTCTCTGGCTTTGGTCCTGACCTCCCCATGTGCTTCTACCATGACCACCATCAAGCTGTCCACAATCCCTTCTCCGGTGAACTCGCCATCGCCGTCGTCATCTCTCGGCACCTCGACCGCCAGCTTCCTCTCCACCAGGTTCCTCGCGTTGAGCCCCTGGTCGAACACGAGTGGCAGCAACTGAACCTAGGACTTCTAACATATACTATTTTGAATAATGTTATTTGTCCCTCCAAATTCTTCCTCTACATTCTTCGTTTCATGTCAATGACGTGGTATGTTGATATGGTAGCTGACATGACAAATTAAAAATTAAACTTAAAATTAACCTTAAATTAAATTTAAATTAATTTTAACATTAATATTAATATTAACAATAAAATTAATATTAACGTTAACATTAACAATAATATTAACATTAATATTAATGTTAATATGAAAAAATTGGGTAACTATTTTTTTTGTTAAAGTTTGCCCTGTCATATAATACACAATTTTATTTAACATGTCATATCAGTTGTCATATAAGAAGTAATAATTTGAAAGAACAATTTGAAGGTTCCAATAAGTATTACTCTAGATCCAGTGAACAAAAAAATTGTGCATCAAACAAACACTAACGAGCTCAAATGGAGAGCCTCTTTTTACATCGTAGAAAGATGATCATGTATAAGTATTATTGTAGCAATGCCAAAAAGATGATTATGTATAATTAATTAATTAATTATTATTGGAACAATGCCAAGACTCCCACAAAGTTTCTTTGAAGGTGATAGTATGTTATTAATTGATCAATCACTTTTGTGACAATCAAATTTGAGTTTATATATATATATATATATATATATATATATATATATATATATATATATATATATATATATATATATATAGGGTAAAGTGCAAAAAAATTTTCGTTAAATATGTTACTTTTGCACTAAAAGACTCCATGCTCTTAAAATTCCCAAAAGTTTGAAATATGCTCATTTTGCCCCCAAGTGACAATTTTACCCCTCCCTCCCCCCCCCTCCTTCTTCGGCTGTGTTCGTCGGCGGCGACGGAGGCGGAGGGAGGGGGGGGGGGGGGGGGGGTCGGGCGGGGGGAGGGGGGGCGGGGGGTGGGAGGTCGCTCGCCGGCGAGGGAGTCGGGGGTCGGGGCCGACGAGGGAGCGGGGGGGAGGGGGGGGGGGGTCACGGCCGGCGAAGGAGGGGGGGTCGGGGGGGGGGATCGCCGGCGGCGGGGAGGGAGGGGGTCGGGGGGGGGGGGGGGGGGGAGGGGATCGCCGGCGTTGGGAGGGGGGGCTCGCCGGCGCCGGCGCCGCCAGAGGGTGGGGAGGGGTATTTTTGGTATAAATTTTTTAAAATTTGGCTGGAGGGGCCTAATCGAGCGGATATATAATCTAAGGAGGGGTAAACTAACAAAAAATTCTACAATGTCTTTTAGTGCAAAAGTAACATATTTAACGAGAGGTTTAACGAGAGGTTTTTTGCACTTTACCTATATATATATATATATATATATATATATATATATATATATATATATATATATATATATATATATATATATATATATATATATATATATATATATATATATATATATATATATATATATATATATATATATATATATATATATATATATATATATATATATATATATATATATATATATATATATATATATATATATATATATATATATATATATATATATATATATATATATTAATGGTGGACAGTAAAGACTTTGACTTTGTGGATAAGATGAAAGCGACTGACCAAATAAAACAAATTCCTCTTTATTATGTGTTTAGATTAAAATATATAAAATAAAAGCTGGAAATTGCTGAGAAGCCCAATTTCGGGGTGGGCTTTTATGAAATGCCCACCCGCTGGATTATTTTTATGAAATGTCCAGAATTAAATTTTTACACGTTAAATATTTCAAGATTCTCTCTAGTTGCTATGTATTTACAAAATTTGCCATTATCATAATTTCCAAAATACCCCTTCGCGTAAATTTGGACATCTATATATAATTATGAATTCGCAAACTCAGATTTGGATTGAGAAATTCGTATTCTTCTTCTTCTTCACGAGAAATTTGAAATCCATTGATATAATCTTTATTAGAGATCGCAGAATCGTTCGTAGTTCACTGTGGTTTTTGTCAGTCGAACGTCGATCATCCTTCATCATCATCGATCATCATCATCATCAACATCATCTTCGTGGTTTCCGGCGATTAGGTCAATTGTGGATAGAAGATCTTCTTCTTTTCTTTTTATAGATCTTAAAACAAGGTGAGAGTTCAGATCTGTAGAAATTCATCCATCAGCTTCGTATATCTCGAAATTTATGCTGAATTTGATTTTGTTATGAAGATTATTAACTTAGAAAATGTTAGTGAGATATTTAATCTTGTTATTTTATGCGAATAGCATTCTCCGTTATATTTTAAAGGAGAATGACAATTACTTCTTATAAAGATCATTATCCGTATGTTTTTAGGACGGAGAATGCCATTCTCCGTCTTAATTAGGACGGAGAATGTCATTCTCCGTCTTAATTTGAACGGAGAATGACATTATCCGTCTTAGTTAGGACGGAGAATGACATTCTCCGTTTTACTTTAGACGGAGAATGATCATTATAAGTTAGTTCCAACTGAGGATATTTATTCTCCGTTATTTTAGACGGAGAATAATCATTATTAGATGAGAATTTTATTGTTCTATTTGTGGCCTCTTATGTTTTTATGTTATCAGGAGGAGAAGATATGGAATCAAGTTGTTTAGTTAACATTTGTTTCAAGGGAGACATAGTTTCCTGCCGTGTCACACATGAAAGTACCGTAGATTTTTTAAAGAATAAAGTGTGCGATCGATGGACTTCTTTGGATCCACTTTCCTTCCGTTTCAGGTTTTTGCACTCTGATGGGACTGAACTGTATGTTGAAAGTGATTTTTGCCTTCGCTCATTGGTTGGTGGTTTTAACGATACTTATGATGTGAGTTTTGATCTATATGTGGAGCAAATACACTCTCCATGTTCTTCATCAACATCTTTTCCTTGTCAAAGCTTTCACATGAGACCTTCGTCTTCCTCTTCTAGTTCTTTGAGTAGATGTTCTCCTACTGTAAAGGACAAACGAGTAGTACAATTTTATGAGGGCTCAACTGAGACAGTGAAGAAGAGGAAATCGGATATGTGGCCTGGATCAATTACTGGTGTTGGTCAGATTTTTCTAAATGGTGTTGAAGAAGTTAGGAATGCTGTTAGAAAGGTATGTTTTGAATCTCGTCATCCATTCCACATTTTGAAATCTGAGCCGGGGAGGTATACTGTTTGTTGCAAGAATTACAAGACACATGCTTGTTTGTGGAGCTTCCATGCTATATCTATTTCGAAAGATAATCAAATTTTTGAGGTGAGGAGGTATGTGGGAGAACATAATTGTGGAGCTGGCTATATGGATAAAGGTAATCTGGTTGTTCCAGCAAAGTTTATGAAAAGTTTGGTTAGTGACATTGTTCGGATGCATCCTAAAAAGTCTGCAAAATCTGTTGTCCATGATTTCAAGGTCGACTACGGCTTATCTGTTACATATGGACAGGCATACCACGGAATTAGGCTGGTGCACCAGAAAATGTACGGAGATGATGTTAGATCTTACAGTGACTTGTGTTGGTATGTGAACAAGGTAAAGGAAACCAATAATGGTTCCGTTATCGACTTCCAGAAAGATGATTCATCAATGAGGTTTGAGCGGCTTTTTCTTTCATATGGGGCTTGCGTAGAAGGCTTTCAATATTGTCGTCCGATGCTATATTTGGATACCACTTTCCTTACAGGGAGGTTTAGAGGATGTTTGATGTCTGCTACAGCGAAGAATGGTAACCAACAGTTCTACCCTATTGTATACGGTATAGTCTCAGGCGAAGATGGCGATAATTGGGAATGGTTCCTTAGAAATCTAAAGAATGTTGTTGGATGTAGTAGGCGTATTATTTTTCTTTCGGATCAAGGCACCGGTCTAGTTTCTGAAGTCCCTAAAGTGTTTCCTAATGATTATCATAGCTATTGCTATTATCACATGAAGAATAACATACCGCTGAAAGAGAAAGGAAATGAAAGAGTGTATCCGCATGTACTTGAAGCTTGGAGGCAAGCAGTATATGCTCTAACTCCAGGTGTGTTAATGAGACAGCTATATGCATATTTTCTATGTATTTACTATTAATTTAACAAGGAAAATAACCATTCTCCGCGTCAGTAAGACGGAGAATAGTCATTCTCCGTGTGTTTTAAAACGGAGAATGGCCATTCTCCGTCCTGCATAGAACGGAGAATGTCATTCTCCGTTAGCTTTTGAACGGAGAATGACTATTCTCCGTCTTGCATAGAACGGAGAATATCATTCTCCGTTAGCTTTTGAACGGAGAATGACTATTATCCTTATGAGAATGCACTTATTTTTTCATAATTTTGTGAATTGACCTAATTCTTTATTACTTATTTGTTTTTCTGTATAAAGGTGGGTATAGACAAGCAATCAAGAAGATTTATGATCTGAATTGTGGTCATGTTGTGAATTGGATGAATAAATAAAAACCTGAACACTGGTCAAACGTATTCTTTCCGGGATGTAGATACGGTGAGGTTGCTTCTAGTTGTGCAGAGTCATTCAATGCATGGATAAAGGCTGAGAAGAAATTGCCTATATCAGCAATTGTAAATGTCATCCGTGTGAAGATGATGAAGATGATTTCGGATCGCCACAAGGATGCAATTGATTTGAATAGCAAATTGACTCCATACGCTGAGGATATGCTGAAGCAGCTTACAGATGATGGCATGTGTTATAGGGTATATCGGTCCGGTGATTTCGAATTTGAGGTGATCGCAGATACTTCCTCCCATATGGTGAATCTTCTTGATTGTCATTGTAGTTGTCGTAGATGGAAGGTATATGGATTCCCATGCAGCCATGCAATACAATGCATCAGAGTTGGTTCAGATAAATCTGTTTACGACTTTGTGGAGCAGTATTGGACATCAGATTATTACCAGAAGTTATATTCATGTGCCATTCGTCCAGTTCCAGATTGCGAAAAACAGTTTGAAAATAATCCCACTGATGTTGTTCTACCCCCTGTTCCGAAACGGGGTCCTGGACGACCAAAAGCGGACCGTTACAAGAGCAAATATGAGAACAAGGGAAAAGAGAAGAGAAAGATAAGGTGCCAGAATTGTTTTGAATTATGCAATCACAATCGCAGCACTTGTCCTCTGCCTCCACATGCTGCTACGGTGGTCAAGGGGGCAGCGCTCCCTCGTTAATACATACACATATATTCCTTCTTTTATATAACTGGAAATTGTTTTTTGAATACATATCTTACATTTTTTGATATCAATGGTAATAGTTTGAATTCTGCATATTTGATGTTTCACATATATATTAACAGCATAAGAACTTATTCTCCTTTATACTCTCTGACTTTATAATGTATTGAATGACCATTCTCCGTGTGTTTTAATACGGAGAATAATTATTCTCCGTTTTAGATACACGGAGAATGTTCTTTTCTAAGTCAAAAATACAAGGAGAATAATCATTCTCCGCGTGTTTTAAAACGGAGAATGCCATTCTCCGCATCAGTAAGACAGAGAATGCTCATTCCCTAGGTCAAAATACAAGGAGAATGGCATTCTCCGTCTCTTTTGACCCGGAGAATGACATTCTCCGTCTATTTTGACACGGAGAATGGCATTCTCCGCGTCCCTAAGACGGATAATGTTCCTTTCTAGGTCAAAAATACAAATAATAATCATTCTTCGCGTGTTTTAAAACGGAGAATGCCATTCTCCGCGTCAGTAAGACGGAGAATGCTCATTCTCTAGGTCAAAATACAAGGAGAATGACATTCTCCGTCTCTTTTGACCCGGAGAATGACATTCTCCGTCTCATACGAAACGGAGAATGGCCATTCTTCGCGTCATTAAGACGGACAATGTTCCTTTTTAAGTCAAAAATACAAAGAATAATCATTCTCCGCGTGTTTTAAAACGGAGAATGCCATTCTCCGCATCAGTAAGACGGAGAATGCTCATTCCCTATGTCAAAATACAAGGAGAATGGCATTCTTCGTCTCTTTTGACCCGGAGAATGACATTCTCCGTCTATTTTGACACGGAGAATGGCATTCTCCGCGTCCCTAAGACGGATAATGTTCCTTTCTAGGTCAAAAATACAAAGAATAATCATTCTCCGCGTGTTTTAAAATGGAGAATGCCATTCTCCGCGTCAGTAAGACAGAGAATGCTCATTCTCTAGGTCAAAATACAAGGAGAATGACATTCTCCGTCTCTTTTGACCCGGAGAATGACATTTTCCGTCTATTTTGACACGGAGAATGGCCATTCTCCGCGTCACTAAGACGAATAATGTTCATTTCTAAGTCAAAAATACAAAGAATAATCATTCTCCGCGTGTTTTAAAACGGAGAATGCCATTCTCCGCATCAGTAAGACGGAAAATGCTCATTCTCTAGGTCAAAATACAAGGAGAATGGCATTATCCGTCTCTTTTGACCCGGAGAATGACATTCTCCGTCTATTTTGACACGGAGAATGGCCATTCTCCGCGTCACTAAGACGGATAATGTTCCTTTCTAAGTCAAAAATACAAAGAATAATCATTCTCCGCGTGTTTTAAAACGGAGAATGCCATTCTCCGTATCAGTAAGACGGAGAATGCTCATTCTCTAGGTCAAAATACAAGGAGAATGGCATTCTCCGTCTCTTTTGACCCGGAGAATGACATTCTCCGTCTCATACGAAACGAAGAATGGCCATTTCTAAGTTCCAAATGCACACATTATAGGTTTGTATTAACACAGATAATGACATTATAGGTTTGAATCAAACAACAGAACTTTAACAAAACAGATTTACATATATAGAACAATGTAAATTAGTCGAAAAATTGAATTTCATTACAAAGGAAAACAAATACATTACAAAAGAAACCTGACAAACAGAATATATACAAGGAATTTGTTAGCCAATTTACATTGTCATTTTCTTTTATTGTACAAAAGGAACTGCACATTCACTCATAAGCAAAGCCTTAGCCAAATTTAGCCTTCTTTTTACAATAGTATTGTGAACTTCTTTGTTTGTTTTTTTTTCTGTAAATCAAATGGAGCTCTCGACAACTTTTCAATATAATATGAAACATACAGCAGGCAGCTGGATGATAGTTGCTGTGGGCATTCTTTGCAAACCTTGAGCTCTGTTGTTTCGTATTCCTGGATTGCTGGGCTTTTATTCCTCATCAATGCAATCTTATTTATTATAATTGGCTCGATTTTATTCTTCATGTATTTTGTATCCTGGATTCCCTTAGCGCCCGTGTTTTTCCGCAATGAGTTGTAGTGCGTCCAAACATAGGAGCTGAAGTTGAATGCCAGCAGCGTATAGTGTTTATTCTCCTCGCGGAAGAGTGGCACGAATAGCCATTCAATGTCATCTTCCAGCTCCATAATAAAATCTTCTATATCAACTTTGAAATTGTACACTGCTCCAGGTGTTGGATTTTTTTCATCGACATACTGGGCAGTACTCTGTTTTCCAGAAGAAAAAAAAACAAAAAATAATATCATGAGTTAGTTTTTTACAACACTATTAGTAGCTGTACACATTAATATTTATTTTTCAGTTTCGATTCTTACCAATGAATGGGGCATCATGATTGCAAACCATTTACATTGTGCACCCTGCGAGCTTGACTGAATGTTCTGCCTTAATTCGGCTTGAACTTCGTTCATAAGCTTTATTAAGTAGTTCATAACACCGGCTTCTATATCCGCCTCATTTAGTATGTCTTGAAAATCTTTAGCATTTAACAACATGCTGACATCATTGTTTCTTCTTCTTATTTTACATTCTTCTGGAGCATTTGGAATGTACATGTATACATAATCACTGCACATAAATTTAGTTTCGATTATGATAATAATATAGGCTAATGATAAAATTGCATAAAAAATAACTCCAATAGAAAATGATCATTCTCCGTTATGAAATGGACGGAGAATGTCATTCTCCGTTATGAATTGGACGGAGAATGTCATTCTCCGTTTTAAATGGGACGGAGAATGATCATTCTCCGTTTTAAAATAGACGGAGAATGTCATTCTCCGTCATTTTTCGTGTTAAAATAGACGGAGAATGTCATTCTCCGTATTAAAATAGACGGCGAATGGTATTCTCCGTTTTGTATTAACACGAGGAATGACATTCTCCCTTTATTTTGACCCAGAGAATGACATTCTCCGTCTCAATAAGGCGGAGAATGCTCATTCTCTAGGTCAAAATACAAGGAGAATGTCATTCTCCGTTATAAAATAGACGGAGAATGACATTCTCCGTGTCAGTGAGACGGAGAATGTTCATTTCTCTAGGTTAATGCAAGAAGAAAGGTCATTCTCCGTCTATTTTATAACGGAGAATGACATTCTCCGTCTCATATTAGGCGGAGAATGCTCGTTCTTTAGGTCAAAAACACAGAAAATGCCATTCTCCGTCTCAAAATAGACGGAGAATGGCTATTTCTAGTTCAAATGACACAGAAAGGGCATCCTCCGTGTATTTTATAGACGGAGAATGATCATTTTCATTTGCCGCGTCAATATAAACGGAGAATGTCATTCTCCGTTTTAAATGAGACGGAGAATGATCATTCTTCCTTGTGAATTGTACAGAAATTGGTTCAAGTTTAGAATACTTACGTTGGAGACATTCTTCTTTGGTATACGATGCTCCTGTATAGTTGCTTCAGCTCATCGTCTGTAAGCTTCCAAAGTCTGAGCTTCGGACATTGCATCAGCATTTTTTCCTCTTTAACAAGCTTTGCTGTTTGAGGAGATTCTTCCTCAAGTTCTTCAGGAGCTGACATCTCCTTTTTATTGTCTACCTTCTCGGGGCTGGAAGGAACTTTTTTTTTCCCAGCAGGAGCTACTTTCTTTCTGGGACTGGAAGGATCTTTTCTTTTCCGACCAGGACCTGCCTTCTTACTTGTTGTAGCATCGAATGTTTTCTTCTTTTGCAATGTAGTAAAATCATCCTCATCTGCAGCATTTGATTGTTTTTTAGTTCCAGCAGTTCATTTGCTCTTGTGTAATGCTTTTGGGGAACTGCTTGAGTCTCCCCACTTTGCAATGCTTTAGCCATTGCTTCAAGGTTAACAATTTTATTATTCTTCTGTGTGATTTCGTCATTCAACGTTGCAACTTCCTCTAGAAGTTTGTTGTTATCATCATTGAGCTTTTCATTCTCTTTTTTGAGATCCTCTGTCATTTTTACTGATATAAAAACAAACAACAACAAGAGGTATGATGTCAATATTATATAATCTTCTTTTTAAAAACAATGAAAAATATTATTATCCGTTTACTTTAATCTGGAGAATGTCATTCTTCGTGTCAAAATAGACGGAGAATGGCAATCTTCGCGTAAAAAATAGACGGAGAATGTCATTTTCCGTGTCAATTTAGACGGAGAATGTCATTCTCCGTGTCAAAATAGACGGAGAATGCTATTCTCCGTTTCCAAATAGACGGAGAATGTCATTCTCCGTGTCAATTTAGGCGGAGAATGTCATTCTCCGCCTAAATTGACACGGAGAATGGCATTCTACGTGTCAAAACAGACGGAGAATATCATTTCTATGTCAAAATACAGAAAATGTCATTCTCCGTGTTAAAATACTAGCGGAGAATGTCATTCTCCGTGTCAAAATAGACGGAGAATGTCATTCTAAGTGTGTTTTAATACGGAGAATGACATTCTCCGTCTATTTTGACACAGAGAATGACATTTTATAGGTCAAAACACACAGAAAACTTCATTCTCCGTGTACTTTGACACGGAGAATGGTCATTCTCCTTGTTAGATACAGGTAATTACAGATTAAAATAGACAAAAAATATAAAATCTTACCTTTTAGGAGTAGCTCCTCAACACGTTGACGAAGCTTCTCATTATCAGCAGTAAGCTCAGACTTCTGCTTTCTCAGGGAGTCTAGTTCCGACCCCTGTGCCTCCAGTTCTTCAACTCGCTTACGGAGTTTCTTATTATCATCAATAAGGAGCGATTTCTCGTTCCTTAAAGAGTCTAACTCCTTCTCCAAGCCATCAGCAACGAACCCCACAGCACGTTGTTGGGCTACATCTGCCGCTAGTTGCTGGGCTCTTTCCTGGAGTTGCTCATTCTCAGCGATAAGCTGAGATTTCTCCTGCAAGACACGCAACATATCTACATTGTCAGCTGTAGAGGGTGCTGGTGCTTGAGCTTCAGTTTGTGGTTCTTCTTCATCAACAGAATTATCTCCACCTTCTATACATTGCTGCTCTGCTGGGACTTCTTCAAGTTCATCAACATTCAATGCAACAAGATCCTTGAATATCAAATTCGAATCCATTTGAGCACCTTGATATTCATTTTTTAGGAATATCGAGATTCTATTCCCATCCCATGTATCGAATCTCGGAGATGCGACTGTTGGTTTGCACTTCCTCTCTATCAGTCGACTGTGCTCTGCAAACCAATACAAGAAGTATATCGTACAACCTTCAATCTTTTTGTACGATATATCAACATCACCATCTTCAGATTTTGTGACAGCCCTCTTTATGCTGTCCATGACGTACCCAGTATAATCCGAGGCCAACAGATGCTTTTTATAACATCTGTGCTCTCCACCAGAGCGAAGAACTTGTATGGCAAGTTCGACCCCCCCATTCTGGTGAAGAATGCTGTTTGGCACAAGTTGAATACTATTAACTTTGCCAATTCATCAGGACTTGCATTTTCGCCCCCCAGCAGCTCTAATATCCTTTTCCTAACTTCTGCGTTTGAGACTTCAGCATTTTTGCCTTTGAAATTTTTTAGCAATCTTGTGAAGTGTTTTGTACACATGCTGAATGAGTCTGCTGGGGGGGGGTCTTCTGCTTTTCAGTGATGATCTTCAAATACTTCTCATCAACTTCAGTGTCATCATTCATTGGCATACCGAAAATGGTTGCCATCTCATCAGCAGTTGGTGCTACCTTGACACTACTGCTCAATTGGAAATATCCAATTCCATCTTCTTCCAAATAAGTTCCCATCAAGTTCTCCAGACCTTGGGTGACTTTAGATAGTTCTGATTTTTTCACCTTAGTTCTGTAGAATACATCTACGAAGTTGTAGAATCCTACATTCTTCAAGCTTTCAATAACTGCTTCAGGCAAATGGCGAAACTTTTCCTTCACCTCATCCATGAGAGAGAGTATTGGGGTGAATGTTGCATGGAAAAGTCTTTCTTCTTTGTTCCTGACAGTTTTTTTCCTAAAAACAACAACAATTAGGTTTACGTCAACATTCTTCTTTATTATAATAAGGAGAAAGCCATTCTCCGTCTAATATTAGACGGAGAATGTCATTCTCCGTGTCAAAATAGACGGAGAATGAGCATTCTCCATTTTGTATTCACACGGAGAATGCCATTCTCCGTGTCAAAATAGACGGAGAATATCATTCTCCGTGTCAAAATAGACGGAGAATGGCATTCTCCGTTTTGTATTAACACGGGGAATGGCATTCTCCGCGTGTTTTAAAACGGAGAATGCCATTCTCCGCGTTAGAAAGACGGAGAATGCTCATTCTCCGCTTCAGAAAGACGGAGAATGCTCATTCTCTAGGTCAAAATACAAGAAGAATGGCATTCTCCCTTTATTTTGTCCCGGAAAATGAGCATTCTCCGTCTCAGTAAGGCGGAGAATGGCATTCTCCGTCTCATATTAGACGGAGAATGCTCGTTCTTTAGATCAAAATAAAGGGAGAATGCCATTCTCCGTGTCAAAATAGACGGAGAATGTGATTCTCCGTTTTAAAATAGACGGAGAATCTCATTCTCCGTTTTGTATTAACACGGGGAATGGCATTCTCCCTTTATTTTGACCCAGAGAATGACATTCTCTGTTTCAATAAGACGGAGAATGCTCATTCTTTAGGTCAAAATACAAGGAGAATGCCATTCTCCGCGTGTTTTAATACGGAGAATGCCATTCTCCGTCTCATATTAGGCGAAGAATGCTCGTTCTTTAGATCAAAATAAAGGAAGAATGCCATTCTCCGTGTTAATACAAACGGAGAATGTGATTCTCCGTTTTAAAATAGACGGAGAATCTTATTCTCCGTTTTGTATTAACACGGGGAATGGCATTCTCCCTTTATTTTGACCCAGAGAATGATATTCTTCGTCTCAATAAGGCGGAGAATGCTCATTCTTTAGGTCAAAATACAAGGAGAATGCCATTCTCCGCGTGTTTTAATACGGAGAATGCCATTCTCCGTCTCATATTAGGCGGAGAATGCTCGTTCTTTAGATCAAAATAAAGGGAGAATGCCATTCTCCGTGTTAATACAAAACGGAGAATGACATTCTCCGTATTAAAATAGACGACGAATGGCATTCTCCGTTTTGTATTAACACGGGAAATGGCATTCTCCTTTTATTTTTACCCAGAGAATGACATTCTCCGTCTCAATAAGGCGGAGAATGCTCATTCTTTAGGTCAAAATACAAGGAGAAGGCCATTCTCCGTGTCGAAATAGACAGAGAATGCCATTCTCCGTTATAAAATAGACGGAGAATGGCATTCTCCGTGTCAGTAAGACGGAGAATGTTCATTTCTCTAGGTTAATGCAAGAAGAAAGGTCATTCTCCGTCTATTTTATAACGGAGAATGACATTCTCCGTCTCATAGTAGGCGGAGAATGCTCGTTCTTTAGGTCAAAAACACAGAAAATGCCATTCTCCGTGTGTTTAAACACGGAGAATGCCATTCTCCGTCTCAAAATAGACGGAGAATGGCCATTTCTAGTTCAAATGACACAGAAAGGGCATCCTCCGTGTATTTTATAGACGGAGAATGATCATTTTCATTTGCCGCGTCAATATAAACGGAGAATGAACAGGTCTCAAAGTTTTACCTTTTTTCTTCACTTCTTCTTGATCTTCTTCTTCCTCCCCTGCTACTTCTTGTTCTTGTTGTTCTTGTTCTTCTGCTGCTTCTTGCACTTCTTTTTCTTTTGGAGCATTTCGTCTACGAGCAACCTTCTTAACTTTCATCCCTCCTTTCGTTTGCTTTCCAACAACTACTTCTTCTCCTTCTTCTCTAACTTGGTCTACATCCATTGCTGATGATTGCGACATTGTGATGGAGATTCGCTGGCGATTTCTTATAAGAAATTTCTAAGATTTTTGGAGGAGATGACCTAAAATCACAACCGAACAGAGTATGGAAGAGGAGGGAGCGATAGAGACTTTTTTGAAGAGTCGTTTGGTTTTGTATTTAATTCTCAAGCTTCTGGAATCGAACTGTTTTTCATAAAAATTGCTGGGTTTGTTGATATTCTTAATAAATTAGAAGGGCAAAAGGGTCATGCCGTGCCCTTTTTTTAATTTTTAAGTTAATGCTGGGCACGCGATGAAAGTTTATTTTGGGGTGGGTTTTTCATAAAACTTTTTAAATTTTTGGGCATTTCATAAATTTTCCCTTTTGGAAATTGCTGAGAAGCCCAATTTCGGGGTGGGCTTTTATGAAATGCCCACCCGCTGAATTATTTTTATGAAATGCCCAGAATTAAGTTTTTACACGTTAAATATTTCAAGATTCTCTCTAGTTGCTATATATTTACAAAATTTGCCATTATCATAATTCCAAAAATACCCCTTCGCGTAAATTTGGACATCTATATATAATTATGAATTCGCAAACTCAGATTTGGATTGAGAAATTCGTATTCTTCTTCTTCTTCACGAGAAATTTGAAATCCATTGATATAATCTTTATTAGAGATCGCAGAATCGTTCGTAGTTCACTGTGGTTTTCGTCAGTCGAACGTCGATCATCCTTCATCATCATCGATCATCATCATCATCAACATCATCTTCGTGGTTTCCGGCGATTAGGTCAATTGTGGATAGAAGATCTTCTTCTTTTCTTTTTATAGATCTTAAAACAAGGTGAGAGTTCAGATCTGTAGAAATTCATCCATCAGCTTCGTATATCTCGAAATTTATGCTGAATTTGATTTTGTTATGAAGATTATTAACTTAAAAAATGTTAGTGAGATATTTAATCTTGTTATTTTATGCGAATAGCATTCTCCGTTATATTTTAAAGGAGAATGACAATTACTTCTTATAAAGATCATTATCCGTATGTTTTTAGGACGGAGAATGCCATTCTCCGTCTTAATTAGGACGGAGAATGCCATTCTCCGTCTTAATTTGAACGGAGAATGACATTATCCGTCTTAGTTAGGACGGAGAATGACATTCTTCGTCTTAATTAGGACGGAGAATGACATTCTCCGTTTTACTTTAGACGGAGAATGATCATTATAAGTTAGTTCCAACTGAGGATATTTATTCTCCGTTATTTTTAGACGGAGAATAATCATTATTAGATGAGAATTTTATTGTTCTATTTGTGGCCTCTTATGTTTTTATGTTATCAGGGGGGGAAGATATGGAATCAAGTTGTTTAGTTAACATTTGTTTCAAGGGAGACATAGTTTCCTGCCGTGTCACACATGAAAGTACCGTGGATTTTTTAAAGAATAAAGTGTGCGATCGATTGACTTCTTTGGATCCACTTTCCTTCCGTTTCAGGTTTTTGCACTCTGATGGGACTGAACTGTATGTTGAAAGTGATTTTTGGCTTCGCTCATTGGTTGGTGGTTTTAACGGTACTCATGATGTGAGTTTTGATCTATATGTGGAGCAAATACACTCTCCATGTTCTTCATCAACATCTTTTCCTTGTCAAAGCTTTCACATGAGACCTTCGTCTTCCTCTTCTAGTTCTTTGAGTAGATGTTCTCCTACTGTAAAGGACAAACGAGTAGTACAATTTTATGAGGGCTCAACTGAGACAGTGAAGAAGAGGAAATCGGATATGTGGCCTGGATCAATTACTGGTGTTGGTCAGATTTTTCTAAATGGTGTTGAAGAAGTTAGGAATGCTGTTAGAAAGGTATGTTTTGAATCTCGTCATCCATTCCACATTTTGAAATCTGAGCCGGGGAGGTATACTGTTTTTTGCAAGAATTACAAGACACATGCTTGTTTGTGGAGCTTCCATGCTATATCTATTTCGAAAGATAATCAAATTTTTGAGGTGAGGAGGTATGTGGGAGAACATAATTGTGGAGCTGACTATATAGATAAAGGTAATCTGGTTGTTCCAGCAAAGTTTGTGAAAAGTTTGGTTAGTGACATTGTTCGGATGCATCCTAAGAAGTCCGCAAAATCTGTTGTCGATGATTTCAAGGTCGACTACGGCTTATCTGTTACATATGGACAGGCATACCACGGAATTAGGCTGGTGCACCAGGAAATGTACGGAGATGATGTTAGATCTTACAGTGACTTGTGTTGGTATGTGAACAAGGTAAAGAAAACCAATAATGGTTCCGTTATCGACTTCCAGAAAGATGATTCATCAATGAGGTTTGAGCGACTTTTTCTTTCATATGGGGCTTGCGTAGAAGGCTTTCAATATTGTCGTCCGATGCTATATTTGGATGCCACTTTTCTTACAGGGAGGTTTAGAGGATGTTTGATGTCTGCTACAGCGAAGAATGGTAACCAACAGTTCTACCCTATTGCATACGGTATAGTCTCAGGCGAAGATGGCGATAATTGGGAATGGTTCCTTAGAAATCTAAAGAATGTTGTTGGATGTAGTAGGCGTATTGTTTTTCTTTCGGATCAAGGCACCGATCTAGTTTCTGAAGTCCCTAAAGTGTTTCCTAATGATTATCATAGCTATTGCTATTATCACATGAAGAATAACATACCGCTGAAAGAGAAAGGAAATGAAAGAGTGTATCCGCATGTACTTGAAGTTTGGAGGCAAGCAGTATATGCTCTAACTCCAGGTGTGTTAATGAGACAGATATATGCACATTTTCTATGCATTTACCATTAATTTAACAAGGAAAATGACCATTCTTCGCGTCAGTAAGACGGAGAATAGTCATTCTCCGTGTGTTTTAAAACGGAGAATGGCCATTCTCCGTCCTGCATAGAACGGAGAATGTCATTCTCCGTTAGCTTTTGAACGGAGAATGACTATTCTCCGTCTTGCATAGAACGGAGAATATCATTCTCCGTTAGCTTTTGAACGGAGAATGACTATTATCCTTATGAGAATGCACTTATTTTTTCATAATTTTGTGAATTGACCTAATTCTTTATTACTTATTTGTTTTTCTGTATAAAGGTGGGTATAGACAAGCAATCAAGAAGATTTATGATCTGAATTGTGGTCATGTTGTGAATTGGATGAATAAACAAAAATCTTAACACTGGTCAAACGCATTCTTCCCGGGATGTAGATACGGTGAGGTTGCTTCTAGTTGTGCAGAGTCATTCAATGCATGGATAAAGGCTGAGAAGAAATTGCCTATATCAGCAATTGTAAATGTCATCCGTGTGAAGATGATGAAGATGATTTCGGATCGCCACAAGGATGCAGTTGGTTTGAATAGCAAATTGACTCCATACGCTGAGGATATGCTGAAGCAGCTTACAGATGATGGCATGTGTTATAGGGTATATCGGTCCGGTGATTTCGAATTTGAGGTGATCGCAGATACTAACTCCCATATGGTGAATCTTCTTGATTGTCATTGTAGTTGTCGTAGATGGAAGGTATATGTATTCCCATGCAGCCATGCAATACAATGCATCAGAGTTGGTTCAGATAAATCTGTTTACGACTTTGTGGAGCAGTATTGGACATCAGATTATTACCAGAAGTTATATTCATGTGCCATTCGTCCAGTTCCAGATTGCGAAAAACAGTTTGAAAATAATCCCACTGATGTTGTTCTACCCCCTGTTCTGAAACGGGGTCCTGGACGACCAAAAGCGGACCGTTACAAGAGCAAATATGAGAACAAGAGAAAAGAGAAGAGAAAGATAAGGTGCCAGAATTGTTTTGAATTATGCAATCACAATCGCAGCACTTGTCCTCTGCCTCCACATGCTGCTACGGTGGTCAAGGGGGCAGCGCCCCCTCGTTAATATATACACATATATTTCTTCTTTTATATAACTGAAAATTATTTTTTGAATACATATCTTACATTTTTTGATATCAATGGTAATAGTTTGAATTCTGCATATTTGATGTTTCACATATATATTAACAGCATAAGAACTTATTCTCCTTTATACTCTCTGACTTTATAATGTATTGAATGACCATTCTCCATGTGTTTTAACACGGAGAATAATCATTCTCCGTTTTAGATACACGAAGAATGTTCCTTTCTAAGTCAAAAATACAAGGAGAATAATCATTCTCCGCGTGTTTTAAAACGGAGAATGCCATTCTCCGCATCAGTAAGACGGAGAATGCTCATTCCCTAGGTCAAAATACAAGGAGAATGGCATTCTCCGTCTCTTTTGACCCGGAGAATGACATTCTCCGTCTATTTTGACACGGAGAATGGCATTCTCCGCGTCCCTAAGACGGATAATGTTCATTTCTAGGTCAAAAATACAAAGAATAATCATTCTCCGCGTGTTTTAAAACGGAGAATGCCATTCTCCGCGTCAGTAAGACGGAGAATGCTCATTCTCTAGGTCAAAATACAAGGAGAATGGCATTCTCCGTCTCTTTTGACCCGGAGAATGACATTCTCCGTCTCATACGAAACGGAGAATGGCCATTCTTCGCGTCACTAAGACGGACAATGTTCCTTTCTAAGTCAAAAATACAAAGAATAATCATTCTTCGCGTGTTTTAAAACGGAGAATGCCATTCTCCGCATCAGTAAGACGGAGAATGCTCATTTCCTATGTCAAAATACAAGGAGAATGGCATTCTCCGTCTTTTTTGACCCGGAGAATGACATTCTCCGTCTATTTTGACACGGAGAATGGCATTCTCCGCGTCCCTAAGACGGATAATGTTCCTTTCTAGGTCAAAAATACAAAGAATAATCATTCTTCGCGTGTTTTAAAACGGAGAATGCCATTCTTCGCGTCAGTAAGACGGAGAATGCTCATTCTCTAGGTCAAAATACAAGGAGAATGACATTCTCCGTCTCTTTTGACCCGGAGAATGACATTCTCCGTCTATTTTGACACGGAGAATGGCCATTCTCCGCGTCACTAAGACGGATAATGTTCCTTTCTAAGTCAAAAATACAAAGAATAATCATTCTCCGCATGTTTTAAAACGGAGAATGCCATTCTCCGCATCAGTAAGACGGAGAATGCTCATTCTCTAGGTCAAAATACAAGGAGAATGACATTATCCGTCTCTTTTGACCCGGAGAATGACATTCTCCGTCTATTTTGACACGGAGAATGGCCATTCTCCGCATCACTAAGACGGATAATGTTCCTTTCTAAGTCAAAAATACAAAGAATAATCATTCTCCGCGTGTTTTAAAACGGAGAATGCTCATTCTCTAGGTCAAAATACAAGGAGAATGGCATTCTCCGTCTCTTTTGACCCGAAGAATGACATTCTCCGTCTCATACGAAACGGAGAATGGCCATTTCTAAGTTCCAAATGCACACATTATAGGTTTGTATTAACACAGATAATGACATTATAGGTTTGAATCAAACAACAGAACTTTAACAAAACAGATTTACATATATAGAACAATGTAAATTAGTCGAAAAATTGAATTTCATTACAAAGGAAAACAAATACATTACAAAAGAAACCTGACAAACAGAATATATACAAGGAATTTGTTAGCCAATTTACATTGTCATTTTCTTTTATTGTACAAAAGGAACTGCACATTCACTCATAAGCAAAGCCTTAGCCAAATTTAGCCTTCTCTTTACAATAGTATTGTGAACTTCTTTGTTTGTTTTCTTCTGTAAATCAAATGGAGCTCTCGACAACTTTTCAATATAATATGAAACATACAGCAGGCAGCTGGGTGATAGTTGCTGTGGACATTCTTTGCAAACCTTAAGCTCTGTTGTTTCGTATTCCTGGATTGCTGGGCTTTTATTCCTTATCAATGCAATCTTATTTATTATAATTGGCTCGATTTTATTCTTCATGTATTTTGCATCCTGGATTCCCTTAGCGCCCGTGTTTTTCCGCAATGAGTTGTAGTGCGTCCAAACATAGGAGCTGAAGTTGAATGCCAGCAGCGTATAGTGTTTATTCTCCTCGCGGAAGAGTGGCACGAATAGCCATTCAATGTCATCTTCCAGCTCCATGATAAAATCTTCTATATCAACTTTGAAATTGTACACTGCTCCAGGTGTTGGATTTTTTTCATCGACATACTGGGCAGTACTCTGTTTTCCAAAAGAAAAAAAACAAAAAATAATATCATGAGTTAGTTTTTTACAACACTATTAGTAGCTGTACCCATTAATATTTATTTTTCAGTTTCGATTCTTACCAATGAATGGGGCATCATGATTGCAAACCATTTACATTGTGCACCCTACGAGCTTGACTGAATGTTCTGCCTTAATTCGGCTTGAACTTCGTTCATAAGTTTTATTAAGTAGTTCATAACACCGGCTTCTATATCCGCCTCATTTAGTATGTCTTGAAAATCTTTAGCATTTAACAACATGCTGACATCATTGTTTCTTCTTCTTATTTTACATTCTTCTGGAGCATTTGGAATGTACATGTATACATAATCACTGCACATAAATTTAGTTTCGATTATGATAATAATATAGGCTAATGATAAAATTGCATAAAAAATAACTCCAATAGAGAATGATCATTCTCCGTTATGAAATGGACGGAGAATGTAATTCTCCGTTATGAATTGGACGGAGAATGTCATTCTCCGTTTTAAATGGGACGGAGAATGATCATTCTCCGTTTTAGAATAGACGGAGAATGTCATTCTCCGTCATTCTCCGTGTTAAAATAGTCGGGGAATGTCATTCTCCGTATTAAAATAGACGGCGAATGGTATTCTCCGTTTTGTATTAACACGGGGAATGACATTCTCCCTTTATTTTGACCCAGAGAATGACATTCTCCGTCTCAATAAGGCAGAGAATGCTCATTCTCTAGGTCAAAATACAAGGAGAATGTCATTCTCTGTTATAAAATAGACGGAGAATGGCATTCTCCGTGTCAGTGAGACGGAGAATGTTCATTTCTCTAGGTTAATGCAAGAAGAAAGGTCATTCTCCGTCTATTTTGTAACGGAGAATGACATTTTCCGTCTCATATTAGGCGGAGAATGCTCGTTCTTTAGGTCAAAAACACAGAAAATGCCATTCTCCGTGTGTTTAAACACGGAGAATGCCATTATCCATCTCAAAATAGACGAAGAATGGCCATTTCTAGTTCAAATGACACAGAAAGGGCATCCTCCGTGTATTTTATAGACGGAGAATGATCATTTTTATTTGCCGCGTCAATATAAATGGAGAATGTCATTCTTCGTTTTAAATGAGACGGAGAATGATCATTCTCCCTTGTGAATTGTACAGAAATTGGTTCAAGTTTAGAATACTTACGTTGGAGACATCCTTCTTTGGTATACGATGCTCCTGTATAGTTGCTTCAGCTCATCGTCTGCAAGGTTCCAAAGTCTGAGCTTCGGACATTGCATCAGCATTTTCCCCTCTTTAACAAGCTTTGCTGTTTGAGGAGATTCTTCCTCAAGTTCTTCAGGAGCTGACATCTCCTTTTTATTGTCTACCTTCTCGGGGCTGGAAGGAGCTTTTTTTTTCCCAGCAGGAGCTACTTTCTTTCTGGAACTGGAAGGATCTTTTCTTTTCCGACCAGGACCTGCCTTCTTACTTGTTGTAGCATCGGATGTTTTCTTCCCTTTATTGGGGAAAATAGCAATTACATTTTAATTGGCAAGACTTTGTATTTTTAATAATATTATATAAAACTAAGTGGTCTTTTAAGTGAGAAAATATAAAGTTGTTTAAATTATTAGGAATCTTTATTCATTAACTTAATATGAGAAAATCTTATTAATTTTGTCCAAAATAATTAATATCCAATTATAATTTATCCGTCTATCTACGCAAATAACCAACCCAGAAAAGAAATAGAAAATCTAAGCTACACAATACAGGGTCACAGAAAAATAAAGGAAAACTGTGCTCACTACAACAGATATGGGATACGATAGCGTGCTCAGAACGCTGTAGAATGCCTATTATAGCATATTCTGCCCGCTATAAATGCCCCCGCTATAATTGCCCCATGTACAAGAACGCTATAAAGTTATAACGTTCATGAACGCTATTGTTGGATTATAGCGTTCCATGGCGCTATAGACATGTTATAGCATTTAAGAACGCTATACCAGCGTTATAGCATTTAAGAACGCTATAGTAAAGTAATAGCATTCATGAACGCTATTGAGTTACTATAGCGTCCATGAATGCTATAGACTTGTTATAGCAGTGACAAATGCTATAGAGTTTACATAGCATTTAAGAACGCTATAATTTCTTAATAACGTTTGCTAACGCTATAAGTTATTTATGGCGTTCGTGATCGCTGCTGATATTTAATTGTGTTCCTGTATGTTATTGTTTGTTAATAGCTTTTCGATACAAATTAATTTTTATAGCATTTTTTCGCGCTATTATATGTGCACCAATAGCATGTCAGAATGCTATTGCAGAATGCATTAGTGTAAAGAAATAATTTACATCAGAATAGTATTACAGTACATCAAAATAGCATTGCAGATATACAGAATGCCACAGATATCTATTGCATATATACACAGAATGCGGGTATTCAAAAATTTAAATGCTTTTCGACGAATCAATCACAAAATGAATTCCGAACATAAGTAAATTCATTAATTTCATTGTCAAGAACATTCAAAATCCTTCATAATTTCTCCAAAATTAAATATTCAGTGTAGTCAGCGTTTAATTGTTTCCATACATATATCCAAAATGTTGCATATCCAAAATTTAGCTCGAACCCTTCGAGCCTATCCACAACCAAAGCTCCTCAAAAATCCTCTTACTTCATCCAACCTACAGGGAAAAATATTAGTCACTACTAAAATCTGTCAATTCAGCGACGCGTAAAGACGTCGCTAAAAAGGGAAAATACGTCGCTAATTTCTATTAGCGACGTCTTTAGCGACGTTTTCAAGTAGTCGGGATTAACCTAGTCGCTAAACAAGAAAACGTCGCCATACGTCGCTATTGCGACGAACTTTAGCGACGTGTCCACGTCGCTAATATAGCGACTGCCAGCGACATAAAACGTCATAATATACCGACGCCATCTAGCGACGTTGAGCGACTCTGTCTCGCATCGATGCTGACCTGGCTTGAGAGCCATATGGCGACGTTCTGCGACTTTTCTACGTCGCTACATTACCGACGTTTACCGACGATCAGCGACGATATTCCTTACAGTTAGCGACGTAGTTAGCGACGTTTCTTTCGTCGCTGACCATCGGTAATCGTCGCTGAACGTCGCTAATATTAAAAAAAAATACAGCATTTGCAGCATTCCCTGCTGCATTTGCAGCATCCCCCACACCATTTGTTACAGCAACAACGGTGTGTATCACGAACACAGTATCAAACAACACAGATACACACAATCACGAACACGTTTAAAACACAATCTCATCAATCAACACAGATATATGAAAATTTGTAACAACAATGTCAAACATAATGGTCCACAACTTAACTGCCAAGTATGGGAAGGAATGGCTCAGAACACAACCTAAAATTCATTCTAGCATACATTAGTGTGAATCATCTATGTTCTGTACATATGGTGTAGTATATGTTCTTATCGTATGTAGTATCTGAAGAATGTAACAGAATCAAGATGAACTCACATAATGTAATACTAAGACATCATCTACTACTATATAGGATATAGTGATAGGTTGTCGTATCATCATTGCCGAAGGATGAGAGTCGGAGGACAGTCAACTTTATCTACGGCTACATAGTTTCTGCCTCGCCAGTCGAATGGCTGCAGGGACTATGTCCTGATCACGATGTCAGACCGTAGATTTAGGATTTAAAATATGGTATTCAGGTCAACTTAATTCGGTCAAAGGGTACTGAACAGAAAGTCTAATTATCCTATATTTCAGTAATGTCAGTGAGCTAAATCATACTCAACTGTCGAGAATACTTAGGAGAAAACTCATTCACAGGATTAGTATATCCATCCTTCGTGACATAGCTGAAATTTTATAGGGCTCGATAATAATTATTAGTCAATTTATTCATCATTTCAAAACCCTGAAAATGCCCAAAAAAACTTCCAGTATCAGTAAATAGGGCTCGAGCCCTAAATTAGAATTCGAATCCACCCAAAACATCAAATTGACAGTTGATATGCCCAAAAAAACGAAAATTTTCAGTATATAGGTGTCACACTGTGAATCTCGTGTCCACACAGTGGGACACGACGTGTCCAAACCAACAAAATAGGTATCACACGAACTAGAAGCGAGTCCACGCTCTCGTGTCCCCCGCAACGAGTCCACTGTCAGTCTCGTGTCCCCCGCAGCGAGTCCACGCTCTCGTGGACACGAACTAGAAGCGAGAGAGAGAGCTAGAAGACGAGGAGAAACTGGGGAGGAGCTACCAGAGGAAGGAGGAGGAGGAGAAGGAGGAGCTACCTGAGGAAGGAGGAGGAGGAGGAGAAGGAGGAGGCCGGAGGAGGGAGATCGCCGGAGGAGCGCCGCGGAGGAGGAGGGAAATCGCCGGAGGAGCGTCGCGGAGGAGGAGCGCGCCCAAATTTGGGGGGAAAAATTGTGAAATGATCGAAAAGGAAACCCTCGCTGGCTATATGAAACGTTTAGCGACGTCCGCATAGGACGTCGCTAAACGTCGCTGATATATAATAAATAGCGACGCAACTTAAAATGAGTCGCGAAACGTCGCTATATCAGCGACGAGTACCGACGAACTTGCGACGCACTACCCCATTTAACAAAATGTAGACGCTAAACGTCGCTATTAGTCGCTGTTGGCGACAAACAGCGACGTCTTTTATTAACGTCGCTAAAACCCCAAACATTAGCGACGAAATTTCACGAAGTCGCTAAATACGTCGCTGATTTGACTTATTTTGGTAGTGAGTGTTCCTGGTTAATAAACAAGCAGTTGAATTTATGAGTTAACTATCAATAGAAAATTGTATAAAATTCTATGAGTTATAATCAACCAAACAACTGGAATCCATTGTCAGTTGAATTTATTAGTGATCTATTCATATCCATACATACTTAGCAAGTCCACAACTTGTGGCAATGGAGGGCATTGACTCCAATGTCTGAACTTTGATTGCAATTTTTGTAAGTAATATTCTTTATAATCTTTTCCTTCATATACTAATAAGGTAACAAACTTTAGTGGTAGTTAAAAAGAAGTCATATTATTAAGTTTGTTGCTTCCAGTACTACAAATCATATGACAACTTCCCTGAAACATAGCAAAATATGTAGACATGATATTGAATGTAAACTTTTATCTTACTATAATATCCAGTACTTATACCATTCCTGGACTAAGATAGAGGTATCACTAAAGACGTATCTAATCTTCAAACGGCATAATGTGGTTTGTTGGCCAATATTTCATCGGCAATGCGAGCAAAGCCTTTTCTACTTCCAAGGTACGGCATTGTTTGTTTTTCTCTCATTTGTTTAAACTTTGTAGACCTCTCCTACGTACAATCACATGCATATTATTAGATAATACCTTAAATGTTATACATTGAAGCTTCAAAAAGACACGTATTGTGCCTGTATGCGACTGGAGTGCAAGACAGAATTCAGGTGCAAAAGACTTGCACTTAAATAATCCCATAAGTTATTGACAAAGCATGACAGGATGTCCAGCTCTATACAGTTGAAGCATGGACTAGTCAGCAACTAGTCGGCAAGCTCAGTTGAATTAATTTGAAGTGCATTATTCTTTCTTTCCTCGACGGTTTAGCTATTCAGTCCACAATCCTAGTACTTTTGGTGCATCACTAAATATGTATGATCCTAGAGAAGTGAAATAGTATTACTATGTATCATCTAATTGAAAATGTCCAACAATTTAACCAAGATAAATGATATGTAAAATGAATTCAAAAGTATATATTGTCTAACATATAAATGTAAGAGAAATACATGGTACTAGTTGCTGACATGTGCCATCATGGTCATTATTAGCTCAACGCCTATATCCTTTTCGTCAATGTTACCAAAGGAACAAATTCTATTAGGGCTTAGTGGAAGAAATTTCATGTAGTTGTCCATGTAAACTTGGAATGAAGACTTTATTGGTCTTGCATGGTTCACATAAATCAGAATTTTAAATGGAAGTAACTTGGTTGCAACTACAAAAACCATGCACTTTCTTCTTCATCGGAGATAACAGGGAGGGACATAGGGTTGCCCTTACAACAAATTAATTAATAGAAAAAATACTTTAAAATAAATTTCTCAAAATTAGTAATTTTCGTAAGAAAATAGTTTTTATTTAAATAACATTTTAAAATAGAATTTATTTAATCAGAATGATTTTCATAAAATGTCTTTTAGACATTTCATAAATTATGGAGAAAATCACCTTTAAACATAGATAATAATAAATGCACAAAAATACTTTTTCTTACCAAAATATTGGTTTAAAGTTAATATAAAAGGTTTTCGAATTTTAATATTAAATACCATTACAAAAATACTTTTTTAAATAAATATTAGTTTTTATTATATTAATTCTCCTTATAAAACCTTCTTGATCAGAAATCATCTTTAAAAGGAAAACATTTATATATATATATATATATATATATATATATATATATATATATATATATATATATATATATATATATTTTTTTTTTGTGGGCCCCACTCTCAAAGAGATATATATATATATATATATATATATATATAAAAAAAATATATATATATATATATATATATATATATATATATATATATATATATATATATATATATATATATATATATATATATATATATATATATAATCATTTAACGAAATCTATTTTTTTATACAATTTACTTAACCAAACTTTTATTTTAAAGATAATAACTTTTAAACGAATATTTATTTAACTAATATTTTGTAAACAAAATATTAAATCATTATTTGGTTTAAAAATCTTTACAACTTAACATTAAATTAAAAGATAATCCTAACTTTAATTTAAACCAATTAAATCATTTAAACCATATTTTAAATTTATAAGGTTAATCCATAAATCAATTAATACCAAAATAAACATGTATAAAGTTTCCTAATATGTATATTATTACCACATTGCTAATTACAACACGGAAAGCTAAAATATTAAATCACAGAACCTAATAAAACAATTCTACAGAACCAAAATAATAATCTACATGATAGACTCTACGGCCAGAATGACAAATGGGTTTCTGTGAAGAAAATGACAGAGAGAAATGGGAAGAGTTTACCCAAACTTGCACGAAAGAGTACCGAGGGCAGGTCTCGGACTCGGAACGACGCCGTGATGACGAGCACGGACACGTGCGCGCACACGGGCGGACACGTGGGGAAGACACGCGGCGATGGAGCACGCGCGGGAGACGACGGCGCCGGCAGAGGGTGCACGGTAGGCGCCAGGGACGGGCTCAGATGGTGGGGGAGTGGGGTCTGAAATCGGAGAGGGCGGCAAGGGGAGCGCGGTGGTGGTCTCGGATTTGGATTTGGTGGAGGGAGGAGGAAGTTATGGATTTTTTTGTGGGAAATGGGATTGTGAACGTTCTGTGGGGAGAGGACACGTGAGAATAGAGAGCGGATCTGAGAGAGAACCGGGGAGTGGGATAATGGGTAAGTCTAATGGGTTTTGGGCTTTTGGTTTTGAGTACCAAGGCTTAAGTTATGGGCTAAAAACAAAAGGCTCACCAAACAATATAAAACATGGACATTAAAAATAAAATAAGTCATGGGCTTCACAACCTTCCCTCCTTAGAAAATTTTGTCCTCGAAATTTCAAGACGAGGGCCGGGGTACAATCAAAATCACTTAGCTTGATCAAATGCGAAATTTAAATCATCAGACACGATCGGATTCTAGGTATGATTACTAGGTACAATGATAAAAATATAGGCACGATCAGAATTATCTAGATATGATCTGAGATAGAGATATAAATTTTGTTGTGATAAAAAAATTTTAGGTACGAGAAAAATCTAGGTATGATTAAAATGTGATCATAAAATAGAAGAAAATCAAACGAGGTCTCGTGAAACAGAAAAGACAGAAAAGAAACGAATGTCAACAGTTTACTGAGAAAGCATAAAATAATAGAATCTTATGAGATGAGGGACTAAAAATTCCAAATCAATTTAGAATGGGTTATAAGGACTTGTGACGCAGAAAAAATCAACAAGTTGTATGATAGTAGGATAGCGAGGGTGATTATAATAATATAACTATGATATGAATGTAATCGGATATGATATTTTCGTTGAGAACTGAGTGATAATCAAAGGAGAATAGAAAGAATATTGTATCACTATTTCAAGTGTCAAAAGATAGGATATGCAAAAATAAAATGACTTACAAGATAAAATCTTATTAATACACATGCAAAAACCACTTTAACTCGCTAAACTAGCTGAACTATCAGGATCTACATAAAACTAAGGCAGCTGCCAAGGTATTAAAACAAAATATATATATATGGAACCATAAATCACCTAAATCAATTTTTCATCCATCGTTGTATGTCAATGGTCTTATCTCAATTCCTCTCTGCTTATTCCTTCTCTATAACCTATCATTCCATTGCTCGTGTTATTCCTTCCATGACTATATCCATCCCTTCAAGGTATAGTAGTCATCTAACCATAAGAATTGATCATCGTCAAGTGTTTCTTTACTTAATCATTATATTCACATGTATATATATATTATCCAAATTCACTTCCTCCATGGGAGAACATTACCAAATCCTATACTTTCCTCGCTAACTCTACCTACGTCTTCCTTTATCTTCAATAACTCTTCCTTTAAGCATAAAATTCACAATCGTCAAATACCATCATCTTTGAATGAGGTTTAGACGCTAGCGAGCACTTCTAACGATTCTATTCCAAATAAGTCACAAGCTAGGTATTCTACTCCATCAAGGCTAGCTTACTCAGGGTATTCTTCTACCTTTTCTACCCTTTAGCTATCAAATATTAATCCCAAGAATCCCTTACAAGGAATGAGATAAGTAACAATCTATGTTTCCCCCGCATATAGCTATCGATTATATACATATGGTCATCCACAAGATGTATATCAACTATATAATATGTAAAACTAACCACAACTATCTACAGCTTCCAAAATATGTAACTAAAAATAATAATAATAGTAATAAATAAATAAATGGATAAATAAATATATATGCAACGTACTGTCACGACCCGGTCCCAAATCGTTGGGTCAAATCGGATCATGCCCAGCCTGCACCGTTGTGAGACGGCGGCAGTAAGTTGTATCCAAATGCAGGTAATCACAACAACACAATATATTTGTCACAACATCTAAATTTCGAATAATAAAAACTTGTCCAATAAAAGGTTCTTTTAATACAACTGATAAAACTAAAAATTGTCTTTTATTCAACACATCAAACTAGTAAGGAAAATAACATCATCTAGGCAGTTGGCTCGTCAGCCACAGAATCATCATCCTCCATATAGGTCTCTGGCAGAACAGCTGGACAAAGCACCGGGTCGTAGTAGCTATTTATCAATAGCTCAGCTTTATCAAAGGAAACCTATTGGGGGTGGGAGATCCAGTCAGGAAAGGAGCAAAGTACAATTATGAAAATTTATCAATTTAACTAATAATTTAGAAATTTACAATTTTAAACAGTTTAAATACTTGAACAATATTTTTCAGCAATTTTCCACAATTGAAAACAATGTGATTTGAGTATGTAATGCTTATGACCGGCTTGGGTTGTACAATAATATCCTAGTGATACGATACGGCTTATCCCCGTGTGTAAGAGGGGTAAGCTCGCACAATCAATATACAATATGAGGGGTATTGGTCATAATACACTACACTACTCCCCAATCCCACAATCAATAACAATCAATACTCTAGGAGAGAGTTCGTGTAGCAATGTGGTTTAATCTTGCAATATTACAATTATTAACTAAATTGAAAAATAAACACAACCGTACTTGCCTTTGTTTATGACTGGGTTGAAAAGTCAGTTCCGGGATAGAAGATCAGACTCGTCCTCGAAATCCTACATTGAGAATCCTGACTTAGCATCAGAGAGGAAACCATATCTAGGTGTGCTAGTTACAATCTCTAGAATTGGTCCTAATCCAGTTTTATGTTATTTACAAATTCTACCAGAACATGTTTATCGATGTGATTTACTAGTTATTAATTTACGAAGAAAAATTAATTTAACATTTATTGAAAATCGTAATTTTCGATTATTTGGCAAAACTTAGTATTTTGTAATATTATATATAAAACTAATATTTTTCTTTAAATGAGAAGAACGTGAATTTGTTTAAATAACAAACTTGTAATTTTTCTAGTTATTTAATGTGAGAAAATGATATTAATTTTTTATATCCAAAATAATGTCTTTTTGATATTTTACGCGTTTATCGACAAACCAACAAAACCAGAATTTAAAAGCTACTCTACACTATTACAGAGCTACAGAAAAAGATAAAGAGCTGGGCTTATGCCCTTACAATTATTTACATAAATTAATGGAATAAAATAAATATATACTGGTGAACCCTGAACGCCGGGAAGCGATCCATTCAGCAGGCCTAGGCCCTGTATCAAAATATGATTTGGCCGGTAACTAGTTCTAAATAATAAATTTTTATTAAATATAATATGAAAATAGGGTCTCAGACTTGGTCCAAAGTATTACGTCGCGTATTAGCTAATGCCTCAACGTCCGGAACAATGCCGGTTCCGTTTGCATTTCGCTAAGAACCCATTAACCGATACGGTCGTCGCTCGGAAAAGTAATCGGAATTCAAATCAACAAAAACCAGTTTAGAATTTAGAAATTTTATAGAAAAACCCTTTTAAAAAATATTTTTTGAAAATTTGGGCAGCATTCCCTCTGTATTTGGGATAACCCAATAATGAGAAAATACAACCAAAATATTCCAAACGCCAATACATAACCAAAATCCTTTCCAAAGCCATTTATATATATAAAATGAATTAACAGAACTTAAATCCCAAATCCGAGAGTCCAAACTCCATATCTATGAAACTCAAAATCGGAAGCAAGCCGACTATTCCATATCGAAGTTGGAATAATCGGAACTACCTCCGAAAAGAACCCAGAATACTAAACCCAATATCACAACATGAATTCCGAAACAATCCGAAGAATCCGAAATGAACTTCGGGAACCGAAAGCTACAGAACCGCATATGGCAAATTCGAACTTAACTCGGAAATTTTTGAGAACCACAGAACTAACAAACCACAGAATCATAAAACCCCAGAATCATTCCGAAAGGAATTCGAAAAATCCGAATCCACGAATCGGAGACCATGTCATCATCGACACAATGGAAGGACACATGGACACAGAAAATACCTAGGGTGCTCGGCTAGAGCTCTCAGATGAGAAAAGAAGGAAGAAAAGACAATCCCGTGGTCTCGGAAAAATCCAGAACAGCGCTGGAAACCACAATGAACGCTGGACAACGTCCGGCGCACGGGGACACCAACGCACACAGGGAGTGCGCACGAGGCAGCGCTGGAGGAGCGGGGCTCGCCGCTCGGATCGGAATCGGCGTCGGGTGGCACGCCGGAGGGAGGCGGTCGGCTCGAGGAAAGCCGCACGGGTCGCCGGACAGCAGGGCGCGAAGGGGATCGGGTTCGCCGAGGGCCGGTGGGCAGCGGGGCGCGGCTCAAGCGAAGGGGTCGCCGGCGGGAAGTGCTCGGCTCAGCTCGGGAAGTTTGGGGACGGAAGTTGTCACGCCCCAGAACCGGAATACCGGAGAGCGGGGGCAGACATAGCCAGCTACGCAATCCCAAAGTACGTTAATACTCTGAAATCACGTATAAGCTGTCAAGACATGGGGGTTACTCTACAAGCCATCAGTCAATCCTATGGTTTAACAATCCTAGGTATCTCAATCACAGGCAAATATACAGGAGCAAAGAGTACGATCATCATACATACAATAGTAAGGCGTCCCGAACCATATATACATGAATGATCATGAAGCCAGTACCACAGAACTGAGGACTAGCTAGAGTATTAGTTGTACATGATAAGGACTAGCTATAGTCTAGAATACACATATCATGTTTATGCCCGTAGGCTACATTATCAAGAAAAATACCAAAACACGAGCTAAACACGTGCTCGGGGCTAAACGTTACAAGAAGAGAATTTACATATCAGTGGGAGAATAAAAAAGAAACCCACTGAGGCACTCTGGTGCTCCGGCTGGTCACCGTCGAGTAGATGGTACGGTAGATCCTTCGGGCTCTTCTATCAGAACCTGGCCATGCAAAACCAGTGGGGTCAGACCCCAAATAGCAAGTACCACAAAGGAGGCCGAACTATGAACTTAAAACCAGCAATCAACAAGCAAATAAGTAAAGGGGGATCGAGATTCGTGCAGTACCAATGCACTTATCCCGAACATAGGAAGACAGTAAGTAAATCATCATTTAGCATAAAGTAAACTGGAGTACTTGTTAAATAAATAGAACTGGGAAGGTGATATACGATGAGATAACCATGGGACTATTCAGATAACCAGGTTACAACCCGTAAACCAAACAAGGACCGGGGTTGTAACCCTTCGTCTGAACGGAACTTGGTTTCTCCCACCATTTATCGGCAAGATAAAATAAGAACTCAGGACATGTAACGATCATGTACATGACAGGGCGAATATGAACAATCAGGTCATGTGACAATCTTGCAATCAATCACTTCTAGACAATACTATACTGGACTAGACTCCATCCAAGCAATCACGGCCAATCATTGCCTACGGCTTTCTACATTAACTAACTAGGGTTATCACAATCCTAGTTACTAGCAAGATGCAATGAGATTCTTCCAAGTCCGATTACCTGTTTGTTACTACCTGAATGACCCCAGCAAAGAAAAGGAAAAAGATAGCATGATATAGCAGACACACTGTAGTAAGATACATGTGTCCTAAGGTACCACACTCGACGGCGGGCTGGAAGTGCGCTCATCTCGACGGATAGCAACAAATCCCATGTATATATATAAGGTCGGGATCAAAGGGGCAACAGGTAACTGGGAAAGTCTCTCCATGAACTACTGGATTATTCTAGTAATTAGCCTTAGTCCATTTCAGTATGAATCCCTGACCGTGGAAAACCAGGGATTCATGTCCTAGACATGATGCAAGACGAGACGGGTTCATTTGTACAAACACAATCACCCACGGTGTCAGGATACTAATTAATTCTTGTCAGGAGTGCGCCACGACGGGCCACTATCATTATCATTATTACTTATCAAGAGTGCGCCACGACGGACCACTATCAAGTCATTCTTATTTATCATTTCAAGTTATCATGTCAAGAGTGCACCACGGCGGGTCACTATCAAGAATCAGGTCAAGCATATCATGTCAAGTTATCACTGTCAATTATCAAGTCAAGATTATCATGTCAAGAATATCATGTCAAGTTCATTTCAAGAGTGCACCACTACGGATCATCGTCGTGTCATGTCATTTATCAAAGAAGGAAGAAACTTGCACAATTAAATAATAATATAATAATAATATATATATTCTTGAAGCCAAGGAGAAACTCTACAATTTTCATGTTGGGAGTAGGAAGAAATTCTGACCACAATTCAGGCAAATAAAATATTTAAACAATCAAAGTGGGACCCATGCGGTCCAAAAGTGGGAGAACAAACATGCGGTCAAAGAGAGTGGGAGGCCACCCATGCGGCTCCGAAATTATTTAAATGCAATTAGTCAAACATTTCAAGGCCAGCAAGCCATATGCGGCTAGCATACAATGGTGCATGCGGCCAAGAATGGGTGGGAGGCCATGCGGCTCCAAAATTAAATGCCAGCAAGAAATATTCCTGTAATCAGAAAAGATAAGAGAGTGGGACCCGCAATAAATGCAAGCTTCCACTTTGCAAGCAAAACAATGGAAAAGAGCACGTGGCCAAACAATAAAATGATGACTGCCAGTAAAAGAGTGGCTCACGTGGCCAAAATATTAGATAGTGGGGGAAGGGAGCCTATGCGGCTCACATTAGTTTCCATACAATAATATTATTCAATGGCCAAGGGCCATGCGGCTATTGAATGTCTAAGGGTCAGCAATGGAATAAAGGCCTTTGGCCAAAAGTGGACTTGGCCATGCGGCTAGTCATGCATGCTCACAGGCAATGCAATTAATATATGCATTAAATAATATACACACAATATATTAATATATTTAATGTATAACACATGTACATGCATGCGGCTGACTTCTCCAAGGAAGGGCATAAAATATATAAAATGGTGAGGACTTAAATGCCTTAAATGCATTCAATTGCATTCTCATGCGGCTCCATTCTCAGGATACCTTAATCCAAGCATTAAAACATAAATCATAAAATAGTAAGGGCCTAAATGCAATAAGCCCTAAACTATAAAGCAAGGACCTAAATGCAATAAATCATTTAAGCACAGCACTTTGGAAATCCTTAGAACATAAAGGACAAAATACTTAAAGTATTACGAAATAATGAAAAAGGACTTAAATGCAATTAAGTCATAAAGAATAGGGACTTGAATGCAAAAGTATTAAGTCTTCCTATGCGGCTCATTGATGCAAGCCCTATGCGGCTCTCTCCAGGAAGGCTTTTGGAAAAATAAAGAAAAAGTGCATTAGGAATAGTGCATTGTAACATTGCATTAAACATATATTTAGAATAGGCAGTAAAATATTGTATGCATTAGGTGCACGTTGCAAAATACTGCATGTATATGCGGCTGGCTTATTATATTAAACAATAATAATAATAAAAGAAGCCATGCAATAATTCTTATGCGGCCCACTTCCAATTAAATAAATAATAATATATAAAAAAAAAAGCCTTACAATAAATTCTCATGCGGTCAAGACAAATGGCCATGCGGCTCAGGCAGTTGCATGCAAATGTATGCAAGCTTGCAAGCAACAAAAATAAAAGGGCCAGGCTAATAAAAATGTTCATGCGGCTCGGAGCTTAAAGATGTTCATGCGGCCAGAAGTGGAATTAATGGCTCCCACAGAGAACACGTCCTTGGAAAAATACCATGGCTTCCATGCTCCACCAAACTACAATGGGAACCCCAAATCCATACTTCTATGGGTCAAATTTGGGTAAAATAAAATTATCTACCACATGGAACCATCAGTTTTACAAAAATATACAAGTTTAACAGATCAAAACCTATGAAAACCGAAAGTACCACAAAGTTAGATCTACCACAATCTAGCTATCAAAATGGAAAACTCCAAGTTCTAAACATGCTTAGAATGTAACAAGGAAGAGAATGGAACAAACGAAATAGAAATCGTCCAACATTCGGCAAGGTGTACTTGCCTTGGGCTGGAGGAAGAAGATGAAGATGGAAATGAAAATAATGGAGGAGAGAGAGTGGTAGGTGGCTTATATAACAAGCTCAAGTGATCTCCACCATTCATTCCTCTCTACTCAATCTAAACCATACACCTCATTGCATAAAGAACCAAACTAAACCAAACCAAGTCAAAGTGGAACCGAACCAAATAAAACCAAATCCAAGTTAAACCAAGTCATGAAAATCCTACACTTAGAAAAATTTTAAAATATCACGCAAATCGATAAATACGAAATACGGCTCAATAAACACGTATTCGTATAAAATACCGATACAGTGAGACGGGTCTCACAACTCTCCACACCTTAGAAAAATTCCGTCCTCGGAATTTCCTGAGGCTAGTCGAGCAAGATAACAAAACAAAAGCTCCAGGAAACTCAACAATCTCAATAAATCAAGCATGGCAAGTAAGTAAGTAAAACAATCAGTAATGTAAAATACGTAACCGGTAAATAAATGCACAAAAACAAATACAATCATGATCAAGAAGGGCTGGAGGCATATGGATCAATATGTCTCCTGAGACAGTTGTGTAGGAACGAACGTCCTTGCTGGCCTAAGCTGACTCCCAAAAATGGATAAAAGTCAAGCCTCAAGGTAAGTCGGTACCAATGACTTAGTTCAAGACATGACTCTACCCTGGACGTATCATCGTAATTGAAACAGATGCATGAACTTTATCACCTGTCTCAAGATACGAAGACAGAAGCGACTAACTGATCGGGATGGACTGACATCTCTGCCTGCATGCTGAGACTGATCCTCCATAACTGACCTGGCTGAAGAATGCTGAGCTGCCCTCGGCAAAACATGAATAAGATAATCAAAAGGATCAAGAACAGTGCCTTTGAAAGTTGAAGGACACAAGATCAAATCATGGGAACAGGAATGATCAACGATCAAATCAGATATCAAGTCAAGTATCAGAGATAGAGAATAATCCGAAGGAGATCAATAAGGATAATCGTGATTGAGATATCTAAACATGGTAACCCCCACAAATCTGAAAATCGAGATTCAGACCTGCATGGGCCACCACTAAAACCATGTCACGCCCCAGAACCGGAATACCGGAGAGCGGGGGCAGACATAGCCAGCTACGCAATCCCAAAGTACGTTAATACTCTGAAATCACGTATAAGCTGTCAAGACATGGGGGTTACTCTACAAGCCATCAGTCAATCCTATGGTTTAACAATCCTAGGTATCTCAATCACAGGCAAATATACAGGAGCAAAGAGTACGATCATCATACATACAATAGTAAGGCGTCCCGAACCATATATACATGAATGATCATGAAGCCAGTACCACAGGACTGCGGACTAGCTAGAGTATTAGTTGTACATGATAAGGACTAGCTATAGTCTAGAATACACATATCATGTTTATGCCCGTAGGCTACATTATCAAAGAAAATACCAAAACACGAGCTAAACACGTGCTCGGGGCTAAACGTTACAAGAAGAGAATTTACATATCAGTGGGAGAATGAAGAAGAAACCCACTGAGGCACTCTGGTGCTCCGGCTGGTCACCGTCGAGTAGATGGTACGGTAGATCCTTCGGGCTCTTCTATCAGAACCTGGCCATGCAAAACCAGTGGGGTCATACCCCAAATAGCAAGTACCACAAAGGAGGCCGAACTATGAACTTAAAACCAGCAATCATTAGCAATCAACAAGCAAATAAGTAAAGGGGGATCGAGATTCGTGCAGTACCAATGCACTTATCCCGAACATAGGAAGACAGTAAGTAAATCATCATTTAGCATAAAGTAAACTGGAGTACATGTTAAATAAATAGAACTGGGAAGGTGATATACGATGAGATAACCATGGGACTATTCAGATAACCAGGTTACAACCCGTAAACCAAACAAGGACCGGGGTTGTAACCCTTCGTCTGAACGGAACTTGGTTTCTCCCACCATTTATCGGCAAGATAAAATAAGAACTCAGGACATGTAACGATCATGTACAGGACAGGGCGAATATGAACAATCAGGTCATGTGACAATCTTGCAATCAATCACTTCTAGACAATACTATACTGGACTAGACTCCATCCAAGCAATCACGGCCAATCATTGCCTACGGCTTTCTACATTAACTAACTAGGGTTATCACAATCCTAGTTACTAGCAAGATGCAATAAGATTCTTCCAAGTCCGGTTACCTGTTTGTTACTACCTGAATGACCCCAGCAAAGAAAAGGAAAAAGATAGCATGATATAGCAGACACACTGTAGTAAGATACATGTGTCCTAAGGTACCACACTCGACGGCGGGCTGGAAGTGCGTTCATCTCGACGGATAGCAACAAATCCCATGTATATATATATATATAAGGCCGGGATCAAAGGGGCAACAGGTAACTGGGAAAGTCTCTCCATGAACTACTGGATTATTCTAGTAATTAGCCTTAGTCCATTTCAGTATGAATCCCTGACCGTGGGAAACCAGGGATTCATGTCCTAGACATGATGCAAGACGAGACGGGTTCATTTGTACAAACACAATCACCCACGGTGTCAGGATACTAATTAATTCTTGTCAGGAGTACGCCACGACGGGCCACTATCATTATCATTATTACTTATCAAGAGTGCGCCACGACGGACCACTATCAAGTCATTCTTATTTATCATTTCAAGTTATCATGTCAAGAGTGCACCACGGCGGGTCACTATCAAGAATCAGGTCAAGCATATCATGTCAAGTTATCACTGTCAATTATCAAGTCAAGATTATCATGTCAAGAATATCATGTCAAGTTCATTTCAAGAGTGCACCACTACGGGTCATCGTCGTGTCATGTCATTTATCAAAGAAGGAAGAAACTTGCACAATTAAATAATAATATATTAATAATATATATATTCTTGAAGCCAAGGAGAAACTCTACAATTTTTATGTTGGGAGTAGGAAGAAATTCTGACCACAATTCAGGCAAATAAAACATTTAAACAATCAAAGTGGGACCCATGCGGTCCAAAAGTGGAAGAACAAACATGCGGTCAAAGAGAGTGGGAGGCCACCCATGCGGCTCCGAAATTATTTAAATGCAATTAGTCAAACATTTCAAGGCCAGCAAGCCATATGCGGCCAGCATACAATGGTGCATGCGGCCAAGAATGGGTGGGAGGCCATGCGGCTCCAAAATTAAATGCCAGCAAGAAATATTCCTGCAATCAGAAAAGACAAGAGAGTGGGATCCGCAATAAATGTAAGCTTCCACTTTGCAAGCAAAACAATGGAAAAGAGCACGTGGCCAAACAATAAAATGATGACTGCCAGTAAAAGAGTGGCTCACGTGGCCAAAATATTAGATAGTGGGGGAAGGGAGCCTATGCGGCTCACATTAGTTTCCATACAATAATATTATTCAATGGCCAAGGGCCATGCGGCTATTGAATGTCTAAGGGTCAGCAATGGAATAAAGGCCTTTGGCCAAAAGTGGACTTGGCCATGCGGCTAGTCATGCATGCTCACAGGCAATGCAATTAATATATGCATTAAATAATATACACACAATATATTAATATATTTAATGTATAACACATGTACATGCATGCGGCTGACTTCTCCAAGGAAGGGCATAAAATATATAAAATGGTGAGGACTTAAATGCCTTAAATGCATTCAATTGCATTCTCATGCGGCTCCATTCTCAGGATACCTTAATCCAAGCATTAAAGCATAAATCATAAAATAGTAAGGGCATAAATGCAATAAGCCCTAAACTATAAAGCAAGGACCTAAATGCAATAAATCATTTAAGCACAGCACTTTGGAAATCCTTAGAACATAAAGGACAAAATACTTAAAGTATTACGAAATAATGAAAAAGGACTTAAATGCAATTAAGTCATAAAGAATAGGGACTTGAATGCAAAAGTATTAAGTCTTCCTATGCGGCTCATTGATGCAAGCCCTATGCGGCTCTCTCCAGGAAGGCTTTTGGAAAAATAAAGAAAAAGTGCATTAGGAATAGTGCATTGTAACATTGCATTAAACATATATTTAGAATAGGCAGTAAAATATTGTATGCATTAGGTGCACGTTGTAAAATACTGCATGTATATGCGGCTGGCTTATTATATTAAACAATAATAATAATAAAAGAAGCCATGCAATAATTCTTATGCGGCCCACTTCCAATTAAATAAATAATAATATAAAAAAAAAAGCCTTACAATAAATTCTCATGCGGTCAAGACAAATGGCCATGCGGCTCAGGCAGTTGCATGCAAATGTATGCAAGCTTGCAAGCAACAAAAATAAAAGGGCCAGGCTAATAAAAATGTTCATGCGGCTCAGAGCTTAAAGATGTTCATGCGGCCAGAAGTGGAATTAATGGCTCCCACAGAGAACACGTCCTTGGAAAAATACCATGGCTTCCATGCTCCACCAAACTACAATGGGAACCCCAAATCCATACTTCTATGGGTCAAATTTGGGTAAAATAAAATTATCTACCACATGGAACCATCAGTTTTACAAAAATATACAAGTTTAACAGATCAAAACCTATGAAAACCGAAAGTACCACAAAGTTAGATCTACCACAATCTAGCTATCAAAATGGAAAACTCCAAGTTCTAAACATGCTTAGAATGTAACAAGGAAGAGAATGGAACAAACGAAATAGAAATCGTCCAACATTCGGCAAGGTGTACTTGCCTTGGGCTGGAGGAAGAAGATGAAGATGGAAATGAAAATAATGGAGGAGAGAGAGTGGTAGGTGGCTTATATAACAAGCTCAAGTGATCTCCACCATTCATTCCTCTCCACTCAATCTAAACCATACACCTCATTGCATAAAGAACCAAACTAAACCAAACCAAGTCAAAGTGGAACCGAACCAAATAAAACCAAATCCAAGTTAAACCAAGTCATGAAAATCCTACACTTAGGAAAATTTTAAAATATCACTCAAATCGATAAATACGAAATACGGCTCAATAAACACGTATTCGTATAAAATACCGATACAGTGAGACGGGTCTCACAGAAGTGGGTTTTGGTGAGAGCTAAGTGATGGAGTGGGGATGAGGGTTTAAATAGAAGTGAGCACCTGGAGTTACGGGACCCAAGGGGCTCGGAAGGAGAGGAGACGGTCGTTGGCCGTTCGGAAAGGGAAAGAGGGAGGGTCGGCCGAGAGGTCGTTGGGAAAGAAAGCAAAAGTTTTACTTTGCTGGTGAGTGAATGAATGAGAGTTAATTTAGTATTAAGAGAGTATTAAGAGTTGAAAGTAAAATGAAATAATTTCTTTTCTTAAATAAAAAAATAAGGTTCATAATAATACTAATGAACTTAAGGGTTTATTTCGGAAAACCGAAATTGGGTTCAAGTCAGGTTCGGGGCGGGTCAGGACCAACATTCAAAATTCCAGATTAAATATTTTCTAAAAATATGGTTTTTCATAAAAATGATAATAATTAATTTAGCAAACAATTTTATATAATTAAATGAAAATAAAATTTTACGAGTTTTGACCAAACACTATAATTTTCAGAAATATTAATTATTAATAATTATAAATAACACTGAATTAATTAATTAATTAAAAATTACGGGTTTCACAAGTACTAAGGTTGAAATAGGAAAGAGATTGAGCCAATAGAGATTGATATAGTCCTAATAAGTTTTAAGAAAAATCAATTAAAATTTTATAAAAAAATCTATCCTTTCTGGCTGTGAAAAGAGATTTCTGAAAATGGAAACTCGCTACAAATACAAATCCTCTAATCGGACAACAGTCAGAATAATTTGATGGTGCAGAAAGGACAACCATATTGCGGATATAGTCTTAATAATATTCGAAAACCCAAATATATCCGAAGTCACTTTGCCTCAAATTCATGGCTCGCCAGAGTGCACCTGACTGCAGTGAAATTTTGGCTCTACAACTTGAATAGTAATAGGTTTTCGAGTAGTCTATCAACTTTGTCAATTTCCTGGCTGAACATCATAGGAGACAAATTTGATGCATTTAGGACGTAGTCTCAATAATATCCAAAAAACCTATCAACACCTGAATCACTTCAACTTAGAGTCTATGTCCCGCCAGTGCGCATCTGGCTGCAGTATACTCGCAGTTTCTATAATTCAAATAGATGGTCGCGACGCATATGTGCGAAGCCATATTAGGTCACTGAATATTTTCTTAACTTTGTCCATGGGAATTACAAAGGGATAATTCAACAATTCAAAAAGTTTTTCAATGACTAAAGGAAATTCAATATTAGGATGGAATCGATTCTCTGACCGTTCGTGCTTCATGATACTCAAGCATTGAGTTTAAAAGCTTCCTAGGCCTTGAATGGATCAAGAAGTTGCCTAGGGAGAGTAAGGTTTCGAGTTGAGTGGAGGAAATCAACAAATAAAATATTTTCGGTACTTGGAATAACTTAGGAAATATCAATCCATATTGGAATTATTTTTTTCGGAAAATAGTTCCCTTGGGAGATATGTGAGCCAGCTAAATTGAACCAATTCTTTGGTAACAATTAACCTTGGGGCTTTATGGTTCCAAAAGAATTCGGTTCGAAATCGGTTCTGAGAAAGTCAATTGAAAATAAGGTCAAGAGAAATGGTTGGATACACTAGTCGTAGAAATACTTTGGATAGATAAGAGTTTATTAGGTTTGCTATAGAATAATTTGAAACTCTAAATAGTGATTGGATCTAGATTCCAAATAAAGATTGAGGAGTAAGATTTGATCAACAAATAGAGAAGTTGGAAATATGTTTGCTAAAGAAGGAGATTGAAAAAAAAATCCAATCTTAGTCCAAAAAAACGGCGAAAGAGTATGGATCCTAAAGTATGCTCGAATCTGATAAATATATGGAAGAAAATAATCCCGAAAGCCATGGGACACTAAAATATACCAAAAATCTAGAAAATAAAATAGGCAGTAAAACATACCATCATACGATCGGCCTAATTTAGATTAGGTTTAGGTACAAACGTAAGCAAGGTAACCTATAAAACTATAAGCAAGACAAAATATTTTAAAATAAATAATTTTGGCCCTATATTATAACATGGTGAATATAGTGTTGGCCCATTCCATGGTCACACCCGATTTCGATAATCAACATGAACTTGAGTCAATACACAAAATATACAAACTGATGCTAATCATTTCAGGATATATGAAATTAATTTCAACGGACGTTGTACTGCATCAACGAAGCATCAACATCATCAAATCTGAAGATGACTCATTTTATATTTTATTCTGTATTTTACATTTTATTGAGTCTATGATTTATTTTGTAAAATCGGTTTTGGTAATACTAGCTTAGGGTTATCTCAGTCCATATTCTAAAAAGCCTACCCATTACCACTCATATATCATTTTACAAAATATTCCAAAATATCTTTTGAAAATAATTTTTGATAAAATATTTCGAAAATCTCCTAACAGAACTCATAACCGAGTTAGGCCCGAGTTCGGACCGAACTCTATCCGAGTTCGTCAGTTTGTATTCAAACTTCTGTTGCCTCCAAATCTGCGAGCAACGTCTATTTACGAGATATCTGCATCCGAACTCTGTCCGAACTCTGTCCGAGTTCGGTCCCAGAAAACACCTATAAATAGAGAAGAACTTTTCATTTCAAATAATTCATTCACTCTTCATCTTCTCTTCTCTACTATTCAAGTGTTTTCAAACGATCCAAGATTTTCAAATCATACCTACACACCTCTTAGCCAAAAGCCAGTAATATCAGAGTTGATTTAGAGTCTTTTGGTATTCCAAGAGTTGTAAAGAGGTCGTTCCAAGTTCAGCAACTTTTCTTGTTGTGGAGCTGGTCGTGCGCTCGTCACCAAGCACGGTGTTGTGAAGTCGGTCGTGCACTTGTCACCAAGCACGGTGTTGTAAGAGACTGCAAGCTCTCAGTTAAAGCTTGTGCCATAGTGGATTAACATCGAGCAAGAGTACTCGAGACTGGATTAGTCCTCTTAGAGGGATACCAGTATATATCGCTGTGTCGCTGAGTTTGAATTCTCTATCTCTTGCTGTATTATATTTACTGTCTCTTATTTCACTGCCATAGTTTAAAGTTTTAATTGGTGATTATTTTCTGCTGCACACACACACTCTATTCACCTCCCCCTCTAGAGGTGCTCAACGGTCCTACAATTGGTATCAGAGCAGGTTATATTTTTATATAACAAATCTCAGAGAGTATATATGGCAGCCGTGAAATCAATATTCAACGGTGAAGGGCAATCCACAAATAGACCTCCCCTATTTGATGGAACAAATTATACCTATTGGAAAACACGAATGACATTCTTCTTAAAATCTCTTGACTTTGATCTTTGGTATATAGTCATTGATGGTTATAAGAAACCAACATCCACAGTGGTTGAAGGCCAGCTTGTAGACAAGCCTCATGACAAATACACTGAAGCTGAAAAAGCTAAAGCTAGTCTAGATGCTCGTGCCATCAATGCACTATTATGTACAATTGACAAAACAGAGTTCAACAGAGTTTCAACCTGTAAGACGTCTCATGAAATTTGGAAACTTCTTGAGCTAACTCATGAAGGTACTTTCCAAGTGAAGGAATCCAAAATTAGTAGACTGACACAGGAGTATGAATCTTTCAAGATGAAACCCGGTAAGTCAATTACACAGATGTTTACTCGTTTCCTTGATATAACTAATCCTTTGCAATCTCTTGGTAAGGATTACAGCAATCACGAGAAGATCAGAAAAGTGCTGCGGGCTCTAACCAATAACTGGAATCCAAAAGCTACAGCAATTATTGAAGGAAACGATCTCACCACTATGTCCTTGGAAACACTGATGGGGAAGCTGATGACCCATGAACTTGATTTGCAAGAGTTTGAAGAAGCAACACCAAAAGAAAAATCTATTGCTTTCAAAGCTCAAGCAAGAAACTCAACATGCAATGACTCTGATAAAGAATCATCAAGTGGTGATGAACAGGCCCTACTTGTGAAGAACTTCCGAAGATTCCTAAAGTTTGAGAAATCAAGCAGAAGGAAGAGAGATGTCCAAGAAAGCAATGAAGATGAAACTATTTGCTTTGGATGCAAGAAGACAGGTGTCACGCCCCAGAACCAGAACACTGGAGAGCGGGGGCAGACATAGCCAGCTACGTATAATGAAATGGGATCCATTCCACTATACGGTCCCGACTGTCTAGATATATGAGGATTTATCTACAAGCCAACAGTCTCCTATGGTCAATAACAAGCCTAGTGTCTCAATCAACAAGCAAGTAATGATAGTTACAAGATATCAGACCACCAAATATACAATTGTAAGACGTGCCAAACATTACATATCCAGATGATCATGAAGCTAGTCGTACAAAATATGAGGACTAGCAAGAGTTAAGTCATACATGATCAACCTCGAGTTGCCAATCATGATTACAGCCCGTAGGCAGACAGAAGGTAAAGTGCATCGAGCTAACAAGTGCTCGGCGGCTAAACGCCTCAAAAGAATAATATACAATTGCAGTGGGAGAACAAAAAAAAACCCACTCGTTGCCCTGGTTACGTCTGGCGGTCACCATCGGGCTGGAAAGCAGGTAGATCCTTTGCTGCTACTTCGGTATCTGGCCATACAAAACCAGCTGGGTCAGACCCCAGAAAGAGCAAGTGCCACAAAGGAGGCTTCACTTAGGAACTAAAACCAGCAATTAGCACAATAATAATAAGGTAATAAAGACAGAAATTAAGGAAAAAAACATAATAGGTGATATACGACGAGATAACCATAGGACTATTCAGATAACCAGGTTACAACCCGTAAACCAAACAAGGACCGGGGTTGTAACCCTTCGTCTGAACGGAACTTGGCTTCTCCCACCATTTATCGGCAAGGTAAATATAAGAAATCAAGACATGTAACAATCTTGTACAGGATCAAGACAAGACTAGACAGATTCAGCCCCATCCAACAATCACGGCCAAGCAATAAGTACGGCTTGCTACTTTAACTAACTAGAGTTATCACAGGCCTAGTTACTAGCAAGATGCAATGAGAATTCCAAGTCCGGTTACCTGTTTGTTACTACCTGAGTGATCCCCAGCAAGAAAAGGAAAAGATAGCAGGATATAGCAGACAACTGTAGTAAGATACATGTGTCCTAAGTTACCACACTCGACGGCGGGCTGGAAGTGCGCTCATCTCGACGGATAGCAACAAATCCCGTATATATATATATATATATATATATATATATATATATATATATATATATATATATATATATATATATATATATATATATATATAAGGCCGGGACCAAAGGGGCAACAGGTAACTGAGAAATTCTCCATGAACTGTTTGATCCATCTAGTCATTAACCTAGCCAGATTCAGTATGAATCCCTGACCGTGGTACTCAGGGATCATGCCCTAGACATGATGCAAGACACACAGGACTCGTAGTTTATACAAGCACAATTAATGCAAACAACCACGGTGTCCAGGCCAATGAATTAATTTGTCAAGAGTGCGCCACGACGGGCCACTATCATTATCATTATTACTTATCAAGAGTGTGCCACGACGGGCCACTATCAAGCGTGTCAGTTCTTGGTCACACCATGCCAAGTACAATTATCATTCAATCATGTCAATCAAATCGGGATTATCAAGTTCGGAACAAAAGGCGTAAGGATATAAAATGGACGTAAAAATATACAATACAGGTTACAAGACATGGGCAAATAATAATAAAATAATAGTGCACAGGGCTATAGGAGAGTCATGCGGCTAAGGCATATGCGGCTAGGAATGATCTCATGCGGCTGGAAAGAGAACAGTCCATACGGCTGAATAGGGTCAGGCGCATGCGGCTGAGCTAGGAGGAGGGTCATATGCGGTTAGCGGGGGCAGGTCTCATGCGGTTGAAGGAGATCAGAGTCTATGCGGCTGGGAGTGGGCGGAGTATATGCGGCTGGGTTGAGATGGAGGTCCATGCGGCTGGCGGGGGAAGGGTTCTCATGCGGCTGGGACGGGCCCGAGTTCATACGGCTCGCAGAGCAAAGATCCATGCGGCTTGATATGGTGGGCGCACATGCGGCTGCAAGGGCAAGGGGCGCATGCGACTGAAGGGGCAGGAGCCTTATGCGGCTCGCAGAAAGTGGATCCATAAGCGGTTAAAAGAACATAAGTCTCATGCAGCTAGCGGAGAAGGTTCCATGCGGCTGGCTGAGTTGAGTCTTATGCGGCTGGAAGACTCGCCGCATGAAGGTTCATGCGGTCAAGTGCTACCATGCGGTTAGGGGTTCATACGGTCAGCTTAATCCATGCGGCTAGGAAAATCACTTGCCGTATGAAATATTCATGCGGTCAAGTCAAGCACAGTTCATCTTCTCCAAAATTCCGAGAAAAAGAACACCATGAGAGCCAACTTCTCAAGCTCCATAACTCCATCATCCAGAGCCCAAATCTGAACTTCCATAGGTCAAAATAGGGTAGAACGAAATACTCTACAACATGGAACCATCAAAACTCAGAAATAACAAGATTAAGTAGATCAAAACCTAAAAAACTCAAAAATAATAAATATAGATCTACAAGAATCTAGCCATAGAAAGTGAAAATGCCAACTACTAAAGAGTGTTAGAATGCTGCAAAGAAGAAAATAGAACAATAAAATTCGGGTTCCTCCATAAAGCAAGATATACTTGCCTAGACCTTCCTGGTAGGTGAGGAAGTTAATGGAGGAAGAAGAAAAGTAATGAGGAGAGAGAAGGAAGAAAGGGTTAATAAATGGGGATGGTGGTGGTAGGTAGGGGTTCACCTTGGTTCATGATGAACCAAGTAAACCAAGCCAAGTCGAACCAACCCAATCCTCCTCCTATCCAAATAAAACCAAGCTCCACTAATCAGAATTAATCTATGAACGATAAATGACAATTAAACCACAATGCTAAATATGAAAATAAACCACAACTAACTAATCAAAAAAAAAGAGAAATACGGGTCAGAAATACGAACACGTATAAAATACGTATCACAAATTTTGGGGCACTACAACAGGGCACATGAAGAAGGACTGTCCAACTTCAAAAAAAAGCAGTCCATATGACAGATCAAGATCAAGCAGAAAAGCAACATCCGGTCGAAAGTATGCCAACACAAGTATCTGGCAAAAAAGTGATGCCAGTGATACAAAAGAAGAGGATAGACCCTGCGGCAATACAAATGTCTGTCTTATGGCATTTGATAAGGTATCTTCAAACCCTCTATATGATGATTTTACTTTCGATGAATTAGAAAATGCCTTTAGCGAATTACTTGAAGATCACAAAATTGTGCTTGACAAGTATAAGCAATCTCGAAAAGAGATTAAGGCATACACAACCGAGTTAGCTAGACTGTCCAATCTTATTGAAGATATTAGAGAGACGTCTACTACCGGTAACACGGAAGAGATAGCCAAACTCAAGGTAGACTATCATGAGGCTATCCTCAAAATTGAAAAGAAAGAAAGAGACTATGTCAAGATGCAAGAACTATATGACATAGAGAAGAAGAAGCACCTAGTAACAGAACAAAGACTCTCAGATATGACTGCTAGATATGAAGAGTCTATTGCAATTTCTAAAAAGTTAGAAATCAAGTTAGGCAAACAGGCAATACCTGTGACACAGCCTAAATTTAGTCCTAATGCTAAGCATACACCTAAGAGGACTAAAAATAAGAAAGCACAGAAGAAACACGAATATCATCATGCTTTCACTTATAGGTTCTCCAAGAAATCAAATAAGCATGTAAACACAGTTGTGACCACATCTGGTTCTAAACTTACTTGCACTTATTTTGGCACGCATGGACAGATATCACATTATTGTTTGGCAAGAAAGCTTGTTGACAATTACACTTTAATTTGGAGACCTAAAGCTAATCAGAATGGACTCTTCAAAAAATGGGTACCAAATAATTCATCTACTTGTCTTGTAGGTGGACTCTCAACCCTCTCATGCTAGAAGCAAATGGATCCTCGATAGCGAATGTTTGCGACACATGACCGGTGATGCATCTTTGTTCGCTACGCTATCAATGAAGAAAGAATGATATGTCTCATTCGAAAATAATTTGAGAGGTGATATAATTGGTAATGGTACTGTAGGTATTTCTCCCTATCCAGTAATAAAGGATGTTTGTCTAGTAACAGAATTGAAACATAACCTATTAAGCATAAGTCATTTGGCAGATAATGGTTATGGTATCATTTTTGTGAAAGATAAATGTACCATATATGATATGTCATCTGGTGATCCCATATATAAAGGGATCAGAGAAGATAATATTTATATTTTCTTTTTGGAGAATACTAATAATGCATGAAGGTGCCTAGTAGCCAATCAAGATGAAAGCTGGCTATGGCACATGAGACTAGGACATGCAAACATGGATACTATCTCACGACTAAGTACAAAGAAGTTGGTAAGAGGACTCCCTGAGATTTCATTCAAGAGAGATATGGTATGTGCTGACTGTGAAAAGAACAAAGCACGTAGGTCTACTTTTAAATCCATCAACGCTGTAAGTACTTCTAGACCTTTGCAGTTAATTTACATGGATTTATTTGGTCCTAGTAGAGTCGCTAATCTTGGCGATAAGCTCTACGCTTTTGTTCTTGTTGATGATTTCTCTCGTTTTACTTGGGTTTATTTCTTATCAAACAAAAGTGATACAATTTTTGAATTTCAGATATTTTGCAAAAAGGTACAAAACGAAAAAGGCTTCATGATTACTCGTATCCGAAGTGATCATGGTGGCGAATTCGAAAATTCTGATTTCAAAAAGTTTTGTGATGATAGTGGATATTACCACGAATTTTCTTGTCCTAGAACTCTCCAACAGAATGGTGTTGTGGAGCGGAAGAATCGTACTCTAAGCGAAATGGCTAGAGTCATGCTGAATCAGTATAATCTTCCTAAATATTTTTGGACAGAAGCTGTTAGTACAGCCTGTCATGTTTTGAATAGGGTGTTAATTCGACCAATCTCGAAGAAAACACCATATGAACTTTGGTTTGGAAGAATTCCAAACATTTCTTACTTTAAAGTTTTTGGATGTCGCTGTTTTATCCTGAACACCAAGGATAACTTGGGAAAGTTCGACTCCAAAGCAGATGACGGGATATTTCTCGGATATGCTGCTAAAAGTAAGGGATATAGAATTTTCAATAAAAGATCTATGATTGTTGAAAAAACTATTAATGTTACTTTTGATGAGTTAAATAGTCACAGATCTAGCGACAGTGATGATGAAGATACACATGCAAGGACTGAGAAGAGTTCTGTGAAAGATCTGACCCAAAATGCAAGGACTGAGAAGAGTTTTGTGAAAGATCTGACCCAAAAGTATGAATCATTAAAATTCATGCCAGATCATCCAGAAACACTCATCATAGGTGATGTATCTAAAGGTGTAAGTACACGTTCATCTCTTAAAGATTCTGATATAGCAGCAAATGTAGCATTCATTTCTCAAATAGAACCTAAGAATGTAGATGATGCTTTTACTGATGAGTTTTGGATTTATGCCATGCAAGAGGAACTAAATCAATTTGAGAGAAACCAAGTTTGGGAACTCGTTCCTAAACCTATTGGTCAATCGATAATTGGTACCAAATGGGTGTTCCGAAATAAACTCAGTGAAGATGGACAAGTTATACGCAACAAAGCACGTCTAGTGGCACAAGGTTATAATCAAGAAGAAGGAATTGATTATGATGAGACCTATGCTCCTGTTGCTAGACTAGAAGCCATCCGCATGTTTTGTGCATTTGTATGTTTTATTGATTTTAAATTATTTCAAATGGACGTGAAAAACACATTTTTAAATGAATTTTTAAAAGAGGAAGTTTTTGTGAAACAACCCCCTGGTTTTGAAGATTTTCAAAAACCTGATCACGTCTTCAAGCTTAAGAAAGCCCTTTATGGACTCAAACAAGCATCTCGTGCTTGGTATGAACGCCTAAGTACCTTTTTACTTGATAATGGATTTTCAAAAGGAAAGGTTGATACTACTTTGTTTATAAAATCCTTGAATGATGATATCCTCCTTGTGCAAATTTATGTAGATGACATAATATTCGGTTCTACTAACGAAAAACTCTGTCAAGATTTTGCTAAGTGTATGCAGAGTGAATTTGAGATGAGTATGATGGGAGAGATAAACTTCTTCCTAGGACTTCAAATCAAACAACACTCAAAAGGAACATTCATCAACCAAGCTAAGTACACGAAGGACATACTGAAAAAGTACGACTTCGAGAATGTAAAGCCAATCGCGACTCCTATGGCTACATCTACAAAGCTTGATGCTGATGAAAGTGGCAAACCTGTCGATCATCGTAAGTATCGAGGTATGATTGGTAGTTTATTATATTTAACTGCTAGTCGTCCTGATATTATGTTTAGTGTTTGCATTTGTGCACGTTATCAGGCAAATCCTAAGGAATCACATCTTAGTGCCGTTAAGCGTATTTTTCGATACCTTAAAGGAACTTCTACAGTCGGCTTATGGTATCCTAAAACCAAATCCTTTGACCTGATAGGTTACTCGGATCACTACCAAAATAAGTCATATTAGCGACGAAATTAGCGACGCCAACTTAAAACATCGCTAATATTTTTGGATTTAGCGACTCCTAAAGAATGCGTCACAATATGTCGCTGATAGCGACAAACGGCGACATATTGCGACTACCTTTAGTGTAATAAAAATCAACGTCGTTGATTTGTCGGAAAACGTTGCTAGTTTTATTAGTTCAGCGACGTTTAGCGTCACAATGATTAATAAGTCGCCGAATATTAAACGCTTACCGACGCTTTGCGACGTATTTTTGGACGTCGCTAATATCTGATAAAAAGGGTTTTCTCGGTTCGACTTTTCATTTCTCCCTCTCCCCAAATTTTATTTTCCCGCCCCTCTTCCCCGACCTCGACGACAGCCACCCCCTTCCCTCCGGCACCGCTCATCCTCCTCCTCCACCGCGAGCCCCTTCTCCTCCCTCCGGCGAGCCCGTTCTCCTCCTCCTCCTCCACCGCGAGCCCCTTCTCCTTCTCTACCGCGAGATCCTCCTCCTCCTCCTCCTCCACCACCGCGAGGAGACTGAAGGTAAACCCTAACCCTAATTGAGGTGTTTTTCGTGTCCAAAATGGACACGGAGACACATTACGACCATGTGTTTCACTGATACAGTGTGTTTGTGAGGTTTTGGACACTTTGTGTCCATTTGTTGGACACGTGGACACCCCCAAGCTTGTATATATATGTATTTCACCTCTGTACACTTAATCCCCTCCTCCTCCACAACCGAACTTGTCCTCCTCCTCCTCCTCCACCACCGCGAGGAGACTGAAGGTAAACCCTAACCTAATTGAGGTGTTTTTCGTATCCAAAATGGACACGGATACACATTACGGCCATGTGTTCACTGATACAGTGTGTTCGTGAGGTTTTGGACACTTTGTGTCCATTTGTTGGACACGTGGACACCCCCAAGCTTGCGTATATATGTATTTCACCTCTGTACATTTAATCCCCTACATACACTTGTGTATTTTCGTATTAATTTGGATTTACATATTGGGTTTGGGTTTCAATATAGTGTTTGATACATTGTTTTATCTTGCAACATTCCTACACTTATTTTAGACAACAAGTATATGAACCAATTAGTCAACATCTATTTGTTGAAGTATGGTACTCCATTCTTCGTAAGTTCTAGCTATATATGTCTCTCAAGATCCAATACTCAAAAATCCCAAGAAGAAGAAGAAGAAGAAAAGAATAAAATGACATCGCTCAACACCCTATGACAACTCTTTGTAGAATTGTGTTAAAGTGTGAGTTCTACAGTATGGTTCTCTTTGTAGAATAAAATGACATCGCTCAACCCTATCGATCCTCCATACAAGTCTTCCTTCATCTATTGTCTTAAAGTGTGAGTTCTACAGTATGGTTCTGTTTGGTGAATTGTGTCTTATTATAGTCCCTGTAGCCATTCGACTGGCGAGGCAGAAACTATGTAGTCGTAGATAAAGTTGACTGTCATCCGACCCTCATCCCTCGGCAATGATGATACGACAACCAACCGGAGAGGCAAGGACATAGTCCCTGCATCCATTTGGATTAGTAAATATGAATATGGGGTTTGGATTCATGGTGTATATGTTCACTGTCTCAAGGACATAGTCCCTGCAGCCATTCGACTGGCGAGGCAGAAACTATGTAACCGTAGATAAAGTTGACTGTCCTCCGACCCTCATCCCTCGGCAATGATGATACGACAACCTATTACTATATCTTATATAGTAGTAGATGATGTCTTAGTATTACATTATGTGAATTCATCTTGATTCTGTTACATTCTTCAGATACTAGATACGATAAGAACATATACTACACCATATGTACAGAACATAGATGATTCACACTAATGTATGCTTGAATTAATCTTGGGTTGTGTTCTGAGCCATCCGTTCTCACACTTGGCAAAAAATCGAATTTCTCATACTTTATCGTCTTTCGAAAATGTACTCAAATTGTATGATGGTTCCTTTAGTTAGCTTGTTTATGTTGCAATTATATTATTTGTGACTATCGATCTTACCAGATGGCATCCATGACCCGAGGAGCGGCACGTCGTTTGAAGAAAATAGTGAATGCTGAGGTGGCTCCTCCTACAGTTGAGGAGAAAGTGGCACCGGTTGCTAGTGAGACCGGGAGTTCTATTCATCCAGCACCGGTAGCTAGTGAGACCGAGAGTTCTCTTCATGCAGTCCTTGCAAGGGACGACATCTCTCCTCGCGCCAAAAATCTCGCTTTTTCGAGGTGGTTGCGTGAACGTATCACTGAGCGTTTGCGTGAGCAGCGTGGTTCTCATTAGCTATTAGTACTTATTTGTATTGGACTATTTGTCTTGGGTTGTTTTTGTATTAGACTATTTGTATTGGACTACATATATGAATTAGAACTGTGTCAATCTCTGGATTATATTGGACTACGACACCGCGGTAACATAGTCCTTGCAGCCATTCGACTGGCGAGACAGAAACTATGTATCCGTAGATAAAGTTGACTGTCCTCCGACCCTCATCCCTCGGCAATGATGATACGACAACCAACCGGAGAGGATACTCTGAGAGATCCATCTGAGAAGGACGTATACTCTGAGAGATCACTTTTACAAGAATGATATCAGTAGTGGGATTGAGTGCTGGAGGAGATATTATCAGAGTATACGTCCTACTCAGATGGGTCTCTCACCGTTACTATTTTTTCCTGACAGCATGGTGGATGTGCTCCGTCCACAGATTCTTGCTCCGAGCTAAAACTTTGTCCCGGAGCTCAAGTGGACATCTTTGGTGTAGAGCTCGAGTGAGAGGTTCCTGACAGCATGGTGGCTTTCTTTGTTAAAGTATCCATGCTCATCCCATATTGGTTGTGGGACGAGCACGGATACTTTAACAAAAGAGACCACCATGCTGTCAGGAACCTCTCACTCGAGCTCTACACCAAGGATGTCCACTTGAGCTCCGGGATAAAGTTTTGGCTCGGAGCAAGAATCTGTGGACGGAGCACATCCACCATGCTGTGTCACGACCCGCTACCCAAATTGTTGGGCCAGGCCGAGTCATGCCCAGCCTACGTTGAGATAAAACGTAGTAAGCTGTTCTAAAGACAACAGGATAAGACTAAATGTGCTAACAGTTCTATAAGTGAAGAAGAATCATAAATGTTCCAAACACAAAAGTCGTCGTATATAGTAAAATGTCCAAGTACAAGTGAACTGCAAAGTAAAACTGGATACATGTCCAGTTACAAAAAGATATAGTCTAATACATGTCTACTCTCAAAAGTCTAAGTAAACAAAAGACAACTAGGCGAGGTTCCCCGTAGGAACATCCTCGTAAGGCAGAGCCGGGTCCTCGGCAGTAACTCTATAATAGGTGTCGCAGAGTAACTCCTCCTCAGTAAGGACACCTACAACGTTATCCTGTCAGGACGGGAGCAAGTACTGAATCTAGCAAACTAGCTTATGAAACATGAAAATGAACATGTGAGGAATAACTGGAAACATTGCATCACATATTCTATCATGGCAATGATACATATGTCATAGAGACAGATGTACATGTAGTGTTTAAAACTGTAGCAAGTACGTGATCGGTCAATAGATGTACAATGTACTGTGGTACATGTAAATAAAATGTACATACGTATAAGTCAACAGGCATAGGTATACATCCGTACAGAAATGCGGGATAATGGCCTACGATAAGGTATGCATATAAAATGTGACCTAACTCGCTATTATAGGGGGGTCATGATCACGTACTCTACCATTAGTTTCTCCATAACCCATATTCTATCATGTGAGAGATACATAAAGACAGTTCTAAGCATGGTAGTAACTGGAAGTACAATATGTAGAGATTCTAACTTGCTACCCCAAGGATCAGCTTTTAACATGGTAGGGTTTGTAGTTCATTTATGTGACAATATGTAAAGTTCGTAGAAAGTACTTGCCTCTAGCAAAGCAAAGCAAAACAAGCTGCGATAAAAGTGCTATGGATGTCCGATAACTCGTCACTGTAGAAGTAAATACAATAACTTAGTTTTTACACTAAGCTAAAATGCTCAGACACTAATCTGTGAAACACGACTTGTGACTGGGCACCTAGCCAAAATGATGACTTTGGTATAGGAGACCAATGTGGGATGACACACTACTTTAACTAACTTTCTAGGATCTTTACACTAGTGAGGGGTGAGGTTCAACACGGCTTAAACTCAAAATAACACAAAAAGCTACAAGTCGTAATTAATCAATAATTAAATCAAAAGACCATTGTGTTCTAACAATTTTAGAGATAGACAAAAAGCCTAGTTTTGTTTAAAGTAAAGTACCAAAGTGATCCTTGTTAATCATAGAAATTAATTATAATTTTTCTGGAATTTATTAACCAATACAAATATTTTATAAAAATCAGTTTTCCTAAGTGTACAGAAAATAAGTTTTGGTTTCATATGCCATACTAGTGGCAAAACAGTAAATTAAATATTACAAAAATTATACTAAATTAGCTAAAGTAATTTAGTATCTAAAAACTATTTTTTCAGAATTTTAGCAGTACTTTAAGTATTTTAGAAAATCAAAAACAACATTGCACACAATAATTAATTATCTACGTATTTTGTCCATGTATATAATTTGAACCAAAGTTCAAATACAGAACCCAAGGCCATGAATCAAGTCCAATATGACTTGTACAGGTCTTGAATGTGTGAAAACACATTTGGACCCAAATATCCATGCTAGGCTTGGACACCAAATGGTTGCAGTAATTTAAATACACTAAAAATACAATTTGGTAAAAGTGCAAAAATAATATTAATATTTTAATAAGGTACAAAATAAATATATACATACATATGTTGAAAGTACATATATCTATGTATAAGGAAAATACTTAATTTATAAAGTATATATATATATATATATATATATATATATATATATATATATATATATATATATATATATATATATATATATATATATATATATATATATTTATATATATATATATATATAAAATATATATATATATATATATATATATATATATATATATATATATATATATATATATATATATATATATAGAAAACACTTAATAATATATATACACATGAAAAGATATATACATATATACATATATGTATATATATATAAATATAAACATATATATATAAAATTTACTAACTATAAAATATATATACATATATATAAAATACTGTCAAAAACAGTATATATATATATATATATATATATATATATATATATATATATATATATATATATATATATATATATATATAAAACTGAAAAGAAAAAAAGAAAAGAAACAGAAAAAGAAGACAGAAAGGAAGGGGGCTCGAACCCGAGCGCGCAGGCAGGGGGGTTTAGTTTAGGACGGGCTGGCCAGGGGGTCAGCCCATCAGTTATGTTAGGGGTTAGGTTTAGTTTAGTTTTATTTCTGTTTAGGTTAGATAATAATAAAAAAAATAAAAAATATAAATCGGTCCTGTGTCCAGACAGTTAAGGACACAGGTAACAACGTGTCCGTGCTACGCACGACACGCACGAACACTGATTTATGTGTCCAACTACTGGACGAGCATCCCCGTGTCCTGGCGAGTCTCCCACGTGAAATCGAGACACAAACGACACGTTGTGACACTTGCAACTTACGTGTCCGGTCGTCGAAGTGGATTTCGAAGGAGCTGGCGGGCGGCGGAGGCATTGGCGTCGCGACGCTCTGGTGGCGCTGGGCGCGGCTCAGCACGGCGAAGCGAGTGAGGGTGGTTACGGGCGGTGGAGCTCGGCGTGGGTGCGGTGCTAGGTAGATGGCCGGAGTTAGCGTTAGGGCTAGGGTTTTTGCGGAAGAACGGGGAGAAAGGCGGTCGTGGGGGGGTGGCGGAGAGGATTTAAGGTTAGGGTTCAGTCGGAGGGGAGAGAGGGGAGTTTAAATAGGGTTTTTAGGGCGGTTGGGCTGGCCGAGAATGGCGGGGTCAGGGCGGCGTGGCGCTCGGGCAGTCGTCGGTCGGGGGTCAACGAGAGTGGGTGAGGAGAGAAAGAGAGAGAGAGAGAGAGAGAGAGTCTGGTCGGGGGCGGGGTTTAGGAAGTTGCACTTAGGTGCTTAGGAATTAGGTTATTGCAACTAGGTCCTTCCAGCAGTAAATGCAAATAATAATTTGTATTTAACAGTTTAAAACAATTAACAAATTACAAAATACTAATTTAACAATTTAGTAATTTGCATACTGATATAAAAACAAATCAAAAAATTACAAAATGATATTAAAATATTTTAGAAAATTATAAATCAATATTTTTCTACTTAAAAACTCATTTAAAAATTATAGAAAAATTCCTAAAAAATCCTAATAATTATTTTAAGGCTAAAATTAACATTAAAAATTAATTAGCACTAATCTAACTAAAATTTGAAAACCAGGGGCTTACATGCTGTCAGGAAAAATAGTAACGGTGAGAGACCCATCTGAGTAGGACGTATACTCTGATAATATCTCCTCCAGCACTCAATCCCACTACTGATATCATTCTTGTAAAGGTGATCTCTCAGAGTATACGTCCCTGTCAGATGGATCTCTCAGAGTATCCTCTCCGTTTAGGTTGTGTTCTGAGCTATCCGTTCTCACAGAGGGTCCTATTTTGGATTCTATATTTTGTATTTTGGTTTCTGTATTTTGTATTTTGGTTTCTGTATTTTGTATTTTGGTTTCTGTATTTTGTATTTTGGTTTCTGTATTTTGTATTTTGTATTTTGGATTCTGTATTTTGTATTTTGGTTTCTGTCTTTTGGCTCCAGCTCCATTTATATTAATCTACGGTACGACATGGTGATCAGGACATAGTCCCTGCAGCCATTCGACTGGCGAGGTAGAAACTATGTAGCCGTAGATAAAGTTGACTGTCCTCCGACCCTCATCCCTCGGCAATGATGATACGACAATCTATCAGAATCCTCGACTCTCTTTCGCTTCTTGCATATTGACCCAGATTCTAATCTCTCATTTCACTCCGGGTCCACTCTACTCCCAATCTCTTCCTCTTTTATACACGGATCTACAGAATCAATACCATCCAAGGAAGGCAAAACTGAATCAACATTGTCTTCCGGATCGTCCTCATCAAGGCATAATGGGCTGCTCAGCGTGCCCAGCTTCTTCAACTTCTCGCTGGCTGCAGAGTCGAAATAGGAACGGGTCCTCTTTGTCGGCCCGGAGCTCTGACTCGTACTCGTCGTCGCGCTACTGGTTTCCTCTCCTCCTCTGACGCGGGTCATAAGAAAAGAAATTTCGTACCTCTTCTTCACATAAACATCATTGCCGCCTTGTACTCGAGCCTCCTCATCTGTGACGCTATCCGACTTCTCGGTGCCTACATTGTCACTCGAATCCCCCATTCGACTCGTATCGTCCTCTTCTTCGTATGTCTTTTCGCTCCCTGTCTTGCAATCATCTGCTATCACCGCCGACTCATTCGACTCCTTCTCCGATGACTCCGAGAAGTTGGATAGAATGACAGATGAGGAGGCTCGAGTACAAGACGGCAATGATGTTTATGTGAAGAAGAGGTACGAAATTTCTTTTCTTATGAACCACGTCAGAGGAGGAGAGGAAACCAGTAGTGCAGCGACGAGTGCGAGTCAGAGCTCCGGGCCGACAAAGAGGACCCGTTCCCATTTCGACTCTGCAGCCAGCGAGAAGTTGAAGAAGCTGGGCACGCTGAGCAGCCCGTTATGCCTTGATGAGGACGATCCGAAAGACAATGCTGATTCAGTTTTGCCTTCTCCTCTCCTCCACCATGGCTATGGACCCATCTGCTCCTTCCTACTTCCCTTCTTCTTATTTGACTCTCTCAGCCACATATGATATCCAGCTCAAGTGTAGAGTCGGGGGAGAAGAAGTGGACAGGAAGAGGAGGGGAAGCAGCACAGCCGGCGGCATGACCCGGAGGAAGTACAGAGGTTTTTTGCAACATACGTAGGAGAACTATAAGGATATATCTTTTTACAATATGTCATCTTGTCAAAGACCCTTAATGTGACAACCATGTTACCGCGATGTCGGAAGACTAACATGTCATAATTTTTTAAGCCGTGTATTTTTACATAATCATTCCAACTCTTTCCTCCTATGTCGTAATCTTGCATTATTACATAGAACTGAAATCCGGTTGGAGGATTATGTCAAAACATACGGCTTATAAAATTATGACATGTTAGTTTTCCGACACCGCGGTAACATGGTTGTCACATTAAGGGTCTTTGACAAGGTGATATGTTGTGAAAAGATATATCCTTATAGTTCTCCTACGTATGTTGAAGAAAACCTCTGTACTTTCTCCGGGTCATGCCGCCGGCTGTGCTGCTTCCCCCTCCTCTTCATGTCTACTTCTTCTCCACCGACTCTACACTTGAGATGGATATCATATGTGGCTGAGAGAGTCAAATAAGAAGAAGGGAAGTAGGGAGGAGCAGATAGGTTCAGAGCCATGGTGGAGGAGAGGAGAAGGAAAATGCTTGATCAGAACTTGAGATGGAAAAGTTGTGACGTTGATAGCGTGAGAGAGGGAGAGGGTGGAAAAGATCTTCTCCTCCAACTCTACACTTGAGGTGGATATCATATTTTGGTTTCTGTATTTTGGCTCCAGCTCCATTTGCATTAATTTACGGTACGACATGGTGATCAGGACATAGTCCCTGCAGCCATTCGACTGGCGAGGCAGAAACTATGTAGCCGTAGATAAAGTTGACTGTCCTCCGACCCTCATCCTTCGGCAATGATGATACGACAACCTATCACTATATCTTATATAGTAGTAGATGATGTCTTAGTATTACATTATGTGAGTTCATCTTGATTCTATTACATTCTTCAGATACTAGATACGATAAGAACATATACTACACCATATGTACAGAACATAGATGATTCATACTAATGTATGCTAGAATGAATTTTGGGTTGTGTTCTGAGCCATTCGTTGATAGCGACTCCGAAAGTATGCGTCACAATACGTCGCTGATAGCGACAAACAGCGACATATTGCGACTACCTTTAGTGTAATAAAAACCAACGTCGTTGATTTGTCAGAAAATGTCGCTAGTTTTATTAGTTCAGCGACGTTTAGCGTCGCAAAGATTATTACGTCGCCGAATATTAAACGAATATCGATGCTTTGTGACGTATTTGCGGACGTCGCTAATTTCTGATAAAAAGGGTTTCCTCGGTTCGACTTTTCATTTCTTCCTCTCCCCAAATTTTTTTGTTCCCGCCCCTCTTTCCCGACCTCGACGACAGCCCGACCCCATTCCCTCCGGCGCCGCTCATCCTCCTCCTCCACCGCGAGCCCCTTCTCCTCCCTCCGGCGAGCCCCTATCACTATATCTTATATAGTAGTAGATGATGTCTTAATATTACATTATGTGAGTTCATCTTGATTCTGTTACATTCTTCAGATACTAGATACGATAAGAACATATACTATACCATATGTACAAAACATAGATGATTCACACTAATGTATGCTAGAATAAATTTTGGGTTGTGTTCAGAGCCATTCGTTCTCATACTTGGCAATTAAGCCATTTGACTGGCGAGGCAGAAACTATATATCCGTAGATAAAGTTGACTGTCCTCCGACCCTCATCCCTCGGCAATGATGATACGACAACCTATCACTATATCTTATATAGTAGTAGATGATGTCTTAGTATTACATTATGTGAGTTCATCTTGATTCTGTTACATTCTTCAGATACTAGATACGATAAGAACATATACTACACCATATGTACAGAACATAGATGATTCACACTAATGTATGCTAGAATAAATTTTGGGTTGTATTCTGAGCCATTCGTTCTCATACTTAGCAATTAAGCATGTGAAATAGAACTGATTATGTTTAGTTTGTCTTACGAACCAGATTTGGACATTACTAGAATGATTGTTGTAGACTTGGACATTGTGTGAATTTTGGGTTGTGTTCTGAGCCATTCTGACAACCATATTTTGTGTGATTGTTGTAGACTTGGTTATAGGGACTGAAACCTGTGTACAGTGAGAAATAGACATTCTATGATTGTTTGGATCCTATTCTACAGTAAGAAATAGTTAGCTTTTTAAAATGCAGGAAGAAATGAACATTCTGTATTTTATTTTTTTATTATATTTTTTGCAGAATTAGCGACGTTTACCGACGTCGTCCGACGTAATTGTGCGTCGGTAGACGTCGGTAGATAATTAATATTATCAAGTCTGCCGACGTTTAGCGATGTCATTAATTGTCGCAGGACGTCGGTAAACGTCGGTGTACGTCGGTAATTATTCCAAAAAATTTCCAGGATTTACCGACGTCTAGCGACTTTGTATATGTCACTAAATCACCGACAACTCGACGGTAATTCGTCGGTAAATTGACCGACTTGTAGCGACACTAAATATTACGTCGCAAAGAGCGACGACACGACGGTGGACGTCGGCATTATACCGACGTATAAATACATCGGCGAACATCGGCAATTGTGACGTTTGGCGACGTTTATATGATCAGCGACTTACATTTTCGCGACCAGCCTGAAATGTCGGTAATTTCGTCGCGAATTATTTTTAGCGACAAAAATTGTTGTTTTAGCGACGTCTTTAGGCGTCGCTAAAACGACTTATTCTGGTAGTGGATGCAGATTTAGCAGGATGCAAAGTGGACCATAAAAGTACCAGCGGCACATGTCATTTCCTAGGAAAGGCCTTAGTCTCTTGGTTTAGCAAGAAACAAAATTCAGTAGCATTATCAACAACTGAGGCTGAGTATATCACCGCAGGACGTTGTTGTGCTCAGATTTTGTGGATGAAACAAACCTTAGAAGACTACAATCTGCACTACACTAAAGTTCCTATTTATTGTGACAACATTAGCACTATTAATCTGACTAAGAACCCTATTTGTCATTCACACACAAAGCACATAGAGATAAGACATCATTTTCTTAGTGATCATCAACAACACGGGGATATCTGCTTAGAATTTATTGACACATATCATCAACTAGCAGACATATTCACAAAACCATTGGCTGAAGACCGTTTTAACATAATGAGACATGAGCTCGGTATACTTGAATTTTTAGATTCATAAATGTAATATGGTAATTAAAATTAATTTTATGACTTGCAACTTTGAAATTTATTTAACGAAAATTATTTTTGGGTACAAACCTAAAAAGGGTATGTCTGTCACCACGACTACGGTCGAAACGAAGCGGTACTTAAGAGTTCCCCGGTGAACCTCCGTTAGCTGGGACAACCCCTACAGTTAACCCATAAATAAAGTACGTTATTAAATACTAGAGTCAAAAGTCATAAATTTACTTTTAACCAACCAGAACTGCATTCATTGTCTCGGGAATACAAGTGACCGAACTCGGGCCGAACTCGGGCCGAACTCGGGCCGAACTCGGGCCGAACTTTGACCGAGTTCAGACCGAATTCGGACCGAGTTCGGTCGGCGCTGTATTGATTCCAGAACCGAACAGCCGACCCTAAATCCTATAAATTCAACTCTTTCAATCATCTTTTTCTCACACCAACTCGTGGAAACATCTCCTTCCTCCCTAAAATTTTTTCCTCCTCCATCCTAGCAAGGAATCTAAGAGATATGGTGGGCGTCTTTCTCATCTTCCTCCTTTCTCAAAAAGGTATTCTTTCTCCATGGCTCCTAAACGACATAGAGGATCATCTTCCCAAGGTGCCTCCTCCTCTTCTGATTATACACCTGCTAGTCTATTCAGTCCAGCACGACCAATAGATGCAGAAGACTATGATTCTACTTTGTTTTCGGACAAAAAGTTTTCTGATCGTTGGTTCGATTCTTTTTCTGGCAGTAAGATTTGCAATGGAGCTTTTGTTAACTTTACCATATTTTCTGAATATGCTCCTACTTTTGATCACTTAGGCTACCGAGATTTTTTCGAGGTAGCAGAAAATATTTTTGATAATGTTGTCCGAATGTTTTACTGCAACTTGCAAGTAAGACCTAACAAAAACTTCTATTCTTGCGTTGCTGGGCAAGAATTAGAATTTAGTGCTACCGATATCAGTAAATTTTTCCATGTTCCTGATCTTGGTGAAGCATTGGTTGATATTACCCATGTCCAATTCCCTGCTGATGTTACACTTGCCTCTTTTAGGGAACTTATTTGTCATCCAAACCCTGTTCCTCATAGGGTTTATTCAAAGCATTTGAACCAATCTTTTTATGAACTTCATCGCATGATTTTCTCTGTACTCCTTCCAAAGAAAGGATCCACAGATGAAGTGACCTTCTTGGAACTCTCTGCTATATACCATATTCATTTTGGCATTCCATTCTCTATCCCAAAGACCATGATGTCCTGGATGCTGAACTGCAGAAATGCAGGAAGGAATCTGGTATATCCTATGTACTTGGCGTCTATCTTTCACCGTTTTAAGATTGATCTTCAGACTTGTGCATTCTCCTCCACTCCTATCGAGCTTACCAGATCCCGTCGATTTCCTGCTCCACCTCTGCCTCCTGGAGCTCAGCCTGCTCCAGCTGCTGACGCTGAGGTTCCTGATGCTTCTCCGGCTCCAGCCCATGCCCCGGGATTTGATCCGGCTTTCTATCAGCGCTTTGATAATTTTGTTGCTATATCTGCGCAACGTCATCAAGGTTATCTTGATTCGGAGTTCCGACGCATCACTCAGGCTCAAGTGCTGAGGAATGGGATTGCTGACCTCTACTATAGCCTAGTCCATGATCCAGTCCATCCGATCACCATCCTGCCTCACCCAGGCTTTCTGGGTCCTCGGTTCACAGATGAGGCTTCCTTCCAGCACTTCGACCCCACTGCAGCCTACTTTCCTCCAGAGGCTCCTGGTGCTGACGACCCCACTATGTGACGCGGGTTCAGCTTTTGGATAGTGGATACTTGTTAGATGATGATCTTTATACTTTGATGTAGTTTTTCTTTTTCTGTCTAAACTCATTAGTTAGACATTTTCTGATGATTGTATTCAGCACTTTTTAGTATGACATTTTTAGTACTTTATTTCCAGTATTTTCTTTCCATAGTAGTTGCTTTATGCTGTGATCATGTCTCTTTTTACTTCACTTTGTCTTTTGTTTTCTATTGTTGGCTTCACACATTACGGGGGAGCCAAGTCATTTTACTATTTGACAAAGGGAGAGAAAAAGCACACATACCAAAGAGCATACAAATCCAAAAACAAAATCAACCATCTATTTTATTCAGGTACTTGTATTTTGTTATTTTATAAAGATTATTTTGGTATAGACTCAAGTTTGTCAATTATCAAAATGGGGGAGATTGTTGGCCCATTCCATGGTCACACCCGATTTCGATAATCAACATGCACTTGAGTCAATACACAAAATATACAAACTGCTGCTAATCATTTCAGGATATATAAAATCAATTTCAACGGACGTTGTACTGCATCAACGAAGCATCAACATCATCAAATCTGAAGATGACTCATTTTATATTTTATTCTGTATTTTACATTTTATTGAGTCTAGGATTTATTTTGTAAAATCAGTTTTGGTAATACTGGCTTAGGGTTATCTCAGTCCACATTCTAAAAAGCCTACCCATTACCACTCATATATCATTTTACAAAATATTCTAAAATATCTTTTGAAAACAATTTTTGATAAAATATTTCAAAAATCTCCTAACAGAACTCATAACCGAGTTCGGACCGAACTCGGTCCGAGTTCGGTCAGTTTGTATTCAAACTTCTGTTGCCTCCAAATCTGCGAGCAACGTCTATTTACGAGATATCTGCATCCGAACTCTGCCCGAACTCTGTCCGAGTTCGGTCCCATAAAACACCTATAAATAGAGAAGAACTTTTCATTTCAAATCATTCATTCACACTTCATCTTCTCTTCTCTACTATTCAAGTGTTTTCAAACGATCCAAGATTTTCAAATCATACCTATACACCTCTTAGCCAAAAGCCAGTAATATCAGAGTTGATTTAGAGTCTTTTGGTATTCCAAGAGTTGTAAAGAGGTCATTCCAAGTTCAGCAACTTTTTTGTTGTGGAGCTGGTCGTGCGCTCGTCACCAAGCACGGTGTTGTGAAGTCGGTCGTGCACTTGTCACCAAGCACGGTGTTGTAAGAGACTGCAAGCTCTCAGTTAAAGCTTGTGCCATAGTGGATTAACATCGAGCAAGAGTACTCGAGACTGGATTAGTCCTCTCAGAGGGATACCAGTATATATCGCTGTGTCGCTGAGTTTGAATTCTCTATCTCTTGATGCATTATATTTACTGTCTCTTATTTTACTGCCATAGTTTAAAGTTTTAATTGGTGATTATTTTTTGCTGCACACACACACACTCTATTCACCCCCCTCTAGAGGTGCTCAACGGTCCTACATATAGTAGACTCTCTGTTCACCATGTATATTATATATACGTATATATATATATATATATATATATATATATATATATATATATATATATATATATATATATATAAAATATATATAGGTATTCCAAAATTCTATTCTTCCAATTCTTAATCACCAATATATCCTTGATAAATACCACCTTACATACATTCTCATTAAGATTACAATTTTTCAGAAATTGTATCGTAGGGGAGACATGACTTTAGGAAAGATATTGGCCAGAAAAAAAGTGTAATCAAGGGTAATATGTTATGCTTCGGTAGGGTTCATCTAGTGCTAATCAATAATTCTAGGTATCATTAGCTCTTCTGGTCCTGGTCTAGTTCGAGCAGCCTCCCACTGCTTAATCTACTATTACGATTCTCTTATAATGTTTTCTTGCATCATGCATAGAAAACAAGATCTTGCTACTACCGACTGATAGGCATAGGTCAGGTTGTCTTCATAGTCTGGCAAGTTTAGTGTCACGACCCGATCCCAAGTTAATTGGTCGAACCGGATCATGCCCAGCCTGCGCCGTGGTAAGACGACGACAGTAAGCTGTTCCATTGCAGGTATTCACAACAACACAAGTACATGTCACAACTGTTATATTCGAAAATTGAAACTTTGTTTAATAAAGTATTTAGAAGTACAACTGGGAAAGGAAATGCTAAAAAAACTACAAGATCCAAATAAAGAAAGAAAATGCAGAAAGAAAAGACTATCTAAACATCTGGTTCAGCAGTCCCTGGATCAGCGTCCTCCGGAGACGGCTCCGGTATCGTCGCAGGGTAGAGAACCGGGTCATAATAGCTATTATAATATAGCTCATCATCCTCAATGTTACCTAAAAATGTTGTCTCCAGTCAGGAGAAAGCAAGAACGAAATATGCATCTCATAACTTAAATAGTAATTGGAAAGTGCAGGATAAACAGTTTGAAATAACAGTTTTCAGCGGTTTTAAAACAGTTCTGTGTGTTTTAAATATACAAATGTCTATGACCGGCTTGGGTTGAGCAGTAGTATCTTAGCGATACGATATGGCTTATCCCCGTGTGTAAGAGGGGCAAGCTAATATAGTTATGACAGTAGGGCTTTGGTCATAAACGCCTACACTATTCCCCCAGTCCCACAATCAGTAACAGTATCAAACAGTAGTTGAACCCCAAGATGGAGTTCCGTGTCAGCAGTGTGGTTTAACATGCAGCTTAACTTTACTAAGTAAAATACAAGAATACATAATCCGAAACTTGTCTCGTATTGAATGACTGGAAAGACGAGTTGATACCGAGGAGGAACGTCAGGTATGTCTTCGAGTTCCTACAGTTGAGAACTCGACTTAGATCCGCTGTATAACCAAGCTAAGTGTGCTAGTTGCAATCTCTAGTAACAAGTCCTAGTCAGGTTTTAAGTTGTTATTAGGCTACAGCTAACGTTTACGTCGCAAGCTACGTGTGTTGATTAAACCGGTTAATTTGATTATTAGGGAAATAATATCAAGAACCAATTATCTTTGGAAAACTTTGTGCTTTTGTAATATATCTATAAAAATAGTTTCTTCCAGTGACAAAACATAATCTAGTTATCTTACCAATATTTTATCCATTTAATTTACTTGGTAATTCTTAATTAATTATACGAGAGATAATTACGTTCTAACTACGAGTTACACGTCCAATCCAAACCACCCAAAAGATCAACATCAACCACCCAGAAAAAAAGTAAAACTTACACTATGCAATACAGGGGCACAGCTAATCATCCTAGAGTTATGGGCTTATGCCCTTTACATATTTTTACATAAAATAAGAGGAAAATGTTTAGTTCCTAAAAAATGTGCAGTAACCAATTATCGATAATAAATAATTTAAACATTAAATAAAGTAATTTAAATCAAAAGTTTGGGAGTCTCAGACTTGGTCCATCGTCACATCTAGCTAATACCTCAATGCCCGGTCGGACCGGTGCGTTTGCATTTCGCTAGGGCCCACAGACCGGTACGGTCGTCGCCCGAAAATTAGTTTTAAAATCATTTCCGAAAACCAATTTGAAATCCAAAATAGATAAAAATTTGGGCAGCATTTCCTCTATTTCGGGATAACCCAAAACTGGGAAATGCGCCAACAACAAAATCCTGCAATTGTCCCAACCAAAGAATAACCCATTTATACCGAAAATATAACCACAGAAATTATTTCCGAAACCAACAGAGCCTTCCCGAAATACTCGGGAATTCCGAAATTAAACCAACAGCATAAAATCTCAGCAGACAATCATCACAAAACGCTAACGTTGCTAGCCGAACTACGACGTAGCTAAACCGAATTTCCGAGGGGAAACCGGGGACCGTTATCATCATCGACTACCAATAAAATACAACGGGGCAGAGAATTTATATCTCGGGGTGCTCGGCAAGAGCTCTCAGATGATATAAATAAAAGAATATAGAAGTCCAGCAGCGACGTTCCCGCAATAATGCTGAAAATCAGCGACGTCGATGACGAAACGTCGAAAATCCAGAATAGGGCACGCTGGCCAGAAGAGGGAAAACCGACGGGAAGAGAGGACGACGCTGTCGGTGGACAGCGGGAAGGTACTGTCGAGGCGGACGCACGCTCGCGGGGAGCGAGGGCACCGACGAAAAGAGGGCGGAGGTTCGCCGGAGTTGGCGGGGTCGGCGTCGGCCGGAACAACGCGGGGGTCCGCGCGCGCTGGGGGCGCTGGGGGCGCTGGCTGGCGGTCGAGGCTCGTCGGTCGGAGATCCGCGGGGACAGCGCGGGGTCGCGCGGCCTCAGGTGGCCGGAGAGTGGCGTGGGGAGAGGGGGCCGCGCGCTAGGAGCCGGCGGGGGCGATGGCCGAGAACGGCGCGGGAAGAGGGGATCGCACGCGGGCGGCGACGAGGCGGTCGCCGGCGAGAGGTTCGGCGGGTGGCGGCCGGATCTAGGGCTTGGGAAGGGGTTTGAGAGAAGGGTTTGGGAAGGGTTGTCCAGGGAAATGGAGAGGAAGATTATGGTTCTGAGAGAGTAATTGAGAGAAAGGAGAGTGAGAGGGAGTTTAATTTCTTCTCTGTGAAGTGTCGTGAGAGAGTAGGAAAAGTGGGGACTAAATAAAGGGAGGTGTTGGAGAAACGTGTGGTAGGGAGAAGTTTAGGGAACAGAACAGGGAGAAAAAGTCAGGTGTTTACCCATTCGTGTGTGAAGGACCAGCTGACTAAGTTACTTTTATTTTTATTTTATTATTATTTTTTTTTTAATAGTTAACCAAGTCAAATAATTGGATTTAAGAAATAGGAAAAGATTGGGCTCAGGCCTGGGTCTGGGCTCGGACTCGGGTCTGGGTCCGAAAATCAAAAATCCAAGTTATTAATATTTTTGAAATCATTTTCCACTCAAAAATATTTAATAATAATATTAATAATAATAATAATAATAATTTTTGAAATATTAATAGAAACACTATTTAATAATTATTTACAAACAATGGGTTTCACATTTAGGGGCAAGCGTAAACAAGGTAACCTACCATTCTATAAGCAAGCAAAAATAGTTACTTATATATAGATAATTCGGTCATATGTTGTGACAAATCAATATTCTAGTGTTCTAATTGTTTCTAGATATGTTTACCTAAGTTGTTGTTTTGGACCTGCACGGGCTACCAGTAAAAACATGTCACGACCCGATCCCAAATTATTGGGTCGAATTGGATCATGCCCAGCCTGCACCGTTGTGAGACGACGGCAGTAAGCTGTTCTATTTGCAGGTATTCACAACAACATTCATTTGCATTTTGTTACAACACGAATTTACAAATATTTAAAAACTTTTTATTCAACAATTGAAAAGTACAAACTGAAACTGAAAGTACTGAAATAAAATACTGAAACCAAAATCTACAACTCCAACACAAATAAACTAGATAACGAAGAAAACAACTAGCTAAACGGTCGGTTTATCAGCCTCTGGTTCTGCGTCCTCCAAGGGGGACTCTGGCAACACCATAGGATATAATATCGGGTCATAGTAGCTATTGGATAATAGCTCAGCATCATCAACATCACCTATTGGGGGAGATCCAGTCATGAAAGGAGCAAGTACGAGTACATAATCCGACATTCTAAATAATAATGGAAAGATGCAATTTTAAACAGTTGAAATACTTTGAACAATATTTTCCAGCAATTTTCAGTAATTCAGTATTTGAAACAATGTGATTTGAATAGGTGTGAAACCCACATTCTTGAATTAATTGGTAAATTAGATTAAATGCAATTTTTGTCATTATTGAATTTGTCGCAATAATTAAATATACATTTTATTAGATTAGATTAATATTATATTTACTATTAACATATCTGCTGTTTCGAAATTATTTTCAAATTATAATAACTTGGATCTTTGGTTGCCAGACCCGAGCCGGACCCAATTTTGAACCCATTCCCAGTTAGGATCCCTAAATCAATATTTTTGGTTAAGTGTTTATATTTTGGTTTTGAATCCTAGCTACCCTCACTCGAACCCGAAACCCGACCCGGGTCACCACTCGACCCGGTCCCCTTTTTGTTTCCCCCACGAAATGGGTCACCTCCCTATTCTACAGGATCCTACTTTGTTTCTCCTCTACAACTCAACTCCACGTATTCTTCTCCACTCCCATGTAAACAAACCCACACCCCATAAAATTCTCCACCAGAGAGCAACCACCTCACTTTCTCTCTCGTTCACAAAAGCCCCAAAAAATTCCATCTACTTTTACTCCTCCCCAACCTTTCTTCTTCCCAAACCCATTTCTCCAGAAAACCCATTCTTTCGACCCCTCTCCGCGGATCCGTTCGCCGGAGCTCCTAGCCGGCCCACAGCAGCGCCAGCGGCTCCCCGCGCGGCCGAGCTCCCGTTCGCCGGACCCCCGTGATTCCGCCGGTGCACTCCCATCGGCGCCCTCTAGCCATCGACCGGCGTTCCAGCCCCCGGCGATCTTCTCAAACCCCGACCCCCTTCGGCCCGCGCCGGACCTCCCCGCAGTCCGCGGCCTCCCCGTGGAACCGTCGCTGTCCGTGACCCCGTGGTCCCCGGCGGCCCCTCCCAGCAGCGCCGTCCGACCCTCCGGCAGCCCAGTGTCCCGCGAACCACGTCCCCGCCGGCCCACTCCCTGGCGCACGACCCCGCGCCCTTCGCCGGCAGTCCCTCCGCCCGCGAGTCGTACCCCGCCGAGCTTCGAGTAGACCCCGACGTTAGCACCCTTCGCTGTCAGCATTCAGCGCTGACCCATCTTCTCCTGGCTTTCCGAGTCCAGGCGTGCCCTAGCCGGACTCCGAGTCTGTTCTTTGTTCCAGCGACCCGCTGTCCTGACGAATTCTCCAACTGACCGTGTTTATTTCTTTCTTTATTATCATCTGAGAGCTCTAGCCGAACAACCCGAGGTATAACCCCTGTCCCGTCCTATTTTTCTGCTGTCTGTGATGAGAATGGTCCCCGATTCCCTCTTGGGAATTCGGTTTTAGCGACGTCGTATTTTTTGGAACCTTCGGAAAGGTTCTGTTGGTTATTTTGGATTTCCGGAACTTTTCGGGAATTGGTTTTTGGTATATTTTGGGCTTTCCGAATTTTTTCGGTAGCATTCTGTGACGTTTATGGTTGGACTCGGACTTCCAAAATTATTTCGGGTCGTTCCGAATTAAACTGTGGATTGGTTGTGTTTATTATATATATATATATATTGGGGATTCCCTGGTTTGGGATTTGCAGGAAAGAATATCAGCATATTTTCCAGTTTTTGGGTTGACCAAAAACAGAGGAGATGCTGCCGGATTTTTCCGTAAATTCTAGAATATTTTAAAAATGAATTTAAAATGGATTTCGGAATTTTATTTAATATTTAGATTTTGGGCGACGACCGTATCGGTCAATGGGCCCCGGCTAAGTGCAAACGAAACCGGCTTCGCCCGGACGTTGAGGCATTAGCCTAGTTGAAGATTGGACCATATCTGAGACTCGATAAATAATTATTTTATCTTTATTTTTATCAGTTAATTTTATTCATATTTAATTTATTTAAAAGTTTAGGACTAACGACAGTTTTTGTCTTATTTCAATTTATGTAAATAAATTGTAATGGGCATAAGCCCAGCTGGCTGTTGGTTCTGTGACTGTATTTTGGTAGCGTAGATTTTGGTTATTGCTGATTTTGCAAGTTTTTGGTAGCGTTCGAATAAATTTAATAAAAATATTTTCGTACAAAAGTAATAAAGATTTTCTTACCTAAAATCTACAAGTTTTAATATTAATTAAAGATCATGTATTTCTCACTAAATAAGAAATTAGTTTTATATTTATAAATTATGAAAATACAAAGTTTTAATCAATTAATCTGGTATCAACGAGTTTTCAAAATTCAAGTTTAAAACGATCTTTCCCTCGTATTAAAATCAACGCACCGATAATCATAATATTGTTTGTGTTGTTAAATAAGAATTAAAATGGATTAGGACACAAATAGAGATTTCAACTAGCGTAGCTAGATTGGTAACCCTGGAATCTGAGTCAATTTCTCGAATGTAGGAATTCGAGGACGATTCTGAATTCCTATCTCGAAGTCTTCATCCTCTCCAGTCAAGTTCATTTTTGAGGCAAGTATAGTTTGTGTTAGTTTTACAGTTATTTTAATAATCGCTTTACTGCAAGTTTAAACCACGATGCAAACACGAAACTCTCTCGGAGAGTATTGACTGCAACTACTGTACTGATTGGGGACTGGGGGAGTAGAGTAATGTTTATGACCAAAGCCAACTGTAACTTCGAACTGTATTAGCTTACCCCTCACACACACGGGGATAAGCTGAATCGTATCAATAGGATACAACTGTACATCCCAAGCCGGTCATATTCATTGCCTATTCAAATCACACTGTTTTACTGCTGAGAAAACTGTTCAATTTCTAAACTGTTTAAAAGTGCATGATTCTATTATTTATTTTAACTGTTTAAATTAGCATGAATTGTACTTTGCTCCCTCCTGACTGGAGATACATTTTTAGGGGACATTGAGGATGCTGAGCTGTTATACAGCAGTTATTACGACCCTATTCTGTACCCGATAGTGCTGCCAGAGTCCCCATTGGAGGACGTTGGGACTGAGGCCGATGATCCGGCTGATAGATAGCTTTTCTTTTCAGCATTGTTGTTTATTTTAAATTCTGTTATTTATTTCAGAACATTTTTCAGTTGTATTTAATTTCAAGTTTAATAAAGTTTCATTCCCCGAATTTTGAATTGTGACAAATTTAGATGTTGTTGTATAGTTACCTGCTTATGGAACAGCTTACTACCGCCGTCTCAACAATGGTGCAGGCTGGGCATGATCCGGTTCGACCCAATTATTTGGGATCGGGTCGTGACATGTTTTTAGTGGTGGCCCATGCAGGTCCAACAACAACCTAGGAAAACATACCTAGAAACAATTAGAACACTAGAACATTGATTTGTCACAATATAGGTCCGAATATTATATGTAAATATTTTTGTTTGATTATAGACTGGTAGGATACCTTGCTTATGTTTGCCTCCTAAACCTTCCAGATTATGGCCAAAGAAAAGACTACCCAATCCGGCCCTGTTGATGATTAGGTGTTATCTCCTGATCACACCCCTCTTCCTCAGGTCTATTCCAATCCTTCTCCTTTGCAGCTCATCAATACCCCCTTTGCTGCAGAAGTCCCTGGCACAGCTCATACTTCAGCCGAACCTATTCCGTCCATGGCAAATCCACCATCTCCTGTTATGATCGATACTCCTATCACCCCACCCGTACCAGCAGATACTTCCCAAATGGTTGTCCTACTTCAAGGAATCATGGAGTCCCAGAAGGCCCAAGTCGAGGCCCAGCAGAAACAGATTGATATTACGAGAGATGTTATGAAGGATGTCAGTGACGTAGCCTTAGCTATCTTAAACCAAGTTGGTGCGGAACCTCACCCTAGGAGGGGTATGTCACGCCCCGATCCCGGAGGATCGAAAACAAGCCACTGGGCGTGATGCCGTACAAGTCTAGATTGCACTTGTACAAGGCAAAACCATTACAGTTCCTGGTAATTCTCAGAAAACATCGATAAGGCAGCGGAACCAAGCAGATAAATTGAAGTCACACAATTTATGAAGAAATGTATCTCTTTATTGATATTCAAAATGGATTACAAGACTTGCAGCGGAATACAGAGTTTACAACTGAATACAAGACTCTTGAGTAGCCAACTGAATGTGTACACTTGCCCTTTAGGCTACAAATGAATATACCGACTTCTTTACAATGACTTGCCAATTTGGCTACAATCTCACTGGTACATCTGAGTTCCACTGTTCCATACATTATGTCCCGTATAGCAGAAGACATCGTCTTGAAAGAAGAGCTTCTGCACACCCATCCGATTCATCGATGCCAAGCACTGATTCATAGGATTACCCCCAAGCAAACACCTGTAATATTGCCCACAACGTGGGTCAGTACATCATCAATGTACTGGCGAGCGGTGCTGGCCCAACTCACCTAAGAAGACAACACTAAGTAATCATGTTACAGAACATTATTAACAGTGGTCTTTCTTGTTGCCTTAGGGTCAATTTCATGTTATAGCCGACAAGAAGTAAAGCATGCAAATCTCATAGCCAACATAATTTAAAGCATACTGTTATCACCCTTTGGTGATTCTTACCCACGGTCGTGTAGCCATCCCTGTACATTTATAATACTTACTCTGCCTGCACAAGACATTGTTAGAAACAATATCATGATTCAATATGAATATCACCGTTCAGGTGATTCTTACCAACAGTCGACATCCTTCCCTGTATTTGAGTAATAACTTACTCTGCCTGCATAAGACATCATTAGCACCTGACCTATCTATATGAAGGTCACTGGCGACATGCCATCCTGGACCGTCTTACTTGGTACAACGGCGCCCTTTCAGTGCGGGTAGCTAGCCCCACTGCAAGTCCCGTTTACCGATGCCAGTACGTCGGCATAATTCCTTATTCCCCCTAGGACGAACCGGGTCCGTGGCCGTAGATTACCGTTCTGGAAACTACCTTGTCGACAAGTTGTCCATGACCATGCAACTATATGCAACTTATCTAAGAAGAAAACATATAATGCATGATAAGGAAAACTAAGCAAAACCATCATTCTCATTCGTATTGCCATCTTGCCATCTAGCCATCTTGCCTTGAGCCAATGCTCATATTATCATCTGCCCAATCCAGGGTCTTGGCGTAATCAACATTCTACATCGGCGACAGGATAATAGAATGTTGTTACCCAATGCCTTGCCATATCTTTGATACCAAACATCTTTCCAACCAAACTCAGTGTACTCACTGCCCAATTCCTGGGACTTAGCATCTGTTTTAGCATTCATTCATTTGAATGCAATTCAAGCATACTCACTGCCCAGTTCTTTTGGTCTTAACATCTGTTTTGCCATCTATTCATTGAGCCAAAGCTCAATATACTCACCTGCCCAAGTATTTGGGACTTTGCCTTCACCTGTCATGTAATTCATCACAACAGCGTACAAGCATACAATTCCTCTAGCCACAACAGTTTACGTTCAGGTGGTTATTATCTTTTATTATCTTTCCAAATTCCATGCAAGGTGTTATTGAACAACACAATAAGAAACATAGCATACTCATCCTTATTTTAAGCGTGAAGCTAAAGGATCTTTGAAGGGTTCAACACTACTCACATTCATAGGACGATTCCCGCCACGATCGCATAGTCTTCCAAGCGATCCTTCGCATAATCCTAAGTCCAACAAGGCTTCATCGAACCAACCATCCAACATAAGGCATCTTGCGGGTCGGGGCACTACAATATATACCACCTAGAAAAAGTTTCGTACTCGAAACTTAAAACAAAACTCATTCCCAAAACTTCAACCAAGCTTTCATGAAACTTCTCTACAATCAACTTGCACCATCTAATATTTCTTCGCAATCTCTCGATTGATTTTAAGTAATGTACCGTCTCGTTACTGCATCCCAATTAATTCAACATAGTTTACCATCTTTGATCTTTCCTCCGACACTCGTGCAAATCCTTAGCACATAATAATCCTCCCCGTGGCTTCGTTTGTATTCAGCATATCACTTAGTTGGAATCATACACATATTTTAGGCGTCCCCGAAATACATGCACTTCAGCCAAGTTCAGTGATAGAGAAAGCGAACGAGCTACGGTGTACCTTCCTTTTCGAACATCAATAATTCTTTGAGCATCTCGTATAATCCCACTTGTTCATTCAATATCCAACCAACTAATAACACAACAGATGTTACCAATTCAAATCAAGACATTTTCCTAAACCGATCCAACATTTTCCAAAGTATTCGGACTTAGATATGTCAAGTATTCCTTTCAAGTTCATTGTCTTCCATGCCACCAAAGTTGATAAATCTTATTGCCATATTTTATTTCGATACCCCGATTCTCGTCGGTCAAATCTTGTACTCATCATCGTTCGCATCCATATACTTTGTTTGCAACTTGTAAATTTCTCAATCATGATCCATCTTCCAAATCGTACCATCCTTCAAATTGTACCATCATCCCACTCTAGTAATATTTTTCATTGTACTCAAATGTTTCTTCGTATTGATCAAGCCAACAATATTATCCTCTCGCATAGGCAACTATCATATTCCAGCAACATTAATTCTGAGGGTCATTCATATTCACATTCGCCGATCTCGGCTACATGCACTATCCAATTCCGTCATTACACTTATCCTCAATCTTGATCCGGTCAATGAAATTATTCCAACTATCTCAAAGCACTACCAACAATTTTCGCAGCTCAATATCAATCAACCAATCCAACCAGTTCTAACAATTCCCAACATTTCAACCAAGGCAACTCAATTTCCGAAACCAACATGATCCGTCATCCCATCCAACATTATAACATCAAAATTTCCCAAATATCTATTCCATTCCAAAGCCTACCTTCCAACACATCTTATTCATTCCAACTATACTCATGCAACACCAATAGGGACATCCTACGGTTTTCCAATAGTCAACTTAGCATACAATCAAGTCTCTACGGTCAGCTAATCTAAGCTAAACCAGACATTCAGCTAACCCATATGAGATGAGTAGCTATCAGGGACATACTTATCTCTTATCTTAGAGGCAACCAATTCTCAACATAGGGCAACTCTATGGTCTGACCAACTTAGGGACATGGGATGCCACCCCAATCTTATGAACTTATACCCAACACGGACAACTGAAGAACATAGCCAACCAATCTGAGACTTAAGCAAGCAACCAACAATCTAGGCAACAAACTGACACTCTAGGCAACCAGCCAACAATCTAGGCAACCAACCGACAATCTAGGCAACTAGCCAATAATCTAGGGTCAAGTCTTTCTACCTGTACTCATACTTGAGTCATACCCAACGAAGTCTCATTCTAGACTTACCCGCAACCGACAAAATCTATCCGACAATTATATCCAATAATTCTATCCCACAACTCTATGGGCCAATCTCGAAGCTATCATATAAAACTCCTCAATAGAATATTCAACTTTCAATTTCCATTTGCATAGACATAGCATCACTTGTTCAATCCGACTTGCATCCTCATATCGTACTCATATGTCTATTCAATCGGGTCAACTATTCTGAATCATCATCCGACATTGTTATCTTAATACTTTATCACTTATGATCTCTTTCCTACGGTCTCTTCGCGACATATTCGTTTCCCACATTCTTAGATCATCGATACGGTCCATACTCTCTTAACCAACAAAATAAGGCAACTAAACAATCATATTTCTTCCGAGGCATCATTATAAATTTCTAGCACCAACACGATCATCTCTTAGCAATTCACGTTAACCATCAATATTTATTTTGTATCATCTCCTTCTGATTCCATAAGAAGATTTACTATTCATGCACCAATCCAATCTCTATAGCACCAATCATCTCGCATCATATATCGGTCATCTTAGTGGACATGACATAACTCATCGGCTAAGTCATAATCCAACAATTCTATATTCCACCAAACTTGTTATTCAAGCGATAACATCATCCACCAACAGGGTCTATTACATATCGCTGCACCTCGATACTTATTTGTATTCCAGCTATTCGACTCTCGTAAGGAGCATCTATTCTTTCATGCATCAAGGGACAAGTACTCATTCTCTGTGCCTCAAAATATTCAAAGGTCATAACATGTTAATTCGGGACATCAATTTCTCTCAAACCCAACTGCACATCGTGCTAAGATCATCTATTCCTCAATCCCATTCTCAATCTTTTTGGTCGTTGATGCAACTCTCTCTGCATCGTCTAAATCATTCGCAGCATCCTGATAAGCGTCTAACATTACCATCAGTTCTATCGATATCCAACATGCAATTTCTTTAACTCAATTCCAACATTGTTCAATATTCGGTCCATAGTTATTCTCGCAAAATCATTCGATAGCAACACCACACTATCGTTACCGAGCCTACCATCCTCCTTACCCAACTGATTCAGTCTTCGCCTGAATCGAAAATTGTTTTCTTCCCAACCAAGGCATCATTTTATATTCTCAATTCTCTTATTACCCAACTTAATGCTAACCGACAAGGTCTAGCGATGGTTCATCTGAACACATCAAAATCTCACAACGGTCATCCAACTTAACAATCAAGGAACACGCCTAGCCAACATGTATCAATCGTAAGCTCAGCTACGACTCGATACCACCCACTACCTTATAGGTAAAGCAATCACAAAATCATAGACACATCAAGGGTCAAGGGACATCTTATCACGACAAGGGTATATGTAATATACCACCCAGAGCTCAAGCCATTCCAAACACAATATTCCTTCGCATCAAACCGACATCCAACATGGACTATCCATCCTGCAGTGGTTATGCTGACCACAAATACCGACTCAAAATTCTGTCGATTCCCATTCACTGAAATCCATGCACATACTGTTCCAACATACCAAGCCATCACCCACGGTCGATTGCTGCATAACAATCGACTCAAAGAATCCCACACATACGACATCCAGCATACATCACAAACTTACGTATCGCATCATTGTTATTCTTTTTGGTATCTTTTAGAAATTCAACAAAGCACACATATCACAGCCCACATATTTAGACTTATTATATGGAACACCCAGTGAGAGGTTAGAATGATCAACGGACTTTCAGTTAAGGGAACAACATAGAATAGTTTGGAAGCAACACAGAGTAATCGCAGAAGCACTATGAATCATCATAGAGGCAACTTTGATTTCATCGCGGAAGCAACTTTGAATAATCGCAGAAGCAATCTTTGAATCATCGCGGAAGCAGCTTAGAATCATCTTAGTAGCAACGTTGATTCGAAACAAATCGAATAGGAATCCAAGGACGTAAAGCCGTGCTCTGATACCATTATGTCACGTCCCGATCCCGGAGGATCGAAAATAAGCCACTGGGCGTGATGCCGTACAAGTCTAGATTGCACTTGTACAAGGCAAAACCATTACAGTTCCTGGTAATTCTCAGAAAATATCGATAAGGCAGCGGAACCAAGCAGATAAATTGAAGTCACACAATTTATGAAGAAATGTATCTCTTTATTGATATTCAAAATGGATTACAAGACTTGCAGCGAAATACAGAGTTTACAACTGAATACAAGACTCTTGAGTAGCCAACTGAATGTATACACTTGCCCTTTAGGCTACAAATGAATATACCGACTTCTTTACAATGACTTGCCAATTTGGCTACAATCTCACTGGTACATCTGAGTTCCACTGTTCCATACATTATGTCCCGTATAGCAGAAGACATCATCTTGAAAGAAGAGCTTCTGCACACCCATCCGATTCATCGATGCCAAGCACTGATTCATAGGATTACCCCCAAGCAAACACCTGTAATATTGCCCACAACGTGGGTCAGTACATCATCAATGTACTGGCGAGCGGTGCTGGCCCAACTCACCTAAGAAGACAACACTAAGTAATCATGTTACAGAACATTATTAACAGTGGTCTTTCTTGTTGCCTTAGGGTCAATTTCATGTTATAGCCGACAAGAAGTAAAGTATGCAAATCTCATAGCCAACATAATTTAAAGCATACTGTTATCACCCTTTGGTGATTCTTACCCACGGTCGTGTAGCCATCCCTGTACATTTATAATACTTACTCTGCCTGCACAAGACATTGTTAGAAACAATATCATGATTCAATATGAATATTACCATTCAGGTGATTCTTACCAACAGCCGACATCCTTCCCTGTATTTGAGTAATAACTTACTCTGCCTGCATAAGACATCATTAGCACCTGACCTATCTATATGAAGGTCACTGGCGACACGCCATCCTGGACCGTCTTACTTGGTACAACGGCGCCCTTCAGTGCGGGTAGCTAGCCCCACTGCAAGTCCCGTTTACCGATGCCAGTACGTTGGCATAATTCCTTGTTCCCTCTAGGACGAACCGGGTCCGTGGCCGCAGATTACCGTTCTGGGAACTACCTTGTCGACAAGTTGTCCATGACCATGCAACTATATGCAACTTATCTAAGAAGAAAACATATAATGCATGATAAGGAAAACTAAGCAAAACCATCATTCTCATTCGTATTGTCATCTTGCCATCTAGCCATCTTGCCTTGAGCCAATGCTCATATTATCATCTGCCCAATCCAGGGTCTTGGCGTAATCAACATTCTACATCGGCGACAGGATAATAGAATGTTGTTACCCAATGCCTTGCCATATCTTTGATACCAAACATCTTTCCAACCAAACTCAGTGTACTCACTGCCCAATTCCTGGGACTTAGCATCTGTTTTAGCATTCATTCATTTGAATGCAATTCAAGCATACTCACTGCCCAGTTCTTTGGGTCTTAACATCTGTTTTGCCATCTATTCATTGAGCCAAAGCTCAATATACTCACCTGCCCAAGTATTTGGGACTTTGCCTTCACCTGTCATGTAATTCATCACAACAGCGTACAAGCATACAATTCCTCTAGCCACAACAGTTTACGTTCAGGTGGTTATTATCTTTTATTATCTTTCCAAATTCCATGCAAGGTGTTATTGAACAACACAATAAGAAACATAGCATACTCATCCTTATTTTAAGCGTGAAGCTAAAGGATCTTTGAAGGGTTCAACACTACTCACATTCATAGGACGATTCCCGCCACGATCGCATAGTCTTCCAAGCGATCCTTCGCATAATCCCAAGTCCAACAAGGCTTCATCGAACCAACCATCCAACATAAGGCATCTTGCGGGTCGGGGCACTACAGGGTATCCCTGAATCTAGAAGATATTTGGATCCCATCAAGTACTCTACTTTCCGGCAGCCTTGTCGTAAGAGGCTTTTGACTTGTGACTACTACAAGAGGCCTGGTCATCAGGCCGTTAGTTGTCGCAAGAGATTGGGACAATGTTTGGCATGTGGATCCGCTGAACATCGGGTAAAGAACTGCCTCTTATCTTCCCATTATACCAGAGCACCTATCCCAGCAACACCTGCTACGCCGCAACCTAGGGACTCTCTTTCTTTCGAGCAGGTCTTGCCTCCTATACCCACCGCAGAAAGGCATGATGCAGACTCGAGAATCATAGAAGAAGCTGAAGCAGTTGGAGACTGCTCGAGCAAGAGCCAGAGCCATGAAGAATAGTACCTAGAACTGCTGAGTAGCATTATCTATTGTTATAAGGAGTTGTAGCAGGATGTCCTTAGAATAATCATGAGAGTCTTGCTGTAATTCTCCACTATGAATAAAATTCTTGGTTACACCTTTATGGTAGATATCTTTCCTAAAGTCTCTCCCTTACGATACAATTTAGGAGGATTATAATCTTAATGAGAAGAAATGTAAGGCGGTATTTATCAGGAATATATTGGTGATTAAGAATTGGAAGAGTAGAATTTTGGATTACCAAAATATTAGTTGGTACCTATAACAATTGGAAGTGATGATGGCATGAGGAGTGATTTTGACCTTGACCAGTTTAGGCTGACTGTATGATGGTATATGTTACTACATATTTTATTTTCCTAGATTTTGTATCTTTTAGTGTCCCGTGATTTTCGGGATTATCTCCTTTCCATATCTTTAACAGGTTTTAGCACCCCTTAAGATCTATACTTTTGTTATTTATGGACCAATATTAGAACTCTTCAATCTCCTTCGTCAGCAGACCTTTTAAACTTCTCCACTAGTCGATCGAATCTTTTTCTATCTTTAACGGGAATCCAAACTCGTTCTCTATCTAGAGTTTTAAACTCTAATAACTCTTATCTACCTGAGATACTTATATGATTAGAATATCCAAACTTGATCTATAATTCTAATTGACTTTCTTGGAACGAATCCTGAACCAAATCCTTCTGGAACCATAAACCTCAATTATTACCGAAAGAATTGGTTCAGCCTAGTTAGTTCATGATTTTCCTAGAGAAGATATTTTCAAAATAACCTTAAATTTTGATTGTTATCTCCTAGGTTATTCCAAATATTTTATTGTTGATTTCCTCCACTCAACTAGAAATCTTACTCTCCTTAGGTAACTTCTGGATCAATTCAAGGCCTGGAAAGCTTTTAAACTCAATGCTCGAGTATCGTGAAGTATGAACGGTCAGAAAATTGTTTCCATCCTATTATTAAATCTTCTTTAAATCATTGAAAAACTTTTTTATGGTTGAGCCATCCCCTTGTTGGTTTTACTAAACCATTCTAACCTGACTTCTTTGAATCCATAAAGACATACTCCTTTTGTGTCAACCTTACTTATCTATCACATTCTCAAAAACTTTCTTTGGATAAGAAATTATTTCTTCAAATAATTTTGGTAAACATCTGTATCCTTTAAGTGATTTGTCGAAAATAATCTCATCGGCTTTTTTCAACTCAACCCAAAGCTCTGATTCTTCTACCTTATCCTGTGACCAACTCAATTAGTCATACTCAAGCTTGATCAATTTCTTCAAAAATCAAATCTCTTAAATCTCAAGAGCTACTGGAACACATATTTATCCTGATAAATTTTCTTGAAACCAGTAGAACATACATCAACATCTTTTCCTATCATGAATAGAACTTTAGAACTCGTTTGAATTTTTAGGAAACTTCTTTGAAATTCTTATGGACAAAGTTGAGAAAATATCCAATAACCTAATACGACTCCGCACATTTGCGTTGTAGTAATTTGCTTGAATTATGAAAACTGCGAGTTTACTGCAGCCAGTTGCGCATTGGCGAGGCAAAAGACTCTAAAGTTGAAGTGATTTCGGGTGTTCATAGATTTCCGGATATTATCGTGACTATGTTCTAAATACACCATGTTGATCTTCTTTGTTGCTTAGCCATGAAATGGATAAAGTTAAAAGAGTACTCGGTAACCTAAAATTATTCAAGTTATTTGGTCAAAAATTCACTGCAGTCAGGTGCACTCTGGCGAGGCATGAATTTGAGACAAAGTGACTTCAAACATATTTGGTTTCCGAATATTATTCAGACTATATTCAAACCATGGTTGTCTTTGCACCATCAAAACATTCTAACTTTTGCCTGATTAAAGAATTTACACTTCTAGCGGTTGTCTCCTTTCCCAGAAATCTCTTGTCATATTCAGAAAGAAAGGATTTCCTATAAAAAATTTACTTGATCTTCCTAAAAACTTATTAGGATCAAATCAATCTCTGCTACCTCAATCTCTTTTCTGTTTCAACCTTGGTACGTTGCACACACATATATTCTTACATCTTATATATTTATTAATTTATTTATTTATTATTATTATTTAGTTGCAGATTTTGGAAGCTCTAGATAGTTATCTTGTAAGTCTTTTCCCGCATATCTTATCTTCTGACCATTGAACAGCGAGACGACATACTTTCCATCATCTTTGATCATCACTCGGCCCTCATTGAAAATATTTCACTCGATTACATCCATTATTATTCTAATCATCTTTAATATCCTACTATCGTACAACTTTTACTTTTCCTGAGTCACGAATCCTTGTACCCCATTCCAATTTGATTTGACATTTTAGTCCATCATCTCAAATGATTCCATTTACTTTTTGCCTTCTCAATACACTGTTGACATTGCTTCTTTCTTGCCTTTCCTGTTTCTCGAGACCCCACTTGATTTTCTCCTATTCATGATCATAATTTTTACCTAGATTTTTCTCGTGCCCAAAATAATTTTTATCACCACAACATTCCAACCCTATCTCAGATCATAACTAGATAACTCTGATCATGCCGATGGTTTATCTTTGTACCTAGTGACCATGCCTAGAATCCAATCGTGCTTGATGTTTTAAATTCTAAATTTTGTTTAAGGTTAGGTGATTTTGATTGGACCCGACTCTATCCTTGAAATTTCGAGGACGAAATTTTCTAAGGAGGGAAGATTGTGAAACCCACATTCTTGAATTAATTGGTTAATTAGATTAAAAGCAATTTTTGTCATTATTGAATTTGTCGCAATAATTAAATATATATTTTATTAGATTAGATTAATATTATATTTACTATTAACATATCTGCTGTTTCGAAATTATTTTCAAATTATAATAACTTGGATTTTGGTTGCCAAACCCGAGCCGGACCCAATTTTGAACCTATTCCCAGTTAGGATCCCTAAATCGACATTTTTGGTTAAGTGTTTATATTTTGGTTTTGAATCCTAGCTACCCTCACTCGAACCCGAAATCCGACCCGGGTCACCACTCGACCCGGTCCCCTTTTTGTTTTCCCCACGAAATGGGTCACCTCCCTATTCTACAGGATCCTACTTTGTTTCTCCTCCACAACTCAACTCCACGTATTCTTCCCCACTCCCATGTAAACAAACCCACACCCCATAAAACTCTCCGAGAGCAACCACCTCACTCTCTCTCTCGTTCACAAAAGCCCAAAAAAATCCCATCTACTTTTACTCCTCCCCAACCTTTCTTCTTCCCAAACCCATTTCTCCAGAAAACCCATTCTCTCGACCCCTCTCCGCGGATCCGTTCGTCGGAGCTCCTAGCCGGCCCCCAGCAGCGCCCGCGACTTCCCGCGCGGTCGACCTCCCGTTCGCCGGACCCCCGTGGTTCTGCCGGCGCACTCCCATCGGCGCCCTCCAGCCATCGGTCGGCGCCCCAGCGCCCGGCGATCTCCTCAAACCCCGACCCCCTTCGGCCCGCGCTGGATCTCTCCGCAGTCCGCGGCCTCCCCGTGGAACCGCCGTCGTCCATGACCCCGTGGTCCCCGGCGGCCCCTCCCAGCAGCGCCGCCCGACCCTCCGGCGTCCGGCTCTTCGTCGGCAGCCCTGTGCCCCGCGAGCCACGTCCCCGCCGGCCCACTCCCTGGCGCACGACCCCGCGCCCTTCGCCGGCAGTCCCTCCGCCCGCGAGTCGCACCCCGCCGAGCTCCGCGCAGACTCCGACGTCAGCACCCTTCACAGTCAGCATTCAGCACTGACCCGTCTTCTCTTGGCTTTCCGAGTCCAGGCGTGCCCTAGCCGGACTCCGAGTCTGTTCTTTGTTCCAGCGACCCGCTGTCTTGATGTCACGACCCGCTCCCGAATAATCGGACACGAGTCGGACACGCCCAGCCTTCGTCGTTAGACACGACGAAGTAAGCTGTACCAAGCTAGGGAAAACTAACCAGATAAACATGAAAGTATAGAATCACAGCATCTAAAAACGTATCCCAGAATGATCACCATAATCCACAAATCCAGATATCATAATGTACCAGAATCAACAGGAATGAAAACTGCTATGAACTCTAAAGGCAATATCTCAAAGTAAAGCAAAGTAATCTAAACCTGAAGCCTCAAGCTAAGCCTCATCCTGCTCAGCTAAATCCTGGGCTCTGGCCCATAGAGTAGATCAATGTCCTGCAAGCATACCTGCAACATATCCTATTCAGGAGCGGAGCAAAGTACAGTTCTAAGTAATGAAACATGAACATGATATGAACAGGGTACAGAAGTACAGGAAATGAAATACAGGAATGAACATGAAAGTACAGGAAAGTAGTACATGAAGTAAGTACAGGAACTATAGTACATGAATGTAAAGTACAGGAACATATAAAGTACAGGAATGAAACTATAATCCTGAAGTACCAGACATGACAAGTGCACAATATCGAAATACATCTAGTCCATGTGACCGGCTGGGGTGAGTACATGAGCATGCACAGGAGTACATGAATAGGGTACGACTTAGGACCCGCGTGCACAGTGCGAGGCCTAAGGTAGGTACAGAAATATATAGTAACCGGGATTGGTCACATGGCTAGTGTATTTCCCCACCCGACACTAATAAGTACAAGAACAGGGGTACAGGAATACAGGAGTACATGAATATCGTGCCATGACGTGTCACAAGAAATGGTACAAGAATATAAATGCACAAAACCGTAGAAAAGTACTTGCCTTTGCTCCGGGAAGATCGGGAATAGGGAGATAGTAGTCTCTATGTCCACCTGAATTTGATAATGTGTACAAGTTGGTTATTATCTAAATCATGGTTTTACCTTAACAAGTCATCTCATTCCTAGCCACTTGTTTACTGAATTCTCTATCTCTAGTAGTTGGCAGGAAGACTACACACTATCTTTAAAGAAATTTACTGATCCAAAATGTACTAACAATACAGGATAATATAAAAGAAAAAGGAATTTAAATGGTACATGCTATATACAAACCATTTATTTAGGAAAATACTTCCCAAACTATTACTTAGCAATATAAATTTAAATATGTAAGTTAACTAAATTGACAGGGAGGTTTGGCTAATATCAATACATTAAGAATTTTGATGGCAGCACAAACTACCACAACAACATTCCAAGCCAAAATAAGCCCAACCTACAGTCGAAAATCTGTCATTCAAACCCAGTAACTTATTATCAAACTAAGTATACAAGTTACAACTAAACTACTTGAATCCCCCACACACAGTCCAACCTCCATACCAGATACCGCTATACATCCTCACCCATACACCATTTGAAACCCAACATTAAACGAGATCTCAACATTTTAGAAACCCACAGTAACTAAGGGATATAATCATCAAAATCATAACACAATCCAGTCGAGCAGAAGTAATGAAAGAGTTACACCACTGCTACAAATTCCAATTGAATGGACTGCTACAACCAACGGTTGCATTCCCCCCCTAAAATTCAAATAGCATAAGCAAAATATCAAGCTCAAGGAACACTCAAAACTCTATACCAGTTCATCACAACTACCCCCATCCGACTCATGCACCCTTTTAGACATACACGGCTTAGGGTGCACACACGAACTGGATGCTTAAGAGTCGGACACGAACATTGTCTGACACGCACACACGAACACGACACTTCTCCTCCCCTGGACACGCTATAATTGTTATAAACTGCAGTAACAAAATCCCATAGCAACGAGTTAAAGAATTTTACCTGAAGAAACTTCCTCTAAACAAGGAATCGACTCTGCTGCTGGACACGAACGTCTCTTGTCCCGATACTGATCTTGAATTCTCTGTGACATTCGATCGAATAGTTAACAGGCGTTCTAGAATCATGTGATTCAGAGAAACATTCGAAAATTCCTTAAGGATTTGGAAGAGACGATCAATCAAAACCCGAATCAAAACCTCACCAATTAGTGGTGGAACAAAACTTCTTCAGATCTCAATATCAAAATTCAGTCAACTTCTCCTTCTGCCAATAATTATAATTCAATAAGAATTGAGAATTGTCACTCAAATCTACAGATCCGATTGACAAGAGAAAGAAGAAGAACTCACCATCAATAGGTTGTTCAGAACAGATCAACGGACCAAGTCCTCAAATTAACAGCAGAATCGGCACGTCTCGATCTGAAATTGTAGAACGAAAGATCGGATCCTGATCATTGAGGATAAAGAAGGAAGGAGATCAAAATTACTCACCAGTCTAAAAATTTCTTCGTTGAGCCGTCAAATGACGAGGTTCACCGAAGGAAGAAAGCTAACGCTGGAGAAATGCCGCCAAGAGTCGATCCACCTAGCCTTCGTCGAGAGCCGCTCAAATGTTCGCCGCCGCTAGCTAGCTCCTTCTCGAATTAGGGTTCACGAAGCAATGGAGATGAAGTTGGGAAGGAGTGGTTCTGCTGGTGATGAAAGAATTTGTGATGGTGAAGGAATTATATAGGTGGTTGGCCGATCAATTTGCTGTGCCATGCTTTTGGCGCCAAAAAGGAATGCTCTGCACCACTGAAGAAGCTGTTGCAGAGTTTGTTACAAAAATTTGAATTGGCCTAACCAACTCTCTCACTAGAATAATCAACAGTTTAAGAGGAAGAGTAAATGGACCTGCTGAAAAGCCCAACCAGCTCTCTAATTGAATAGAGGCCCAATCTATCATATGGTTGAGAGCTTACTGTTAACTAAGAAGAATGAGAAAAAATTGAATTTCCCTTAGGAAATTAGCAAATGAAAAAGTGTGAGTAATCACTTAATTATTTAAAGAGTCTATGAGAAACACTAATTAGAGTAGCTCCCTATAAATTTGCTTAAAAATATATTTGAGAAAATAATCCCCAAAAATATACTCAATTCTTTTAAAGAGAAAATTCATAAATTTGAAAAAGTGGGGTTACAAATCTCCCTCCCTTAAACAATTTCGTCCTCGAAATTCAAGAACACAAAAACAGAAAAGAGAGAGAAATCTCAGCAAATCACAAGGGTCCAAACACCAGTCATTTATTGAAATAGAATTCCACAAAATAGAGTACAATCAAATCAATCAAACAGAGTGGGATAGCGCTCCCGCATCTCGTCCTTGTGCTCCCATGTGGACTCTCCTGGAGAGTGATGTCTCCACATGACGCGAACAAGAGGAATAGTCTGGTTCCGCAAGCGCTTCTCCCTCCGATCGAGGATCTCTACTGGCTGCTCCTCGTAGGTCAATCTCGGGCCCACCTCCAGCTCGGAATAGTCCACCACATGGCTCGGGTTCGGAATGTAGCGTCGAAGCTGGAACACATGGAAAACGTCGTGCACTCCCTCTAAGCTAGCTGGAAGCGCTAGTTGATATTCCACCTCGCCAATACGCGTCATCACGTCGACAGGCCCGCTGAATTTCGGATTGAACCTTCCGCCTCTGCCAAAACGAATGGTGCCTCTAGTCGGCGAGATTCTTCAGGAACACTCTGCTTCTAACTGCTAACTCCGGTGACTATCTGCTGTTGTCCGTCTAGTGCTTTTGTCGATCCATGACGCTCTAAGCCTTGAGTCCAAGTATACACAAGAAGTTTGGGATATCATGCTTTGACAAAGATCGAGGATCAAATAGTCATGAAGTGGAAGGAATTTCAATTACAACTCAGAGGAGCAAAATCATGAAGACACAATTATTAAGGACGATCAAAAATCGATATTTTAACATAGGTAGACTAGAACAAGATAGAAAATCATGGTCAGATAGACATGACTTAAGATCGAAGTTTAGACAACTCACAACGAAGTACAGAATCATAATTTGGTAATATACAATTTTGAGGAATTCAATGATCTAACGATAAAATGCTAGAAGAAAATTTTAGCAAGGGTTGATTGAGGAGACGTACGCAATACTCAGGAGATACAGTATCAAATCAGGATGAACGTGCAAGGGTTTGTGATTCTCGAAAACCAATAATTATATGAAAATGGAATATAGTTTCTATGGTATCCGGAAACATATAGATATTTGAAATCACTTTACTTAGAAACCCTGCCCCGCCAGTGTATGTCTGGCTGCAGTGAACTTTCGGTTCCATGACTTAAATAACAATATGTTACCGAATAACATATCAACTTTATTCATTTTCAAACAATTATCGACGAAGCAACTCAAGAGATCTAAATATGAAGAGTTTAGGACAAAGTCTCAATAATACCCGAAACCTATAAATGTCTGAAATCACTTCAACTTAAAGTTCCTGCCTCGCCAGTGCGCTACTGGCTGCAGTGAACCTTCAGTCTCCATAATCCAGCTAATGGCTGCAGCGTGCAACTGTCATGCCATGGTAGGTCATCGAATAGCCTATCGACTTTATCCCTAGAAATTTCAAAAGAGTTCCAAGGAGTTCAAAATGAGTTTCAGTAGTCCAAGTCACGAAAATGTGAAGTTACCTGACTGTTAGAATACAAGGATTTTATTAGGTACTAAGAGACTACAAAAAAAACAACCAGGGAGATTTAAACTTTCAGATAGGGCAAAGTTTCAAATTATAACGGAATTTCAACTGATATCTGGAATAGTAATAAGATTCCATATATAGGACATTATCCCAAAGGGATAACAGAGTCTCGAAGGATGAACAGTAGCAAGGCATCAAATATAAGACAATGTCGCAAAATAAGAAATAAATTGCGCATTGGAAACGAAGTTCAACAAAATCTCAAGTAACGACAAAATCTCAAACAGATCCCGAATGGAAAATAAAATCTCCAATAGTATACAAAATCTCATTAGAACTAAAATATCAACAAAATTGCAGATAGAAAGTAATTCTCGAACAAGAAGCAAGGTCATGACTAGTGAGGAGAAATAGGGTATCAAGCAGAGAATAGGGAACAAGCATTGAATGGTGAGTATGAAACAAGCGAAATCTCAAATAGGAAACGAGGTCAAATTAGGTCGTGAACAAAACAAATTCTTGAATAGGAGGCAAAATCTCGAAGGAAAGCAAGGTTCCGAATAGGAAACAGGATCTCAAAATCACGATTAGAAAACCAAATTTCAATAAAGCCTCGAATAGAAAACTGAAACGAGTAGGAAGCAAGATCGAAACAAAGTAGTGGACAACAACTCTCAAATCATGAATGGAAAACAAGTCTTATATAGAGAACGAGTCATAATCCCAAAATAGGAAAAGAAATCTTCAAACCTTCAAAGGAATCCTCCACAATGTCCTGAATAGGACGAAGCTTAAACAAGTTTCGAATGAGGAACAGAATTTCGAAATAAAATCTCGAGAAACGATTAAATATCAATTAACACGAAGTTTGATAAATGAATAAAATTTGCAAATAGGAGCCATCACTAGGAAACATGGTCAGGAATGATGAATATGCCAACAGTATCGAATAATGAATTTCAAACAATTATCGATTTGGGATCTGAAACAAGTTTATCTAAGTAGGAAACAATATCTCGAAATGAGTTTCGACATCAACCAAGGTTTCAAAATAGAAACAAGAAGTTTCAAGAAACGATCAATGTGTTAGGAGGAATTTAAGGGAAGACTGGATTGTTAATCAAGATACATGGTTTTCCTAACCATGCAAAAGAAATCTTCTGTCTTCAGTCTATCTTCAGTGTTTCTCTGGGACTGGAATCGCTTCAACTTCTTCAATTATCCTGACATAGGTTGATCCCTGTGGTAGTGCTCCATATAGCTGCTGAATCTGGAGAGGCGGGTCCTTCTGTTGTGGTCCTGGTGCCCCTCGTGCTTGTTCTCGGGCAGTGCGATCAACGGTCTCCGGACAATCTTTGACTTGGTGAGTAGGTGATCCGCAGTACAAGCGTAGTCTCCGTCTTTTGTGACATTCATCGTAGTGGTGTCCTGGCGACGAAAGAATTTGTAAGTGGTCGTCATCTGAATCTGAATCTCCTGCTGGGCTGAAGAAGTGTTGTCTGAGTGTGGCGATGCTTTGCGGATCCATAATAGCTGCTATCTCGGTCATAAGTCTTCATGTCTTTCATAAACTTCAGCTTCAGGTCTCATTCTCTTGTCAGTGCTATATTCTGGATCTTCTGGCTGGTGGCACCAATCTCAGGAGAAGTCGGGTCCTTAGGGACTAGGATGATTTTTAGTGGCTACTCCAGATTCTCGATCTGCTACTCGGTGCAAGATATGCGCTTGGCGTCGGAGAAGTCCAAAAGTCTGAGAGTCTGGAAATCAGAAGTCCTTTCTGGCTCGGAGAGTGCATCCACAAGTCTGACTTGGAAAGAATGGCCTGCTTCCTCTGGTTGTCAAGGGACTCTTCAAACGTCTCCGTCAACTACGTACTACCCATGGGGATAGTAGAGTGATAGAAGGTAGTGGAAGCTCGAAACCTTCAAGTGTAGGTGGGTTGACTGTTCCGGTGTCGCGTGCTTTTGAACTATCTGCAAAACAAAAAACTGTTAAAATAACCTAGACCTACATACAACAAGTGTTTATAGAATATTAAAATACCTGATACACCTGATATACCTGATATACCCTTATTTTTCGATTTTTCTATGCTGTGATCAAGTTTCCCTAGTGTAATCAAGTTCCCCAATAGTACGCTAAGACCTAGGTACCATTAGGATAGACCTGCATGGGCCACCACTAAAAATATGTCACGACCCGCTCCCGAATAATCGGACACGAGTCGGACACGCCCAGCCTTCGTCGTTAGATACGACGAAGTAAGCTGTACCAAGCTAGGGAAACCAGATAAACATGAAAGTATAGAATCACAGCATCTAAAAACGTATCCCCGAATAATCACCATAATCCACAAATCCAGATATCATAATGTACCAGAATCAACAGGAATGAAAACTGCTATGAACTCTAAAGGCAATATCTCAAAGTAAAGCTAAGTAATCTAAACCTGAAGCCTCAAGCTAAGCCTCATCCTGCTCAGCTAAATCCTGGGCTCTGGCCCATAGAGTAGATCAATGTCCTGCAAGCATACCTGCAACATATACTATTCAGGAGCGGAGCAAAGTACAGTTCTAGGTAATGAAACATGAACATGATATGAACAGGGTACAGGAGTACAGGAAATGAAATACAGGAATGAACATGAAAGTACAGAAAAGTAGTACATGAAGTAAGTACAGGAACTATAGTACATGAATGTAAAGTACAGGAACATGTAAAGTACAGGAATGAAACTATAATCCTGAAGTACCAGACATGACAAGTACACAATATCGAAATACATCTAGTCCATGTGACTGGCTGGGGTGAGTACAGGAGCATGCACAGGAGTACATGAATAGGGTACGACTTAGGACCCGCGTGCACAGTGCGAGGCCTAAGCTAGGTACAGGAATATATAGTAACCGGGATTGGTCACATGGCTAGTGTATTTCCCCACCCGACACTAATAAGTACAAGAACAGGGGTACAGGAATACAGGAGTACATGAATATCGTGCCATGACGTGTCACAAGAAATGGTACAAGAATATAAATACACAAAACCGTAGAAAAGTACTTGCCTTTGCTCCGGGAAGATCGGGAATAGGGAGATAGTAGTCTCTATGTCCACCTGAATTTGATAATGTGTACAAGTTGGTTATTATCTAAATCATGGTTTTACCTTAACAAGTCATCTCATTCCTAGCCACTTGTTTACTGAATTCTCTATCTCTAGTAGTTGGCAGGAAGACTACACACTATCTTTAAAGAAATTTACTGATCCAAAATGTACTAACAATACAGGATAATATAAAAGAAAAAGGAATTTAAATGGTACATGCTATATACAAACCATTTATTTAGGAAAATACTTCCCAAACTATTACTTAGCAATATAAATTTAAATATGTAAGTTAACTAAATTGACAGGGAGGTTTGGCTAATATCAATACATTAAGAATTTTGATGGCAGCACAAACTACCACAACAACATTCCAAGCCAAAATAAGCCCAACCTACAGTCGAAAATCTGTCATTCAAACCCAGTAACTTATTATCAAACTAAGTATACAAGTTACAACTAAACTACTTGAATCCCCCACACACAGTCCAACCTCCATACCAGATACCGCTATACATCCTCACCCATACACCATATGAAACCCAACATTAAACGAGATCTCAACATTTTAGAAACCCACAGTAACTAAGGGATATAATCATCAAAATCATAACACAATCCAGTCGAGCAGAAGTAATGAAAGAGTTACACCACTGCTACAAATTCCAATTGAATGGACTGCTACAACCAACGGTTGCATTCCTCCCCTAAAATTCAAATAGCATAAGCAAAATGTCAAGCTCAAGGAACACTCAAAACTCTATACCAGTTCATCACAGCTACCCCCATCCGACTCATGCACCCTTTTAGACACACACGGCTTAGGGTGCACACACGAACTGGATGCTTAAGAGTCGGACACGAACATTGTCTGACACGCACACACGAACACGATACTTCTCCTCCCCTGGACACGCTATAATTGTTATAAACTGCAGTAACAAAATCCCATAGCAACGAGTTAAAGAATTTTACCTGAAGAAACTTCCTCTAAACAAGGAATCGACTCTACTGCTGGATACGAACATCTCTTGTCCCGATACTGATCTTGAATTCTCTGTGACATTCGATCGAATAGTTAATAGGCGTTCTAGAATCATGTGATTCAGAGAAACATTCAAAAATTCCTTAAGGATTTGGAAGAGACGATCAATCAAAACCCGAATCAAAACCTCACCAATTAGTGGTGGAACAAAACTTCTCCAGATCTCAATATCAAAATTCAGTCAACTTCTCCTTCTGCCAATAATTATAATTCAATAAGAATTGAGAATTGTCACTCAAATCTACAGATTCGATTGACAAGAGAAAGAAGAAGAACTCACCATCAATAGGTTGTTCAGAACAGATCAACGGACCAAGTCCTCAAATTAACAGCAGAATCGGCACGTCTCGATCTGAAATTGTAGAACGAAAGATCGGATCCTGATCATTGAGGATAAAGAAGGAAGGAGATCAAAATTACTCACCAGTCTAAAAATTTCTTCGTTGAGCCGTCAAATGACGAGGTTCACCGAAGGAAGAAAGCTAACGCTGGGGAAATACCGCCAAGAGTCGATCCACCTAGCCTTCGTCGAGAGCCGCTCAAATGTTTGCCGCCGCTAGCTAGCTCCTCCTCGAATTAGGGTTCACGAAGCAATGGAGATGAAGTTGGGAAGGAGTGGTTCTGCTGGTGATGAAAGAATTTGTGATGGTGAAGGAATTATATAGGTGGTTGGCCGATCAATTTGCTGTGCCATGCTTTTGGCGCCAAAAAGGAATGCTCTGCACCACTGAAGAAGCTGTTGCAGAGTTTGTTACAAAAATTTGAATTGGCCTAACCAACTCTCTCACTGGAATAATCAACAGTTTAAGAGGAAGAGTAAATGGACCTGCTGAAAAGCCCAACCAGCTCTCTAATTGAATAGAGGCCCAATCTATCATATGGTTGAGAGCTTACTGTTAACTAAGAAGAATGAGAAAAAATTGAATTTCCCTTAGGAAATTAGCAAATGAAAAAGTGTGAGTAATCACTTAATTATTTAAAGAGTCTATGAGAAACACTAATTAGAGTAGCTCCCTATAAATTTGCTTAAAAATATATTTGAGAAAATAATCCCCAAAAATATACTCAATTCTTTTAAAGAGAAAATTCATAAATTTGAAAAAGTGGGGTTACACTTGACGAATTCTCCAGCTGATCATGTTTATTTTTTTTCTTTATTATCATCTGAGAGCTCTAGCCGAGCAACCCGAGGTATAACCCCTATCCCGTCCTATTTTTCTGCTGTCTGTGATGAGAATGGTCCCCGATTACCTCTTGGGAATTCGGTTTTAGCGACGTCGTATTTTTTCGGAACCTTCGGAAAGGTTCTGTTGGTTATTTTGGATTTTCGGAACTTTTCGGGAATTGGTTTTTGGTATATTTTGGGCTTTCCGGATTTTTCCGGTAGCATTCTGTGACGTTTATGGTTGGACTCGGACTTCCGAAATTATTTTGGGTCGTTCCGAATTAAACTGTGGATTGGTTGTGTTTATTTTATATATATATATTGGGTATTCCCTGGTTTGGGATTTGCAGGAAAGAATATCGGTATATTTTCCAGTTTTTGTGTTGACCAAAAACAGAGGAGATGCTGCCGAATTTTTTTGTAAATTCTAGAATATTTTAAAAATGAATTTAAAATGGATTTCGGAATTTTATTTAATATTTAGATTTTGGGCGACGACCGTATCGGTTAATGGGCCCCGGCTAAGTGCAAACGAAACCGGCTTCGCCCGGACGTTGAGGCATTAGCCTAGTTGAAGATTGGACCATATCTGAGACTCGATAAATAATTATTTTATCTTTATTTTTATCAGTTAATTTTATTCATATTTAATTTATTTAAAAGTTTAGGACTAACGGCTGTTTTTGTCTTATTTCAATTTATGTAAATAAATTGTAATGGACATAAGCCCAGCTGGCTGTTGGTTCTGTGACTGTATTTTGGTAGCGTAGATTTTGGTTATTGCTGATTTTGCGAGTTTTTGGTAGCGTTCGAATAAATTTAATAAAAGTATTTTCGTACAAAATTAATAAAGATTTTCTCACCTAAAATCTACAAGTTTTAATATTAATTAAAGATCATGTATTTCTCACTAAATAAGAAATTAGTTTTATATTTATAAATTATGAAAATACAAATTTTTAATCAATTAATCTGGTATCGACGAGTTTTTCAAATTCAAGTTTAAAACGATCTTTCCCTCGTATTAAAATCAACGCACCGATAATCGTAATATTGTTTGTGTTGTTAAATAAGAATTAAAATGGATTAGGACACAAATAGAGATTTCAACTAGCGTAGCTAGATTGGTAATCCTGGAATCTGAGTCAATTTCTCGAATGTAGGAATTCGAGGACGATTCTGAATTCCTGTCTCGAAGTCTTCATCCTCTCCAGTCAAGTTCATTTTTGAGGCAAATATAGTTTGTGTTAGTTTTACAGTTATTTTAATAATCGCTTTACTGCAAGTTTAAACCACGATGCAAATACGAAAATCTCTCGGAGAGTACTAACTGCAACTACTGTACTGATTGGGGACTGGGGGAGTAGAGTAATGTTTATGACCAAAGCCAACTGTAACTTCGAACTGTATTAGCTTACCCCTCACACACACGGGGATAAGCCGAATCGTATCAATAGGATACAACAGTACATCCCAAGCTGGTCATATTCATTGCCTATTCAAATCACACTGTTTTACTGCTGAGAAAACTGTTCAATTTCTAAACTTTTTAAAAGTGCATGATTCTATTATTTATTTTAACTGTTTAAATTAGCATGAATTGTACTTTGCTCCCTCCTGACTGGAGATACATTTTTAGGAGACATTGAGGATGCTGAGCTGTTATACAGCAGTTACTACGACCCTATTCTGTACCTGGTAGTGCTGCCAGAGTCCCCATTGGAGGACGTTGGGACTGAGGCCGATGATCCGGCTGATAGATAGCTTTTCTTTTCAGCATTGTTGTTTATTTTAAATTCTGTTATATATTTCAGAACATTTTATAGTTGTATTTAATTTCAAGTTTAATAAAGTTCATTTCCCAAATTTTGAATTGTGACAAATTTAGATGTTGTATAGTTACATGCTTATGGAACAGCTTACTGCCGCCGTCTCAACAACGGTGCAGGCTGGACATGATCCGGTTCGACCCAATTATTTGGGATCGGGTCGTGACAATAGGTGTCACTCCCCGTTCCTAAAATACGTATTTTTATACATGTACAACTCATGTGTATTTATTTAGTATTTATCATGTATTTATTTAATAGTTATCATGTATTATCCTGTATTTACTTTCCTTTAATTCATGTTAATTTATTTCCTGCAATTATATTTCTGCAATTTTATTTCTGCACTTTATTTCATGCTTTTATTCTCTGCTTTAGCTAGGCTTTGGGTTCGGGTTGGCCTTGGTTGGATCCCCTTCCATATTTAAAGCCACCCTCTCCATTCTCTCTCCTCATTACTCATTCTCACCATTACTCCTCTTCTTCTTCTTTATTACTCTCTCCACCCACCAAACCCATAGGCAAGTACATCTTGCTTCTTCATGAGGATCCATTTTTATGGTTCCATTCTCTTTCCCTTGTAATTCTAAGAGAGTTTAGAACTTGACATTTTTCATTTCGAAGTCTTAATCTTTGTAGATCTAGATATGAGTTATTTTCGGATTTTGGGGGTTTTGATCTATTAAACTTCTGTGTTTTCAAGTTTTGATGGTTCCATATTGTAGAGAATTTCATTCTACCCAATTTTGACCTTTGCAAAGTTGGATTCGGACTTATTTTGACCAAGTTATGGACTTTTGAAGCTTTGGATTCAAACCATGGAGTTCTTGCTGTTTGGAGAAGACAGTGAGCAGTGCGTGAGCTTTTTAGCTTATGCCACTGAGTTACGCGTGCTCTTTAGTGCAGCGCAGTCCCCATACGCTGCCTTTTGGAAGCGTATGTCTTGCTAGCTTGACTTGAGCGTATGTCTTCCATATGCTAGCTTGACTTGAGCGTATGTCTTCCATACGCTAGCTTGACTTGAGCGTATGTCTTCCATACGCTAGCCTGACTTGAGCGTATGTCTTCCATACGCTAGCTTGACCTAAGCGTAGCTTGACCTGAGCGTAGCTTGACCTGAGCGTACGTTGACTTGAGCGTAGGCTGACATGAGCGTAGCCTGCTTACCATGGATCTTCTATAGCCCTGTATATTGATATTTTATTAGATGTTTAACGTCCATTTTATATCCTTACGCCTTTTTGCATAAACTTGATATAATCATGATATGTTGATATTTCTGTTAAATATAGATTGTTACGTGGGATGTACCATGTGTCGTGAATTGAGCTATAGATACCTCGATTGACTGGAATTAAACCCTGAGAGTCGTAGACTCGACTCCACTGAATACTATTTGACTTTCATGCCTTGTCACCATTGATGATAATGGTTATCTTGACTAAAATTGATCATGCGTTCCTAGTTGGAACTAAGAGACTGGCTAGTCGTCTTATTGAATGAAATGAATGAGACACGTTCATGTAATGAACTATTGTACTCGATTAGCCAATCCCGAATATTAGCATACAGGCACATGCAGGCTTCAAATTATTTATTTATTTAGTTATTTATCTATCTTACAAAAACAACATGTGTACTTTATGGTCAAGGCATGATTACTCCGTGGTCAGATTTGATTGTTGCATCACGCTATGTAAAACCTACAACCTAGCCGCACGGGTATCGTTGTAGAGTTGCGCATATCGTACCCCGTACGAAAGTACTCATTTGAATGACCATGATCCACGGCATGGAACTTCACTCAACGTAGAGACTATTAAGTTAAATAAAATAATGATGGCATGGAGAGAATGGATTCTCGAGTTCTTACATGGCAGCCCCCTTGGGACTATTAAGTGCCCGACGGGTCGGCTGGTTCCCACAGATACTGTAAATCTGTCACACGGGCAGGGAACAGTATCTGCTTATATTATTGTACATGCTATATTAACGGCGGGCGTCCCGCTGGGACTCGTCTAACTACATGATTGGCGCAATTGATTGATTGGATAGACTAGCCTTGCTTGCACATAGTAAGAACTGAGGAATCCCTATTGCATAAATTCCAGGATAACTTGGGACTCACAATAGCAAGCCGTAGTAGTTGATTGGCCGTTCAAGATAATTTGTTTGTGTACTGTACCTACTCTGTTACTTAACTGGTATGATCAGAATGTCAGGACATGACGGGCCAACTTCTGTCCTTGTTTGGTTGGGAGGTTGGTTCGAAGTGTCGTGATGTTATGTGAATCCTAGTAGCAAGCAGAGATCTATTTATCATATTTCATATTACTGGTTTTAGTTCTCATGTCGTGCTTCCTTGTGGTACTTGCTATTAGAGGTCTAACCTCTCTGGTTTTGCATGGCCAGATTTAGAGCCGGTTCTCGAGGACTCAGCTTACTTCTACCTCCAAGATGGTCAACACTAGAGGGATGATCGCAGGAGGACTCGAGTGGGTTTCTTACTTCTCCGCTCGTTTTGTTATCTACTTTATACTTGCCGTTTGGCACCGACATGTTAGTCGGATCGTCTCGTACTTACTTTTTACATAATTGTAACTAAAGTCAGGCTGCAGCTGATAACAATTGTGTATACTTTTGCTACATCAATCTGGCTATGTTTTGTAAAGCCAGATATCAAGAACATTTTGACAGAGCGTTTGGGACGCCTTACTGCTTTATCTTACATGTTCTCTATTACTGTTTCTTGTTCGAATGATTGAGACAATAGATGTGAAGTGACCATAGTAAGACTTTCATGTAGTATGTACCCCCTTGTCTTTTAGACAGCATTGATCGTATTATACGGTATTCATCTACCCGTAATACGTAGCTGGCTGAGTCATTCCCCCGCTCTCCAGTATTCTAGTTCTGGGGCGTGACAATAGGTAACGTCTATGACCGGTTTGGGTTGTACAATAGCATCCTAGCGACGCGATACAGCTTATCCCCGTGTGTAAGAGGGGTAAGCTCGCACAATAACAATATGTAATATGAGGGGTATTGGTCATAAACGCTACACTATTCTTCCAGTATCCCCACAATCAATATTAATCAATATTTAAACCTTATGAGAGGGTTCCGTGTAGCAATGTGGTTTAAGCATGCAATATGACAATTACTAAATAAAATGCAAGAAAACATAACCGTAACTTGCCTTTGTTAATGACTGGAATAGGATGTCGGTACCTGAGGAGGAAGTCAAATACGTCCTCAAAATCCTACAGTTGAGAATCCTGACTTAGAAACATAGATGAGCCAAATCTAGGTGTGCTAGTTGTAATTTCTAGAAACAGACCCTAGTCAGATTTTAAGTTATTTAATTAATCTAACGAAATCCGTCTAACGTCGTAAACTATATTGGTTATCAATTTACAGAATAACTGATTATTGATTTATTGGGAAAAATAGCAATTACACTTTAATTGGCAAGACTTTGTATTTTTAATAATATATATAAAACTAAGTGGTCTTTTAAGCGAGAAAACATAAAGTTGTTTAAATTATTAGGAATTTTTATTCATTAACTTAATATGAGAAAATCTTATTAATTTTGTACAAAATAATTAATACCCAATTATAATTTATACG
>JANAVB010035817.1:9411161-9416161 GCA_029216955.1 Iris pallida | reverse complement strand
AGTTTGTCAATCTTGGAGCTAAAGAAGGTTCATATAGCCAAACAAAAATTAGGGTGAAATTTAGAAAACTTTCATGTTTAAGCATGTAACCTATACTAAAAATTTGTTTTAAGCACAAAATTTATAACAATTTTTATTTTTGGTATATCAACACATCCAACCAAGTTCCAGTTAGTCAAACCATTAGTTGATCAAATCTTTACTAGAAATGATTAAAACACTCCAAAACGAAAACGGCGTCTCTTCTAACGTCGTTTTCTCAACGGTAAAACACAGTATCCTATTATATAAAAAAATTGAACGGATGAGAGATTGCTTATTGTTGCTTGTCAGTTCGGAAATCTATCCATCCCTATTGAATTGAAAACGTATATCCAAAGTGGAAATGATTGGTGGGGTTTCACTTCAGTCGGTTTAGCATATGACAACTGTAACGACGAAGGAAGGAAAAAAGAAGGGAGGAGGAAATGGGAATGAGGGAAACATGTCAACGATCAGCGAATATTGGCACTTAAAAAGTCTGAGGCTTGGAACAATGAAAGAGCATAAAAATAAGGAGAGTAAGAGAGAATGAAATGGACGAATGCCGAAACCGATAAAAAGGAAGGCAAAGGGTGTTGTTTGTGAGCACCACCACCACCACCGAGAGAATGTGCCGACTTATGCAATTGCGACTGCGACTTGTGAGGCCTGAATTGAGCCCATCTCTACCGAGCCGCTCCCCTATCAAATCCATCCACGTCTCTCTGGATCACTTGCACGAACCCGATAGGTTCGACCGTTATCTGCACGTTTCCTTTCCTTTCTTCATAATCATATATATATAGAGAGAGAAGAAAGACCGGACCCTCACTTATTTCATAGCAACACTACAAGTCATGGAGATCGACAACAAAGCTGAGGAGTTGGAAGGAACCACTTCTTCTCTTTCTACTCACCAGCCACCAAAGTAGGGATCATTTCCATTCCACATATGCTCTCATGAAGTTAGAATTCTTGAATTAATCTCTTGGATTGCAATGTGGTGTGTTTTTTTTTTGTAGGAGGAAAGGGCTGTCCAGGTACTTCTCCGAAAAATCAAGATCGTTCACCTGCCTGGCCGATGCAAAGACCATAAATGACCTCAAGAAGGCCGAGGTTCCAGAGGCAAAGAGGAGAAAGTACTCGGATCATCATCGACACACAATAGCTTTGCTTCTCATGGCTTCTTGCAGGAATGAATCGAGCACTAATTCCTACATCTCACACTGACTGGCACTGACTGGAGCACAGACGAGTAACAACGTAACAGGTGGCCATCGACGCTTGCGATATTAATAAAGGCAACATATTGGCTGCCCCAAACATTTGGTTTCTCATTTTAGAAAAAAATAATAATGATGGACATTCTTATAAAATGTATACAATAAAACCAAAAACCATGTTTGGTTGAATGGAAATATTTTTTCGGTATGGCATAGTCTATAATCTGCAAAGATTCGCATGATAAGCCAGATCTCAAGTGGCATATAAGAAATAATGATTGATCAAACACAAATTTCAGACTACGTAAAGATACTGCATCAAGCAAAAACTAGAGGAACAGATCACTATATCGCCAAAATAGTTATATATTAAGCATGTCACAGTCACTCACAGGTCAACAAACAAGTACACCACCCTCGTTCACCAAATACAAACTAAACTAAGAAGGGAAATATGCGCACGGACTATTCGAACATTCTCTTAAAATGCAACAGGAATTAGAATAAGGCCGATGGTCACAAGTACAAATAAAGATACAAGCAGTGATAGTTGAGGCAGGCCAAAGATTTTGTTTCATCAACTATTCATTTTTGGTCTCGAGCACACCAAAACAAAGCCAAGCATTCTTCACATCTGAAAACACAAAATGAATCCTGCCTCTGATGGGGGGGGGGGGGGGGGGGGGGGGGGGGGTGCGCTAGAGTAGTCGACCTCATTAGTATCTCCTCCTTGGGGGACTTCTCGAACGGTGAGCACGTGGCGATCTGGTGAGGGCAAAAAGCACAATGTATTATTATTCTGATGAAAAAGGCTTGTTGCAATCAGGCATCAATAAGTATTTGAACAAACTGGAAATGGAAAACTTAAAATAAAGATAAACAGAAAAAATTGCTGAACGTATATAGAGATGAACTGGTTCTACATAGACAGGAAAACAGCATCAGAATTTCTAGATATTGGCATTCGGGCAGGTATGGGTGCATCCAAATGTCCACACAAACAGTGCATTATTTCTACAAGTGGCTAATGGCCTTCGAATTTACTATAAACATTGTCAGTGTTAGCTACAAGCAAAGACAGAATAACGAAGAAGTAAAACACCAGGAAATTGAAACAACAGTTAAATCTTTTATCAAAATTCTCAAGGAAAAGAAAAAGAGGAGGACACCCGACACACATGGGCACACAAGAGTGTGCACACAACAGATTTCAATATCTCAATAAAAGATGAATTACCCATACCCAATACCCATCCACACTAGGATAATAACTACAACAGAGCCTTTATCCCAAAGTTCTGGGTCGGCTGTTCGAATCCTCTTCCCATTCAGCTCTGTTAAGGGTCATGTCTCTGTAACGTTAACAAGATCCACATACTTCTTCAGCACTTTCAAACATGTTTGTCTAGGCTTACCTCGTCCTAGAGGCTCCATTAACCCATCCACACTATCATTAGAGGGGTGCAAATGATGGAGAGGGGAATCTTCATCACTGTACAAACTAAATTTGATGGAACCTAGAATCTGCACCAGCAGCTGCTGGAGAAGGTCTCATGACAGAAAGGAGCAGCTGCAAATTACTTGTGAATATATGACATCACCATATCCGAGCAGAAGGGTCTGTATATTCTTTGGTGCAAGAGTCAGAAGCTCAAGATTTTACATCTATGACATTCACACTATCATCAAGGGTCTCAGAGGGGAGGACGAACTAGAACCCTATCCTGACAGATTATAGAAGTATGCTGTTAGTTGCAAAACATTGCAGTCATACAGAGGATACCAGAGGAAATAATTGGATGACAGCCAAAGCCAGGAGGATAGAAGAGAGCCTTATTACTTGTCGATAGCTGACCTACTAAGCTGCGAGGACGCATGCAATGCACAAGTGCATGGGAGTCTAATATACTGGAACTCCTATTTCCTTTATGCACAAGCTGGGAGTTCTCATGTGCCAGAAATAGGAGTTCCAAGTGCAATGCCCGAGTATTTCTTGGAACTCCTGTTTCCTTTTTAATCTGCAAAACTAATTTTGAAGCTATAACCATCTTGGACGGACACAAATATGACATAACACGGTAAACAGTGTGCAGTGTCTTATTGTATTTTTGGAAGGAATGTTCATGATGTGTCCAATCCTTGTCCGAGACGACATAACCTTAAACCTGTCTTGGAGACTACTTAGAGCTATAGCATTAGGAGGGTACAAAGCGCCAACCTCCCTTTTGTAATATGACAACTAACTAGGCAAATATTTTATGCTCGTCATTTTTAATTTCTACCACGGGTTTTAATTGATTCCAATTTTGCTGTAATAATGATAAGAAACATGTGCAACTAGCAAGCATTATAGGTTCGAAGTTTCGGTATCGGACCATCCCTATGAGTATCGGGATCTGGTATCGGCAATATCGGCAGTTTCGGATTGGAGTATCAGATTTGTTGGTATCGGAAGAAAATAATTATTAACATTTTATAAAATATATTTTCTACATTTAGGCACGAATGTTGTTTCTTAGTAGTTTTGAAATTGAATGAATAGTAGTCATCCTTGCCGATTGGTTTACATGTGTACATAAGTTTTCTTCTTTTCCAACCTTACTATGCTTTTACACCCTTGTTAATTGGTCTTTTTTGTCCAATTTTCTTTGCGAATTGACCGGAAAAAAGAGACCTCCCAATGTCGATATCGGTTAGTATCGGGTGTCGGTCGGTATCGTATCGGGACATGCCAAACCGTAATGGTATCGGCCATATCGGATCGGTATCGGACGATACTGCAAACTATGCATAAGAAAGAGATAAAGTACTATACTACTAGACAACAGAAGGTACAATCTACCAGAGCAGCAAAAGAAGCATAGTATTTCTTAAACAAGTAATGCGTATCAACAAGGAAAAGGCAAAGAAATGGTACTGTTTGATAAAGAAGAATACAGAGAAGATAATAGGCAAGGGAGAAAAGTAGATGTTTAGAAAGAAATAAAATACTTTTAGTTTGTAGGATTATATAATTTGGATCCAATTATACTACACAATAATTGCCCAATCACTTCCTAATTAGACTTTGGCTTCTGGATGTGTCTCCATGCATGAGGTATTAGCATAAAAAAATAAAGTGAGTGCAGTCATCTGCTTTACACTAGGGTACATACTAGCATTGGCCCCGGATCATATAAATCAACAATCCATGAGCGTGTGTGAAGGAAGTATTAGCATAAGCAAAAGAAATTAGTACATGCATCTAACTTACACCGAACAACAAATAAGCAGCGATTCTAAAGCATATGATATAAAATAAAGCAACCAAGATAATGGGTATATCATGGCAGAGCTGAAGCTAGAGAAACATCTCTGAGGAAAAAAAAAAACATTGAATATAATCGAAGCACTAATAAGAAATATTAAAAAAAATTAAGCAAGACCCAGTCTGTATAAAACAATTTCTGTATTTTGAAGTAAAACTATCAGCATGAGATGATGCTCAACTTAAAACAGAACCTATTCAGCTAAAAAATTATGAGAACTAAAACCGTACCTCCTTCTAGTGTTTCTACGCTTGAAAGGCCCATTGCTAAAAGCCCAATCAACATAAATTGTTTGTGTTAGAAGTTCAGTTCCATTAAGTGCTGAGATTGCAGCATGTGCTTCATTGTAGCTCTCATATTCAATCAGTGCATATCCCTGTAAATAAAATGTCCAATCCAAACTCAGGTTAACAGTTAAAGTACAAATCTCTACATATTTAAAGAACAA
>JANAVB010035817.1:9285659-9410925 GCA_029216955.1 Iris pallida | reverse complement strand
AATCATTATGTTTCTAAACCCAAGATTAGCTTCTGAAACATTATATCCTGCATGGGAAGTGAAAATAAAAGTTTTATCGAAGTTAGACATGAAGCTTATGTGATGGAGGATCAATGTAGACACTTTGAGTTCAATTAGTGATACCCATTTTAGAATTCGTTATATGTTTTGTTTGGCTTGGACATGGTTTTTTTGGTTTGCTTTATTTATTAGGACTTGGGTTGTATAGGACTAGTTATATTTGGTAATCCTGCTATGGATTAGTTTCTTGATGGCTAAGATTTGTGATGATGACATATAAACAGGTTAAAGCACTTATTTTTACTATAGAGAGAAGAAATGAATATTTATTTGAGAGTCATGGGAGTTGTCTGACCCTAAATAAATCGTTCTTCTTATCTTGTCTTCCTCCGAATATGAATCCCTTGTAAGCCCCTTAAATCCATTATTTTAGTCACAAACAACACCCTATTTTTTTCCTTCCCAAAACCCTACTAACCATATTTTATACCTTGGAGTCTTAGTGCTGTACCTTTAAATCGTCCATATCACCCACAAGCCCCTCTTTCACTGATGTGCTTTAATTGAACATTCCTTAAAACCCAAAACAAATCATTGCCAACTTCCATGGAAATCAACTTCTACCCCCGTTGGATCGGGATTGATAATACGTTCTTGAATAGAGGCTTTGGATGCTAAGGAACTATGTTGCACAGAAGCAGAAAAATGGTACTTGTATCGTGTCCGCACCTTACCGTACTAGTGCAACATAGGTGATTAAACTAAACCTATTTGAAATCCCTGTACCGTGTATACCCACCCTATCTTGTCCTTATCTGTATCCGTGTAGTGAGCAAGTTTTGGGGTGTTCTTGATTGTGTGGATTGATCTTTTCACTCCTCATGTGTAAAACCTAATTGCATCTTTTTTAGTTGCAAAATTTTGTAATTTCTAGGGTTCTTTATTGTAAATTTGCAACTATCTTGATTCATTGTTTTCTTTATGCGGATGTCTATTGCATGCATTATATCTTCATGTTACTGTTGTATTAGTCTTATCTGTTGGCCCATTGGTCATGGTCGAACCTGATTTTAATAATTGATCAAACTCTGTCTCGATATAAATGCAAGTCAATTCAGATGTTTACCTACGACGTTTTGGACACTGCTCAACGATGGATATCTACTCTGTTCAAGACCGAAGTTGTTTGCCACTCAGAATGTATCTCCTTCAAAGCAATGTAATTTTTCATTTTATTGAGTCTAGGAATACATTGTACACCAAGTCGTACTGGCAAATAGGCTATCCTAAAATCGTTTTTGAAAACTGACCAATCTTTTTAAAATGACCTATGTTTTTGAAAAACATCTATTTTACAAAAAGCTTATGAAGGACTTTTCAAAAAGCCAAAATTATTTTTCTCAAAATCAACTGACCAAACCCGACAGAACTCGGCCAGAGTTCGGCCAAGTTGAACGTTATGTGAACGTTTGATTTTGAACTTGGTCTCCCTTCAGTTGCGGTTTGTTACAAAGAGTTCTGTCCGAATTCTGCCGAATTCTGTCAGAGTTCTGCCTTTGGAAAAACTATAAATAGAGAAGGATTTCGATCATTTCAAATCACCAATTCACTTTCAATCTCTCTTCTAAAGCTTACATTTCTTCCAAAGAGTTCTAAAAAGCTTCCATTTTCAAATCCAAGCCAGTTACAATCCTCTAGTCGATTTGCCAGTACGATGCGGTCTAGAAGTTTCAGAGCGATTGTAATCAGAGGCTTGATTGAAGATACAACTCTTCACAATTGAAGTTGGTCGAGTTCTTCGTATCAAAGCTCGCGTCTGTAGAAGTTGCAAGGACTTCGTATGAAAACTTGCAGATTTTCCAATAGTGGATTCAATGGAAGCTAGAGTTCTTCCGACTGGACTAGTCCTCACAAGAGAAAACCAGTATAAATCTCGGTATTTACGTTTGCCTTCTGATCACCTTTTTATTATGTCATTTATTTTGTGATTATTATATCTGTGATCTAACTGCTAACGAGTTTTTTAATTAGTAATATTCCGCTGCCTACTCTATTCACCCCCCTAGAGTATTCTGCTTTACGATTTCGTTCCTACAATTGGTATCAGAGCGGGTTATACAGGTAAAGCAAGGTAAAATTGCAGTTATTTCAATTGTTATATAGATCACAGCATTACACATGGCAACTGAAATTCACAAGTGAAGGCCAAGCCACAAACAGACCTCCACTTTGACGGCACAAATTACACTTATTGGAAAACACGTATGAGTTTCTTTTGAAATCTCTTGATTTTGACTTATGGTCTGTAGTTATTGATGGCTATAAAAAGCCCCCTCGTATTAATGTTGATGGAGTTTTAGTTGAAAAATCCCATGACAAATATACAGAGGATGAAAAGAAAAATGCCAGTCTTGACGCATGCTATTAACGCTATTTTGTGCTTTAGACAGAACTGAATTCAACAGGTGTCTACCTGCACAACATCAAACGAAGCGTGGAAACTTCTCGAAGTAACCCACGAAGGAACAACACAAGTCAAGGAGTCAAAGATCAGCAGACTTACTCAGGAGTACGAGGCGTTCAAAATGAAGCCAAGTGAATCAGTCACTCAGATGTTTACAAGATTCTTGGATATTGTAAATCCTTTGCCTTCACTAGGCAAGGATTACAGTAACCATGAGAAGATTCGCAAACTTCTACGAGCTCTTACAAAGAACTGGATTCCAAAGCTAGAGCAATCATTGAAGGGAACGACCTCTCAACAATGTCTCTGGAAACACTCATGGGTAAGCTACTCACTCACGAGTTAGAATTCAAGACTTTGAAGATGCTACACCAAAGGAGAAGTCAGAGAAGTCGATCGCTCTCAAGCTCAACATAGAAGAACTGTCGAAGACGACTCTGATGACAACCGACTCCGACTCTGAAGATCAAGCTCTTCTGGTAAAAAAATTCAAGAAGTTCATGAGATTTAACAGGAGAACAAAAGACAACAACAACAACAACGAGGAAGATCCTATTTGCTACGGATGCAAGAAGAAAGGACACATGAAGAAAGATTGTCCAACAGCATCATCATCAAAAACAGCAAATATGACAAAGGCTAAAGAAGTACGCAACACAAGCATATGGCATGAAAGTGAGGCCAGCGACTCAGAAGACGAACAATCAGATGACGCTGCAAATGTATGCTTGATGGCTTGCGATCAGGTAATCACTAATCCTCTATTTGATCCTTATGATGATTTCACCTTCGAGCAACTAGGAGAGGCTTTCAGTGACCTGCTAAATGATTACAGGAAACTGTGTAGTAAATATGAAACCTCTAAGAAGGTACTCAAAGAGTACAAAGGTGAACTAGGAAGACTTACCGACCTACTAATCATGTTAGAAATAATGACTCTTCAAATGAGTCTGGTGAGCTTTCTTCTATTAAGTTGTTGTTACACGAGACTGTTAAGCTATCCGAAGAAAAAGACCAAACTATCATCCAGTTAAAGAAAGACCTATCTAAGGAGGGAAAGAGTCTCCAGTGTGCACAGGTCAGATCACTCACATCTGACTATACTAGATTATATGACACTTCCAAAAAGTTGAAAATTAGTTTAGGAAAACGCCTGAAGTTGCTGCTTCCTATTCTAACACGTGTCAATTACCGAATCATCGGAACACGCCCAACACTGTCACCAAACCATACCAAAACTATGCCCAAGAAGACTAAGACATGCATTCTTCTATACTAGAAAACCAAAACCTACAATCATGCACCCACACTACTTTCAACACTCAACATGCTAAATGTCATTATTGTGGCCTCATTGGTCATATCTTCTGTATGTAGAATCAGAAAGTTAGTAGATTTAAATGTTTATGCATGGATACCAAAAACTAACCAGTCAGACCTACAAGAAATGGGTACCAAGAGTTTCATCTGCAAATTGTTTTGTAGGTGGGACGCCCTTCACATGCTAGGAGCAAATGGATCCTCGACAGCGGTTGCTCACGGCACATGACCGGTGACGCTTCACTATTCGCAACACTGTCGAAGAAGAATAAAGAAGGATACGTCTCCTTCGGTAATAATTTAAGAGGGTACATAATCGGTATCGGTGACATTGGTAAGGCTCCCTATCCAGTGATTAAAGATGTGTGTCTAGTTACCGAGTTAAAACATAATCTGCTCAGCATAAGCCATTTAGCTGATCACGGTTATGGTATTAACTTCGTCAAAGATAAATGTACTATAGTTGATAGTTCAACTGGTAGTACTATATTTGAAGGTATTAGGGAAGACAATATATGTTTTCTATTTGTTGGAAGATGCTAACAAAGCAGGTAGATATTTGATGGCCAAAAGCATCGAGAGTCAACTATGGCATATGAGACTCGGCCATGCAAACATGGATACAATTTCAAGGCTATCTACAAAGAAGTTGGTACGCGGCTTACCGGACATTTCTTTCAAGAAGGATACGGTATGTAGTGAATGTGAAAAGAACAAAACTACCAAATCCGCATTTAAATCCAAGAACGCTGTAAGTACCACTAGACTTTACAACTGTTGCATATGGACTTATTTGGACCAAGTAGAATTGCTAGTCTAGGTGGTAAGTTATATGCATTTGTCATTGTAGATAATTTCTCTAGATATACATGGGTTTATTTTCTTGCACGCAAGAACGATGCATTATCAGAATTCGTCACCTTTTGCAAGAAAGTACATGAAAAAGGGTTCATGATTACTCGCATTCGTAGTGATCATGGCGGCGAATTTGAGAATGCAGAATTCAAACAATTTTGTGACACGGTTATTTGCATGAATTCTCTTGCCTTAGGACTCCGCAACAAAATGGAGTTGTGGAACGTAAGAACAGAACTCTATCTAAAATGGCTAAGTAATGTTAACCAGTTTAGTCTACCTAGATACTTTTGGGCTGAAGCTGTTAATACAGCATGCTATATTCTCAATAGGGTTCTAATTCGACCTATATCGAAGAAGACTCCTATGAACTATGGTTTGATAGAACACCAAATGTTTCATATTTCAAGATTTTTGGTTGTAAATGTTTTATTCTTAATACTAAAGACAATTTAAGTAAATTTGATGAAAAGGCCGATGAAGGTATATTTTAGGTTATGCAACAAAGAGCAAAGGATACAGAGTCTTCAACAAAAGAACCATGATCATCGAAGAATCAATCAATGTCAAGTTTGATGAGCTAAATCAACACTTAGACGATGATGACAATGAAGACATAATCACAAAACCAAGTACAGCTACTGCAAAACCTTCACACAGAGATGCAGAACCATCACATCAAGCATCAGATGAACCTTCAAGCAAAGAAGCCGGAACTAGCAATCCTGAGACCACACCAAAAGAGATGAGATTCTTGGCTGATCATCCAAAGGACTTGGTAATTGGTGAGATTACCAAGGGTGTAAGTACTCGTTCCTCTAATAAAGATATAGCTTCTTGTGTTGCTTTTGTTTCGCAGTTTGAACCCAAAAATATTGAAGAAGCATGTAGTGATAATTTTTGTTAGATGCTATGCAAGAGGAATTAAACCAATTCGAACGGAATCAAGTTTGGGAACTTGTTCCCAAGCCCATTGATTATCCGGTCATTGGCACCCGATGGGTATTCCGAAACAAACTGAACGAGAATGGTTTAGTGACTTGTAATAAGGCTAGACTCGTAGCTCAAGATACAATCAAGAAGAAGGTATCGACTACGATGAGACTTATGCCCCAGTTGCGAGATTAGAATCCATTCGCATGTTATGTGCATTTGCATGTTTTCATAATTTTAAGTTATTTCAAATGGATGTCAAAAGCGCATTTTTAAATGGTTTTATAAAAAAAGTTTATGTAGCTCAACCTCCCGGTTTTACTGATTTCAAATTTCCTGAATATGTTTTCAAGTTGAAGAAAGCCTTATACGGTTTGAAACAAGCCCCTCATGCTTGGTACGATCGTCTAAGCTCTTTTCTACTTGATAACGGATTTTCAAAGGGAAAGGTTGACACTACATTGTTTATAAAATCTTTGAATAACAACATTCTTTTGATTCAAGTCTATGTAGATGATATTATTTTTGGATCTACTGATGAATCTCTTTGTCAAGAATTTTTAAAGTGTATGCAGAATGAGTTTGAGATGAGCATGATGGGAGAGCTGAAATTCTTTCTCGGACTGCAAATCAAACAAACCAACAATGGGACGTTCATAAATCAAGCAAATACACAAAGGATCTATTAAAGAAGTTCGACCTGGAAGCAGTCAAGCCACTTAGCACTCCAATGGCGAATTCAACAAAGCTTGATATTGATGAACAAGGCAAACATGTCGACATACGTAAGTATCGAGGTATGATCGGTAGTTTACTGTATTTAACTGCTAGTCGACCAGACATTATGTTTAGTGTTTGCTTATGTGCACGTTTTTAAGCTAATCCTAAGGAATCACATCTGTGCGTAGTTAAGCGTATCTTCCGATACCTTAAAGGCACTTCTTCTGTCGGCTTATGGTATCCCAAAACCACGTCATTTGACCTAACCGGTTATTCTGATGCTGATTTTGCCGGATGCAAAGTAGATAGAAAAAGCACTAGCGGCACATATCATTTCCTAGGAAAAGCTCTAGTCTCTTGGTTTAGTAAGAAGCAAAATTATGTTGCATTATCAACAACCGAGGCTGAGTATATCGCCGCAGGACGTTGTTGTGCACAAATTTTGTGGATGAAGCAAACTTTAGAAGACTATGGATTGCATTTTTCACACATACCCATTTTCTGTGACAACACTAATTCTATTAATTTGACTAAGAATCCAGTATATCACTCTCGTACTAAACATATCGAAATTCGACATCAATTTCTTAGAGATCATCAACAAAATGGAGATATAAACCTTATATACATAGACACACAGAATCAATTAGCTGACATACTCACAAAACCTCTAGCGAAGATCGTTTCAATTATTTACGTCGAGAATTAGAATTTTAGATGTCAATAATATTAATTAATTTTGTTTTATTAATTAATTTATTCAACACTCATTAACTGTTTTCGAGACAAGCCTAAAAAGAGTGTCTGTCACCACGACTACGGTCGAAGCGAAGCGGTATTTAAGAGTTCCCGGTGAACCTCCGTTAGCTGGAACAGTACTCCTACAGCTAATCTGAGACAGATGCTGAGTAAAGAATATTAATTTATAAAATAATATAGTATTATTTGAAATTTAAAATTACTAAACTCTGAATTAAACATTTGAAACGAATTGATGAAAAAGATGTGGCCCCACATTTTTTTAATATACATATATAGCCAGGCAACCCTTGGCGAATTCGGCCTGAGTTCGGTCCGAATTCGGCCAGAGTTCGGCTGGGTATATATGTACCAGTCAGAACCCGAGGCCCCCTCTTCTTCATTCTTCCAAACCTCATCAAAACAGCAGCCGTGTCCCAAAAACCCTAGTTCTTCTCCACCTTCCTTCTTCCAATCCACGTGGAGATCTTCGTCCAAAATTTGGATTCGTGCGGAGAATCTCGTTCTCTTCAGCATACCTGATTCTCGGAAGGTATAATTCCTTCTCTCCTCCACTTTCCAATTATTAGGGTTTCTAGTTTTTGGGATAGAATGCCTAAGGGATTCAATCCTTTCAAGAGGAAGAAGACACACGCCAGTGAAGAGGCATCCGTCTTCTAATCCGCATACGGATTCCCTCTTTTTTCCGGTCCAATCGGATGACGGTGCATCGGACGAGTTTTATTTCAAAACTCCCGACCAAGCCCTACTTTGGTATGCCGATTTTATTATGCGTACTATTTGTACCGGATCTCCGATCAAATGGACTGTCTTTTCCGACCACCGTCCTTACTTTGAGGCATTAGGGTTACACACTTTGCTACTTTACAATTCACTATAGCTACTAATGCCATTAGACTATTTTACTATAATTTCGTGTTAGACACTTTTACCGCGAGAACACGTGTCGGAGGGATAGATATCGAGTTTAATGATGAAACGCTAGCGAAATCCTTGGTATTTCAAACGAAGGTGCCCCGCTCGATGACATCACTGATTTCGATTTTCCCGATGGTACGACTCTCGTTAGTTTCAAGAATGAGCTTTGTACGCCCGCACGTGCTCGTACTGGAAAGTTCAAGGCCAATAACTTGAACTTGTTTAACTACGAATTACATCGCATCATCTATTCCACTCTACTTCCAAAATCCACTACAAAAGATGATGTCACTGCACTTGAGCTTTCTGCTTTATATCACATTCCTAAGGGATTCCTTTCTCTGCCCCTAAGACTATCATTCAGATGATGGGTAGATGTCGCGGAAGAGACCGCAACCTCTCCTATACGATGATCATCCCGCATTTTTCAGAGATTCGATATTGACTTATCCACTTGTGCTCTGGACCCTGAGCCCAAGTTCCTCAAACTCTCTCGTCGCAGCATTGCCACTGTTCCTCCACCTACTGCACCTGCTCCTCCTGCACCTACTCCCACAGCACCTGGTCCTCCTCAGTCTTACCCTGTGACCTTTGAGGGTATTCATCAGCATCTATCAGATCTGCAGTCATTTTATGTTGACACTTCCAGGGAACATGAGTTCTGTGACGTGACTCGGTTCCAGGCTATTGCCAACTCCTTCGCCGATCTGAAATTGCACAGACGGGTCACTCTGCTAGCTCTCTACCTCGAGACCCTTCTGTTTCTGGCTACCGCATTGATGATGAGGCGGTCCACTCTCTGTTCCAGCCAGGGAACGCTTACGATTGGTATCGTACTTCTGGTGCCACTCCTCATACTTCTGGAGCCGGCACTTCTGGAGCTGGTCCATCTGGACATGCTGGCGCTGCAGCCGATGATGATGAGGATGAGGATGATTTCTGAGATGTTACTGTTTGAGACTGTCTATTTTGTCTTATGTTTACTTGGAAATGCTCCGACATTCCAAGAATTATCAGTACTCTTTATTTTGGTTATGATTTGTGACTTACATAGACATGTTTTTATGCCTCAGTTTGATTTGACTCACATTAGTTTATTATTCAGCACTTTATTTGTTTCAGCTTTATTCTAGCATTATCTTTCTTTATGCTTCCATATAAACTGTTTGTGACAAATACCATGCCTGTGTTGTTTATACCATATCTGTTTATCTTATTCTGTCTATAATGTTTATACCATGTCTTTATTCATTTTTTTTGTGTTTTTATTCACTGCTTGTTACTTATGCAATTTGCGGGGGAGCTCTCTTTTGCAATTATTTTGCTAAGTGACAACGGAGGAGAAATAAGATCTAACATCTTTCTGAATACAGGTTATGAACAATTTTATTTTTTTCTGTAAACCGGCGGTATACATTTTTGAATTGATCCAAACAAGATGTTATATCGGCAAGGTTTGTCAATTATCAAAATGGGAGAGATTGTTGGCCCATTGGTCATGGTCGAACCTGATTTTAATAATTGATCAAACTCTGTCTCGATATAAATGCAAGTCAATTCAGATGTTTACCTACGACATTTTGGACACTGCTCAACGATGGATATCTACTATGTTCAAGACCGAAGCTGTTTGCCACTCAGAATGTATTTCCTTCAAAGCAATAATTTTTCATTTTATTGAGTCTAGGAATACATTGTACCAATCGTACTGGCAAATAGGCTATCCTAAAATCGTTTTTGAAAACTGACATATCTTTTTAAAATGACCTGTGTTTGAAAAACATCTATTTTACAAAAAGTTTCTGAAGGGCTTTTCAAAAAGCCAAAATTATTTTTCTCAAATCAACTGACCAAACCCCGACAGAACTCGGCCAGAGTTCGGCCAAGTTGAACGTTATGTGAACGTTTGATTTTGAACTTGGTCTCCCTTCAGTTGCGGTTTGTTACAAAGAATTCTGTCCGAATTCTGTCCGAATTCTGTCAGAGTTCTGCCTTTGGAAAAACTATAAATAGAGAAGGATTTCGATCATTTCAATCACAAATTCACTTTCAATCTCCTCTTCTAAAGCTTACATTTCTTCCAAAGAGTTCTAAAAATCTTCCATTTTCAAATCTCAAGCCAGTTACAATCCTCTAGTCGATTTGCCAGTACGGTGCGGTCTAGAAGTTTCAGAGCGATTGTAATCAGAGCTTGATTGAAGATACAACTCTTCACAATTGAAGTTGGTCGAGTTCTTCGTATCAAGCTCGCGTCTGTAGAAGTTGCAAGGACTTCGTATGAAAACTTGCAGGATTTTCCAATAGTGGATTCAACTGGAAGCTAGAGTTCTTCCGACTGGACTAGTTCTCACAAGAGGGAAACCAGTATACATCTCGGTATTTGCGTTTGCCTTCTGATCACCTTTTTATTACTGTCATTTATTTGTGATTATTATTATATATGTGATCTAACTGCTAACGAATTTTTTAATTAGCAATATTCCGCTGCCTACTCTATTCACCCCCCCCCTCTCTAGAGTATTCTGCTTTACGATTTCGTTCCTACATTATCTATCTAGGTTCTCTTTAGGTCTTGTCATGTGCCCGTTTCACTTGTCAGTTGCCATTAATCAAACTCAAAGGATCTTAATAAAATGATGGATTGAGCTCCTCGAGTAGAAATTTTGATGGTTTCAGCTAATGCGGCAGAAGCAGGTCGTTCCAAGACCCAGAAAATTATACATCCAGAACACCGTCTACAATAGTTGCTATTGAGTATCTGCTTTCAAATCTATGTTTTCTTGCAACCTAATATGACAACAATTAAATACAATACTCAAATTGAAACTTAAGTTCACTAGAAACCAGATTGAAAGGAGAGAGGAAAATCAAATGCTAAATAAAAGAATAAACATGACAGCATAGCAGCCTCTTCTTGAAGAATTAAAGTGTCCTAGTACCAGAATCCTAACAAGTCTCCTTATGGCCTTACTAGTACAAACTAGCATTTCCAGATAAATGTATGGAATCAAGAAATCAATAAGCAAGAAAAATCACCTAAAAAGCATGCAATAAAATAATACAGTTTCATAATGCTTACTAGAGCAGTCTCAGCAGTGTTGAATTATGCTCCTTCCAAAACAATCAAAATGAAAGCAACTTACCTTGACAAATCCAGTACGACGGTCAAGATTTAGATGCAAATTTTTGACCTGCCCAAATTCACGAAAAGCATTGTGGAGGTCATCTTCTTGGGCCTCTTCATGAACTCCAGTGACCAGAACAATCCATCCCTCGATTGCTGCATGTGTCAGAAAAAATAGAAGTGAAAAACCAGCACAACTCTGACAACCATGCTAAAATTAGTTAGTTTTAGCAGATCAGTAACTTTACTATTTAAGTTTTGGTCATGGGATCTAGACCAGCTTGGTCATGAGTTTTTTTTATCACTTCACGAATTGATTAAATATGAAAGTTACGACTTATGAGCAAGGTTTTGGTATATGCTTCAGGCCCTTCTGAGTATTGGTTTTCGCCGTTCCATTTGTTTTGAATCTGCTGCTTTCAGTAGTTTTGGAGATTTGATATCTGTTCTGGTATGGATATCAGCCGATACAACAAACCTTTGTAACCATGTATTCATGCACATTATGTATTGATAATGAGGACACAAAGTACATAAAATCCATACGATGAAACAAACCAAAAGAGGAACCATTCTCACATATACCACAAGAATCTTCACCAGTCTTTGCAGACAGGCAAGCAGCCATATCATCAGATATTAATTCACAAGGATCCTCTATGGTGCTGCATGCATGACTCTAACACTACAAAGGCTCAACAAAGGATTGTCCAGACTTGCTTGGACAAGTACCAACTAGATGTCAACACTCAACAAGTTTGGTGCAAAGTCCGCTCTACAGGCAGGAGGTAATAAAACATAGTAGGCCAGCAGTCAAGATTGTGCAGATTTATTCGATCAGCTATCAATTGGAAGGTAACCCTCAGATTAGTTAATGTCAATTGCCCGATCATGGAAAGACAGGCCGGAGATGCCATAAACTAGTAAGGCAGTTGCATACTTACTGGAAAGACTATGAACGACGCCAGGTTCCAATGCCTTATAAAAGAGCCTAATCAAATAGAGAAGAATGAAATTGTTTCTGTGAGGAATTGTGAATATCCTTAAGGCACATCAGAGAAGACATGGCATAATGCAAAACTCCGTGCCTAGACACTTTGAAGTATCACTCAAACATGCTCAAACCCTCTTCTTGTTGTTGGGCAGTAAATGATGAGGACAAAAGGCTATCCAACTTCCCTACCATGAAGCCGACACATGAAAAATCTAACCTAGAGCCGTGTCCCTCGTATCATAGCTTCCTAATTAGTTGACTGGGCTTAAGCTTTCATCCTTCAAATTGACTAACGAGTAATGGACTAGTCAGGTTGAACTTTGGCTCATAAAACAGGAAAGCTAACACCACAAATGTTTGTAATCCATCTGATCTTCTAATAAAAGATTGCCTCTCCAAATTTCAATGCCATAGGAAAGAGCCTAATCAAATAGAGAAAATAATATGAGTTACTACAGGGAATTACAATTATCCTTGAGGCACATCAGATGAGACCTTGTATGATGCAGAACTCCACATCTAGACACACATAGAATTATCACTAACTCTAGATGCCCAAACTCACCTTTTGGTTGATGGACAGTAAATGAAAGTAAATGAAGAGGAGACAGCTATCCCACTTCCAAATATGTGACTGTACGTGCTGACACAAGAAAAAAAATCTAGCCTGGAGCTGTGTTCTTTGTGTCACAGGTTCCTACTTAGTCTCATCCTTCAAATTGACTAATGAGTAAGGAACTGGTCAGGTTGAGCTTTGGTTCATATGACAGATAGGTTAACACCACCAATGTCCTAATCCATCTTATCTTCTTGATAAAGTATCCATTCTAAGTTAGTTGGACCAAGTATTTAATATGCTTGTTGAGCAAAAAACCATTACCCTTATATAACTTTTGAAAATTAAAAACATCCACGCAATCAGTATCTTTAAAAATGTAAAAGCAAATAATTAGTCTTTAAAAACGACAAAACATTTGTGCCTTCCTATATCAACTAAATGGAGTTGATTATTATATAATATCTTCAAAAAGAAGTTAGACCACCTGGGTATATACTATATACTGTATAGGGTTTCATAGGATCCCAAACTACACTCCCCTTTAAATGGAATGCTTAAGCCGAATGTTCCAGTCCTATATAAATTCGATTTGGAATGCAGTAGAGCAGAAAAAAAAAACAGAATATTTACCGTAAACCTCAAAATTATGATTACTATCTATGTCTATACATTAGTATCAGTGTCAATAAAATTTCTTACGACCTGTTATGATTTCTTAGTTTCAACACATTACATGTACAATTGGAAATGTCTATACATTAGTATCAGTCCCCTTTAAATTTCTTACGACCTGACCATCACCCATTTTACAGCTCCACCCAAGTTTGTGTAGGTCTATCCTCCTTATAATCCGTGCATCCATTGGTCTTATTGCACACATTCAATCGATTTCAAATTCTCTCGATCATTATTAATTAACCCCTCACCAACTTGCCACAAATGCAATATTTTCTTATTTAATCTTTTTAATATGGATCCACCCTGGTTCGTAGGCACGGATATACATTTGGATACGGACACGATACGGTACTAAATACGGCATTTTTGAAATTTTTGGGATACTGGTAACATGGAATTATATATACATATGAAAATATATTCTATACATATCTTTTATACCATATCTTAATAATTCTTATTTAATCATATTTTCGGTAGTAACTGGGTTCCAAAATGTTCTATAAAGCATTCAAAGTAAATAAATATTACTTTCTTATATCTAAATTATGTTTGGTATAATTACAAATATGTCAAATTACTTACAACTATCTTTTGGGTCTCTTTGGAGCCTAGACGGGATGAACCATATTCGACATGAGTGACAAAGAAGTATTGTGCACAATACGAGTCAGATATGCAAGAATACGATCCTCCCGAGTATCCGTGAAACATTGGGAGCCACTCATCCATCTAGAATTCTAATCATCATTTGGACATGTTTACTTAATATCGAACATGTAAAGCACGAAAGGCGGAAGCTTTAGTGAAATTTTTCTTTCAAGGGTATCCTACAATTAGAAAGCAAATCTAACTTCAACTATTTAACCTACACTATGCATTTATCTCCACCATTCCAGACTGTTTTAATTTATTCTATGGGCATCCTTCTCCACCATTCCATACCGTTCCAATTTAATTCTAGGAACATCCTTCGCCACCATTCTATAGCAGTGAGTGGTTGATCTTCAGTGGTTAAAAGTAAGCACTCTTAGGTATCTTTTGGACATTAGTATGCAACAACCATTATTTCTACATGACCTTTCTATACCTCTACTTATATGCATTATTTTCATCCTACTAATTTAAAATCCTTTTGGTTGCAAAGTTATCTTTATATTTCTTACTTATAAACTAATCCTTCACTGATATAATCAAGCAATACATATGCATCAAACAACACTGCTATGCAACTTCATCAAGAATGTGCCTAGTGATTTAATTCAACCTCGTCCTAAATGTGCCATGTAAGAACGTAATGCCAATCCTTAATATAAAGTGAATGTCAATCATTAATATAAACTGACCGGTGATGAAAAATAGAGGTAAATCTCAAACAATCCTCGTAGTAATTGCAAATCAAGTACAAATACTTAACAAAACCTCAATATATCTAGTTGAGACTTGTTTGATCTCCAAAACATGTCACATAATCACCCTGCGAACCCTATCAACATGATAATCCAATTCCCAGATCCATCATCCAATATCCAAAAACCCTAACTTAATCATCACTACCATCAAAATTCACTACGATCCATACATTATTGACCATAGATCAACCAAAAAAACCTAAATCTATGGTCGTAGTGATGAACAAACCCTACGACAAATGTTGCGCACGAATTCTAAGCGCCCACCGATGAACAACAAGGACCGGTCAATCTGAAAACCCTAATCATATATTCCCAAACAAATGGAAACATTGAAGCCCTAAAACCCTAACCAAAACATAGCAGATTCACAAAACCCTAAAAAAAAGGATAGAGGGAGAAGAGCTCACATCGCTGGGGTCCGGGCCCTCCGTCAGAGTCGAGGGAGTCGAAGTCCTTCGCGGCGAGGCGGATCGTCCGCTCCGCAGCAGCCTCCTCGCGGAAGCCCCTTCCTTTCTTCTTCGGAGCTCCTCCTCCACTGCCACCGGCGGCGAAGGCGGAGGCGGCGCCGGTGATGGCTGACCTCAGCTTGGGCGCCGGGACTTCGGCGGCTTCGGCGCCGACCTCCTCGTCCATGAGGTCATCGTCGTCCATCTCAAAATCCACCGCCTCCACGTCCACGCCTCCGTTCGCCGCCATTTTCCCCCTCTTTTTTTTTTTCTCTCTATTTTTTTTTCTTCCTATTTCTCTTTCTCTTTTTCTTGATAAATAGAAGTCGGACGATGATAATGATGGGCTTTCCAGTGCAAAATATTGGGCCTGCATTGGCCTGTTTGATTTTGGCCCAGTCCTAATATAGTACTATAAGAAATTATTACTTTAAGATTAAATGTTCAATCCTAAATTTATAATCCAACAAATTACTTAAATTTGGACTCCATTGGAATGTAAAGTACAAAAATAAATGTAGTTAGTTATCAATTTATTTACTGTCGACGGACGAAGAGTTAAGGCTGTGTTTGATTGGGTTTTTTTTCCATGGAAAATATTTCAATTACAAATTTTCCACCAAATGTAGTGTTTGATAGCTTATATTTTCCATGAAATTATTTTTCAAAAAACTATCATTTTTCATATTTTCTTCTAAAATGGTGGAAAATGAAACTTGTCCAACCCATAGGAAAACATCATTTTCCATGGAAAATAACTATTTACCGTGGAAAATAATGACAATCAAACACCCAAATTAAGTTTTTCATAGAAATTTTTTTAAATTCCGTGAAATTTTTTTCTAGGAAAATAATTTCATAGAATTAATTTATTTTCCATATCTTTTCCACCTTGCAATCAAACGCACCCTAAGAGAAACAGGGGAAGAAGGTGGTCGTTGTGGCAATCGATGACAAAACATAACGAATTGCGAGGACCAGATCTCAAGGAAAAAGAAAATATAAGAAAATAATGAGATAAACAACTATGCGAGTAAAAACTTTAAGGCTAGCATTTAGATTCTGAATTTTATATCAACTTAGAGTATATGTCCTAATATGTCAAATTGAAAATTTTGAACCCTAATTTTTTATTATGATTATTTTTTATTATATCTCTATTTTTAGAATTGGTTGGTTATTGCACTTGTATTCATGTACATAGTATAATAATAAAAAATCTTAAATTATATTTTTCTATTTTATTTTTTTATACCCTTATTTTCAGCATATGTTAGTTATTGCACTTGTTAGTCATGTTCATGATATAGTAAAAAAAAGTAAACAAAAAATAAACATTCATGATCGCAAAATTTTCAATTGGACATTTTAGTGTTTAAACCCTATGCTGATAGAAAATTTAAAATCTAAAAAGCTAATTAAATGGTGGTCATATACTTTCCAATCGGTCGGCAACTTTATACTCGTTTCACTTTGATTTCACTTCAACTTTTGACTTGTAAACAATCAAAGGACAATAATATCATAATGGACCAACCGACCATGTCGATTACTGACTGGATGATTGAAATTCATCATGTGTGACATTTCTCATGAATAGCATATATACGCCTTAGGTGATAACATAAATTTTGGTTTCACTATCATTTTTGTTATTTATATATTAAGATCCGATCGGCAATCTTAGGTTTTCAAGCCCAAAACTAACCCAAAAATATTTAAAGGACTTGAATGTAGTTCAAAATTAAATTTTTTAAATTTTGGTGACGAACCTCTAGTCAGGTCACAACATGCGTGCTATGATGTGATGATAGACCACAAACTCTTGGATTACTATAGGTGGCGGACTGGAAAAAAAACTTTGATACAGAAGGAGGTATCAAAGTTTTGATACCCTTATGTATGACAGGTGGCCCCCCTCCCTCTTCGTAAAACGTATATATATATATATATATATATATATATATATATATATATATATATATATATATATATATATATATATATATAAACTTTGAGGAGAGCACACATGTCATACATAAGGGGTATCAAAATTTGATCCCCCCTTGTGTATCAAAGTTTTACTCGGCCGATTAAAACTTATCCTCATACAATGCTCAATCATCTATGCTAGTCCACATCGACCAGTTGGATAGCTCGGACAAGTTAAAGGAAAGAATCCCACTGAATTAGGAAACTGATTCAGTCCATTATTGTTTATTGATTGTATATTTGATTATGCTTAATATTAGGCCAAAGATCCCACAAAATCAGGAAACTGATTTGGCCAATTACTTCACTTGGATGTATATGGAATTATGCTTGATATTAGGCCAAACATGTGGATCTAAATTGTAATAGGCTGTGTATAAAGGTGTAAACATGTCCTATGAATGTTAAGCAATTATTTTCTTTATTATATTGTTTCTCTTTATAAGAAGGGGTATCAAAATTTGATCTCCCCTTCTGTATTAAAGTTTTACTCGGCCGACTGAAACTCATCCTCATACAATGCTCAATCATCTATGCCGGTCCACATCGACCAGTTGGATAGCTCGGACAAGTTAGTCGGTTACAATCAACCCAAGATAATCTATGACACATTTGTTAAAAAAAAATTAATTTATTTTTTGTGTTTGAATGACAAAGAAAATAAACAGAAAAGGAAAACAATGAAGTATATGGTTCCCCACCATCCAATGATTCACTTTTTCGTCCCAAAAATTCACCTTTTCTCCGATTTTTCTGACTTTTTCAAACACGTGGCCGATCACTGGAGATCCCGTTCATCCCTAACACATGATAGAGAACATCTATGGAAGTATGGATCATGGTTTTATGCAGGTGAATTCTTTTACCAATCTTTACCAACTTGAGAGAGTAATGCTATGGACATATACATCAGGGTGTTACCTGGGCCGGTTCATTGCCGGCCCAGTCTGAGCCCGGCCCGCCCAGCCCGCTGCAGGACCGGCCCAGACCCAGCCCGCCTTAGGACCGGTCCGGGCTGGGTTCTCCAAACCGGGCCCCTTTGTTTTTTTTTTTTTAACCAACGGTTGGCCCGGTCAGGCCCACCCGAGCCCGGTCCGGACCGGCCGGCTAAACTGTTTTTTGTAAGTGAAACAAAAAAAAAATTAAAATAACTGAACCGGCCCGCTTGACCGGCCCGAGCCCGGCCCGCCCGCGAACCGGCCCAGACCGGCCCGGCCCTATCCTACCCGGGTCACTGGGCCGGGCTGGGTTCCAAAATTTCTGACCAGTGGCCCGGCCCGCTTCTGCACCCGGTCCGGGCTGGACCCGGACCAAGCCCGCTTGGGCCCGGTTAAAAAAGGGCCGGTCCCGGACCGGATGACAACTTGACATATACATTCCTGCCAAGTGTCGAATAGTCTTTAGAAATGGCTTTTTTGTACTTTGCGCATATATTTTATGCTAATTTGTTACATAATACTTGCTTATAATTATTTGGAGAATTTTTTTTTTTTTTTGATAATTGGATAAAAATTCCTTAAATTTGAAAGAAGGCCAGTAGTCCTATCCCCTCTCCATCCAACAAACAAAAATTAACCTAATCATTATTTAAACAATATGAAAACTACAATTTGCCCCTTCCCTTTCCTCAAATTGTCTTTCTACTGCCACGAGCTCAAGAAGAATCCATGTACGTCTTTTGTCTACCATAAGTCCAAGAGAAGCTCGTGAAGAATCCAAATAAAATCCAATGTTTAATCATAAACCGGTGGTTGCTAACATGAGCTTAAGAAAACCTATGATCTAATTGTCTACAATATTTTATGAGAAACCCATTAACCTAAAATATTTCAAGAAGAACCCATTAACATATTGTCTACTATCATATGTTTAATCGTTAATCATGAGCTCAAGAAAAACCTAGTGATTGAAATAAAAATGGAGGAAAGGGGAGAGAGGTTGAATATGAGGACAAAATTGTCAAAAATAATAATTTCGTTAAAGTCGACTTACCATATGAGCTTAAACTAGGCTTTTTATAAATGCACTGCACCTTTTGATCAGGGCTAGCCCTGATCAAAAAGTGAAGTGCCTTTTATAACAAGGACTGTCCAATTTTCGGACAGTCCTGCCAACTGAATGGACTGCCAGAAAACTTGGCAGTCCTAAGTTTCAGCATGTGAAACAAAAGGACTGTCCATTTTTCTGACAGTCCTTACTGTATGTAGGACTGCCAGAAATTTGGGCAGTCCTTGTTATAAAAGATACTTCACTTTTTGATCAAGGGCTACCCTAATGGACTAGTCCTGATCAAAAGGTGCAGTGCCTTTATAACTAGCCTTAAACTAACATAGAGTACTTTTAACTGTTGAAGATACCTTTTTCGCAATTGTCAAAATATAGGATAAATAACTCTAAATATGAAATAGTTAAAGAAATTTTTTTGTCTAAAGCATATATATTTTTAAATTGATGTTAAAGCACAAAATTTGTATAAGTTATAAAAAAGTACAAAAATGTCCTTTTGAAGGACATTCTACTAAATAAAAAATTTAAAAAAGAAGAAGAAAGAAATGCGATAGACGTTTCACCTAGTTTCAAATTATCACCTTAACGTCCGTTAACCCCTCAACAAGACTATTAAATTTTTTTTTTTTTTAAAAAAACGTACGTTTCTCTTTGAAAAAACGCCTTGCTCTTTTCCTATTCAACCCAGTTCAAATCCAAAGCCACATTCAACACAACGCGAGGGGATATTTGTGTACTGTCAGGCCTCGTTTGGTTACCGGAATTTGAACGGAATTTGAGCTTGGGAAAGGAAAGTGATTCCTTTCCTATGTTTGGGAGCCAAAGGAAAGTTGTTGGAAAGGAAAAATGATTCCCAAGAGGTAGGAAAATAGGGGGGAAAGTGGTTCCTCCCATTTATCTAAGGAATCACTTTCCCTCCAACTTTCCTGCATTTATTACAAAAAGTTTTGACCAAAATATCCATGTTCATAATATTATTTACCATGTTTATCCATAATATCTTTTAGACAAAAATATTTCTAAGTAATAATTATTTTTATTAGCACGAGGGTATTTTTGGAAAATTGACTTGATTTTGTTTCCTTTCCTTACAAACACCAAACACTATAATGAAAATTAAAGATATATTTCGGCTATAATTCCGATCTTTCCAAACATCGGAAAGAAAAGTTTATAGGAATTATAATTTCCTAAAGGAAAGGAAATATCAAGGAATCAGCTTCCTTTCCTTTCCATTCCGCGAACCAAACGAGGCCTCAAAGACAACGAAGTTTCCTGGGCTGTGCTATGCTGTACCAAAGTGAACCTTTAATGAACAATGTTGGCTATTTGAAGAAAGTTTATGTTTTTCTCTGCTGTCTACTTTTGCAATAAACAAACAGCACCAAAGTGCCCACTCTCTCTCTCTCTCTCCAAATTCACAACTTTTTTTTTTCCTCTGCCAGTACACTTCCAAAGATATGCTCACACTTTAAGAAATACTAGTCAAGGTTTTTTCGGGCCGGTCCGGGCCGGCCCACGGTCCAGAGGCGGCAGGCCTGACCGGTTTCGGGCCGGTCCAGGACCGGCCCAGTCTAAATTTCGGTCCGGGCTAAGCCCGGCCCGGTTTTCCTGCTCTGGGCCCAGCCCGGCCCAGTGGACCGGACACAAGTGGGGTCGGTCCGGGCTGAACCGGACCACGGGCCGGTCCGGGCTTTGGGCGGTTCGGGCCGGTTCAGGCCGGGTTAACCGGACCGGCCCGGTTTGTTGAATTTTTTTTTTTTTTTTTTTTTTTTTTTACAGTTTTTTGTTTAATTTAGTTTTTTAATCATTTTTTTTGTATTTTAATTTTAAAAATTTGTAACTTAAATGTTTATAAAATGTTTATAATTTTATGTTTATACAAATGTTTATAAAATGTTTATACAAAATATGTTTATAAAATGTTTATAAAATGTTTTCTTTTTAATACAAATGTTTATAAAATGTTTATACAAAATATGTATTTTCTTTTTAAAACCATTTTAAAAACCATGACCCACAGTAAAAGTAATCATTTTCTTTTGTATTTTAATTTTAAAAATTTGTAACTTAAATGTTTATAAAATGTTTATACAAAATATTTAATTTAGTAATGTTTATACAAATATATACAAATGTTTATACAAAAATGTTTATACAAATATTACAAATGTTTATAAAAATTTATAAAAATTTAAAAAAAAAATATTTCTCCCTCTTCCTTTATCCGGGCTTGGGACCGGCAAATGCTTGTTTGGCATAGGCGGAGTTAAAAAATGTTTTTTTTTTAAAGTAAAAATAGTTTTTGAAAGTATAAGTTAAAATATTTGAATAGTATAAGTTAAAATTAAAATTTTGAATAGTATAAGTAAAAAAAAAAAAGAAATAGTTTTTGAAAGTATAAGTTAAAATTTAAAATTGAAATGTATAAGTTTAAACGTACATACCTGATACCTTGCACCGTAGCCTCATTGTTGTTCGCCTTCATGCAATGAAAGCGATTCCAAATCCAGCTCGTGGATGTCATGATCTTCTTCATCTTTCTGGTTCTGTGTTTTTTATCGGCATTCATCCAATCTTGTACGCACACGATTGCTTCCAAAATATCGGGCTTCAAGCGGCTCCTCCTATCGCTCAACATCCTCGAACTTGCACTAAAACAGGACTCCGATGCTACCGTCGACACCGGAACCATCAGTAGATCACGTGCTATGTTAGAAAGCACATGAAATCTCTTGTCGTGTCTCTTCCACCATTCTAAAACGGCGAAGTGATGTGGAGTCTCATCTTCGTCTTGATAAGAGTTAAGGTAAGCAGACAACTCTTGAGTAGGTTGGGAAGATTGCTTTTGTTTCTTCCTTTGTAGTATGCGACCGGCTGCTGATAGCTTAGACGCCAAGCCGGAGCTACTACTAGCCCCCCCTGAGTTGGTCGGGTCGACGTTGCTCCTTCTTCGTACAGTATAACTAACCTGTCCAAAGCCACTTTAACTTCTGCCTTCATGTCAGTAACGTCTATACCCATATATTCTCCATATCCTTCTAATAAAACCTCTACGCCATCCAATTTGATTGTAGGATCAAATATGGAAGCCAAACAATATAAAAGAGGTACTTCACCCCAATATTTTCTGAATTTGGCTTCCATATTTCTCACCACAATTTCAAAATTTGGATAATCTCTATATTTAGAAAATAAATAAGACATGTTACAAAGTTCACGTAAAGCTAAGCAAGATGTGGGATAATAAACACCAGAAAGAGTTAATGTAGCATTGTAAAAAACTTCTAAAAATTCACAAACACTTTCAGCTGCTACCCAATCATCATCAGTAACCTGATAGTCAAAGGTGGCATCCGAAGTACAATAATATGTAATAGCACTCTTAAAAGGAATTGCAGATTTCAACATCAAGTAGGTGGAGTTCCACCTAGTTGGTATATCCTTCACAAATCTTCTAAAAGTCATACCAAAATGTGCGCAAGTGCATGCAAAACTTTGTTGTCTACTTGGAGACGAGTTTAGGTGGAGCAAGCATTGTCGCAGAGTGTCTAAATGGGGTTCAAAAAATTTTAAACATTCTTTAACAACTAAGTTAATTATATGGCAAGCACACCTAACATGCATAAGTCTACCTTCTAAAATAGGCTTAAAAATTACTGACAAAGAAGACATAGCAGCATTGTTGTTTGATGCATTGTCCAAAGAGACAGAAAATTTTTTAGCATGAATATCATATTCACGCACGTGTCTTGAAATCTCACTTGAAATTACAGCGCCCGTGTGTGGACATTCTATAAGTTTAAGACAGATGATGCGTTTTTGCAACATCCATTGTGCATCTATATAGTGTGCAGTAATACAAATATAAGCATAACTCCATTTAGTAGTCCAAATATCAGAAGTAATAGCTAACTTACTAATATTTTCAAAATCCGCTTTCAAAGCGGCTTTCTGCTCGTTAAAGAGACGAATGGCCTCCTTTCGAGCTTGTTGCCTACTCACTTTAGTAAAGGAGGGGTTTAGAGAAAGTGATACATAATCTCGTAAAGATTCGCTTTCACCCGTCGTGAAAGGAAGTTCGTCACGAATAATATGTTTAGTTAATTCGGTTTTATGCCTAGCAGCTGAGTAAGTAAAGTTACCAATTGAAGAACCGGTGGCGCCGAAGCTTATTTGGGTTTGGGACGCTTGAAGTGTGTCCTTCCCGTAGCAAGTGTCGTAGTGTCTGGATATAGTCCCGGTGCCACCGCCCTTCTTCCATGCGTACTGGTTGCAACATTTCTTGCATTGCGCCTTGTACGGTTTCGGTTCCCCCTTGGCATCTAAAACAAACGAACCATCAAGATTAGTTTCAAAAATTAAAGTAAAATAATCCCAATACTTAGACCTTTTTTTCTTTTCAGGACGTTGGGTTGTACTAGCGACTTCCGGAGGAGATTGTTGGCACCCCTCCGGAATCGGATTAGTCGCTACTTGCTCAGGTGGAATTTCAGTACCGTAAAAAAAAGTACTAAAATATTGGTATGTCTGTCCAGCAAGATCAGGTGGGTTTGAACCTTCACCAGCCATATATAAAATAAATAAAGTAAACTACGCTAGAAGAAAGTAAGGGGTTGAGAGGAAGATCGGGAAGCCGTAGAGCCGGAATGGAGTTGGGAGGAAGATCGGGAAGCCGTAGAGCACCGGGGAGGGAAAGTCGTAGAACACCAGAGCAACGGGGAAGGAAAGCAGTAGAGCACAGCACCATAGAGAAATGTAGAGAATTTGTGAGGAATGAGTTGTGTTTGAAAAATGGAATTTTTGGCCTATTTATAGGAATTTTTTGGGGTTATTTTGGTAATTTTAGGCCAAAAATGACCAAAATACCCCTCCCAACGTTTTAATAACGGTTATATGGGAGGGGTATTTTGGTAAAAGAAACCCCCCCCCCCAACGGTCAAATGTGGAAAAAAAAAATTCAAATTAATCAGCCAACGGTCGGCTGGACCAGTCCCAGCGGGCCGGGCCGGGCCGGTCCAACCGGGCCTATAGCGGGCCGGGCCTGTTTTAAAAAAAAAAAAAAAAAAAGAGGGAGCGGTCCGGGCCGGGCCGGGCTCGGGCTGGAGGGGGGGGGGGGGCCGACCCGAACCGGATGGGAGTGGGGGGCCGGGCCGGTTCGGGCCAACAGCGGGCCGGTCCGGTCCACGGGCGGGCCCGGGCTAGACCGGCCCAATGCACAACTTGAGATACTAGGACTATTATAAAAGGTTAATTCTAAAGACATTCCATATTTTATTAGCAAGTCAATAGCAGTCCCTAACATAAAGTAGAACTGTCGATAAAGTTGACAATCCTAAAAAAATGAATATCAAGATAGACGGTCAACGAAGTTGGTAATCCTCCTTAATGTTAGAGCATCTCCAATCCTATTGTCTTGTTAAGTGTTATGAGTCTTAGGTGGCTCCTATGTGGCATGAGCCACAAGACAATGTCTTGTTTATGTGGCAAAACTATATCTCAAAAGACAATGAGATAGAAAAACTCTCTCCAATGCAAAAAGTATTGATGAGACAATAAAAAATATTTTTTTCAACTTTCAAGACAACTCCTCCACTTCTTCAATTTTTTATAAATATTTCTATTCATAATTGATGATGTGGAGACAAAGTCATTGTGAAGTGCATTGTCTAGATCTAGACAACCAACTTCACATTCTCCTTGTCATGTCATTGCCATGTCAACTTTATGTTTTATTCTACATTTGCTTTGGAAAAGAAATTTTGGAGTGAAAGTTTGTCATTCGTATGTGGCAACCATTTTTTCTAAACTCACAATAGGGTTGGAGATGGTTTTAGGACTGGTACACTTGAAAGATATGCTCACACTTTAAGAGATACTAGGACTAATATAAAAAAGCAAGGAAGGAGAGAAGAAGAAGAAGCACTAGCTTAGGAATCTCTCTCTATTCAAGCTTCACATGCTAGACCCATTTTAAAGTCTACAAACCCTTCTGCCACTTCTTTGTACCTGTGATTTTGTTGTGGTGGTTCTGTTTGGTGTAGTAGGGATGAGTAAAGGATCAGACAGCAACTTGAACTTCCTCAAGACACAGGTAAAATTAAAACAAATGCTCCTAAAAAAACCTTCCATAACTCCCAAGGAAATTGTCATGTTGATGTTCTGTTGTTGATTTCCTTTGTGGTTTGCAGACGTGTGTCCTCAAAGTGAACATCTGCTGTGATGGGTGCAAGATCAAGGTCAAGAAACTGCTGCAGAAGATTGATGGTATGTGTGCTGAATTATTTCAGTTCTTTTTTCCTAATTTAGCAAAGGAAAACTCAAAGTTTAGAGTTTAGTTTGTTGGTAGTCCACATTTTTTGTGTGTAACTCGAGTTTTACTACTGCTGGAACGTTCTCAGGGGTGTACACTATCAACATAGATTCGGAGAAGGGGAAGGTTACTGTTTCTGGCAGCGCTTCTCCTGCAACACTCATCAAGAAGCTCTGCAAAGCTGGCAAGCATGCCGAGTTGCTAGGTCCAAGGAGTGGCAACAGCAACAGCACCAGCAACAACTTCCATGAGCAGCTCCAGAAGCTACAACTGCAGCAGAAGGGCAATGGGAACCCCACAAAGAATGGAGCTGGAGGCGGCGGCGGCGGCGGCGGCAAAGAGCAGAAGGGTCAGCAACTGCTGCAGCAGATGAAAGGGGTCCAAGATCTGAAGATGCCGCAGACGAAGGACCCCAAGTTACCTCCCCAGAAGGACCAGAAGAAGAATGCCAAGTTCACCTTCCCTTCCGAGGACGAAGAAGAAGAAGAAGAAGACGACATGTACGACTCCGAGGACGGTGATGACTATGACTACGACGACGAAGATTTGGATGGCTTTGAGGATGACCACAAGCATAGCAAGAAGAAACCCGTGAAGGAGAAAGGCGGTGGCGGTGGCGGTGGCGGTGGTGGTTGCGGGCGCAAGGATGGTAAGAACGGAGGCGACAAGAATAAGAAGGGAGCCCCCGGGGGAAATGGCAAGGATGGCAACAATGGTGGCAAGAATAAGAAGGGGGGAGGCGCGGCAGGAGGGGCGAACAATCCCAAGATGGCGATGGGCGGGCAGGGCATGCAAGGGACGAACACGGGGACGATGGGCGCTCCCGTGGGCCATCCTATGAACCTATCCGCGGGCGGCATGCCTCCTGGTTACTACCAAGGAGGGATGGCGGCAGCGCAGCAGCAGCAGCAGCAATATATGGCTGCAATGCAGCAGAGGATGATGATGAATGGCCCGATGCACTACGGGCAGCAACCGATGATGGGTTACAGCCAGCCGATGGGGCAGATGCCGCCGCCGCCCCCGGCTTACGGAGAGCCTGCATACGCACACTATTTCAGTGATGAGAATCCCAACAGCTGCTCTGTGATGTGATGAAGTAATAGTTAGAGGATCGAGTGCCATTTTGGTTCTTTCAGCCATCAGTGTGACTGAAGGAAGAAGGTTTGTTCTCAAGTTGAAGCTAGTTTCAGCTATGTAATATGTGACATACATGAGTTTCTAAGTGAGATGTTGATAAGTTTGAAGTTCATAATAAATGTACTAGCAATAGCATGGTTCATGATCTTTGGCATTGAATATTTTTTGGCTCTTGTTAAGTAACTGGTCTCTAGCTAGCTAGCTAGGAAGCATGGACACTCCAAAAATCTCATCATAGACACTTCGGACACACCCGAAAGGATACTATGTGGTGTCATATTCGTGTCCGTGCAACATATACATAGCTAGCTAGCATTTCTTGGTTCTTCCTTGTATCTTTTTTCTTCATACTTCCCATACGCTTCAATTGGAGCTTAGATTGTTGGGTGGTCCATGTGTAATTGAGAAAGATTGCTGGTGCATGTGGGCTATCATGATGGATGATATGATGAAGGTCACAATCACCATTGTTGGTGGAGGTTGAGCTCATCTGTTAGGTACAATTTTAAAGTATGAATTTGAGTGCTCTAAAATATTGTTCCTGAATTCCTCTATAACTCTCTATTGCTCCTGCTCTAAAGTATATTTTTGATGTATATTTATGAGTACTTTAGCCTGTCCTAAAGTTGCAATTTGAAGATATAAGTGGACAATAAAAAGAAAACATCTATCAACACCAAGACTAAGAAGAAACAAGAAGGAAAAAATAAATAAAAATTTATACTTCTTTCTCGGTTGTCAGTGGATGAAACACTCATCAAAACAATAGTGGGGTTGGATATTTGAGTGTAAGAGTCTACCTTTCAATTATTGAGCCTCATCAGTGAAAAAAAAGGTCTCAGGAATTAAATCCCTGCAACAATTTCTTGTGCAAACTAGTTTCGCAAGCAAATAAGTGCGTAAGATTTTGGCACGATAATTTGTACATAAGATCACCAAAATCTCATAGAGCTGTTGGGAACATGGTGTAACCCAAATCGGAGTTGCCCACAAGGTGCGATCCTCCCATTTCAGCGCTCAACTAAAAACGAGATACAATCCAACAAGAGCCCCCCCGATTTATAGGGAGAACAGTCGATAGCACCACACTGCACGATAAATTGGATGCAGGGGATTGTAGATCCAATTAACATACATTAGAACTATCGAAAGAAAGCTTTTTACTTTTCTGATCTCACTGTTAGTAATGATCATCTAAAAGTTTTCTCGTATAATTACTATTCTTTACAGTTTTAGTGCTTAGCCACCATTCTCCTCCATCTCTCATGACTTACGACGTATACAAAACACATGGTAGCAGAACTCGGTATTACTCGAAAACAACATAAAGAAAATAGTTCGCAGTATTGGCCGATACCGATCCGATACGGCCGATACCGATACGGTTTGGCATGTCCCGATCCGATACCGACCGATACCCGATACTGACCAATACCGACATTGGGGGTCTCTTTTCCGGTCAATTCGGCAAAGAAAATTAAACGAAAAATATCAATAAGTAAGGGTGTAAAAGCATAGAAAGGTTATAAAAGCATGTAAAAAAAGAAAACTTATCTATCGCATGTAATCAATCAAAAAGGTGACTACTATTTCATTCAATTTCAAAACTACTATGAAACAACGCTGAAAATATTAAAATTATGCCTAAATATATTTTCTAAAATGTTAATATTTATTAATAATTATTTGCTTTCCGATACCAAAAAAATCCGATACTCCGATCCGAAATCTCCGATACTGCCGATACCGCCGATCGCGATACTCATAGGAATGGTCCGATACCGATTCCGATACCGATATTTCGAACCTAAGGTACTACTATTGTTGCATGAAAAGCATAGTATAGTAGTGCCTGCAGCACTACAAATTCACTAAAGAAGCTACTATCTCGTCTTGACCAACTCTACTCATCCCATGGTCGAGTGTCTACCATATCATTGTCTTGACCAATATTTCTACTGTTTCTTTGCTAATTGCTCAAGTGACAGGCTGCACATACAGTGCAGTGGCCTTGGTCCAAGGCTGTCAGCTGCAACGGAAGGGATGATAGCACGCACTGGCAATAGTGTCTAGTACGTCTACCACTGAAACTAAATGCCACAGCATAGTAGTTGTTACTGTGGGTCCATATGCTTTTGAAGCATCATATCAGTGGGAAGTGATGGAATCAAATTCCTCCCAGCCCTTTGCTGTTGGGCTTAGGAGAGGTTCTCTCTGCTCCATCTCCTCCTCTCATGCCACCAAATTCCCATACTAAACAATTTGATTCACCTTTTTATTTAGAGAAATTTTGAGTTACCCCCACTTTGATTACCCAAATTAAGAGTGCACCCCACAGTTTTGCATTAATGAAGAAATGCTCTCACTTTGGACGGAAACCGTCTAGGGCTAACGGTCAAAAGCTTTGACCCAAAAAAATTGACGAAAATACCCTTCTTCCCTGTGTGTTGTCTCCTTCCTCCACCCCACCGCCACTGCCCCCTCCTCCCCGTCGTCACCGCCTCTCCCCGCTGCCACCTCCCCCCTCCCCACCGCCTCTCCCCGCTGCCACCTCCCCCCTCCCCACCGCCGGCTGGCCGTTGCGACCCTCCTGCCCATCGTCGGCCACTCCGACCCCCCTGCCCACCGCTGCGACCCCCCTCCCCACCGCCGGCCGCTGCGACCCCCCTGTCCACCGCTGGCCGCTGCGACCCTCCTCCCCGTCGTCACCCCCCTGCCCCCCGCCGCTGCGCTCCCCCCTTCGCCGGCCGACGTCGTCCCTCCATCTAGGTCAACATCGTTGGCAGCAATAGTCTCGCAGCAACAATGGCGCGAATGGGAGGGGGCAGCGGCCGGGGGGACGGGGCGGGAGCGGGGGCGGGGGGCGGCAGGGAGGGAAGGGGGGGGGCGGGGAGGGGGAGCGGCGGGGAGGGAAGGGGGGGGGGGGGGGGGCGACCGGCGACGGGAAGGAGGAGGGGGGGGGGGGGGGAAGCAGCAGCAGTGGCGGGGAAGAGGGCGGCGGCCGACGGGGAGGGAGGTGGGGGGCAGTGGCGGCGGGGAGGAGGAGGGGGGCAGTGGCGGCGAGGAGGAGAAGAGGGGAGAGGAAGAAGACAATGTGAAGGGTATTTTCGTCAAATTTTTTGGGTCAAAGCTTTTGACCGTTAGCCCTAGACGGTTTCCGTCCAAAGTGGGAACGTTTCTTCATTAATGCAAAACTGTGGGGTGCACCCTTAATTTGGGTAATCAAAGTGGGGGGTAACTCAAAATTTCTCTTTTATTTATTTATCAGTTTGTGAGTAAACAATTTGACAACTTAATCCCGTAGAAGCTTCCTCTTCATCAATCTCTGAGGTTAGTTAATGTGTATTTGTCACGGATTTAGTGTTTTTGCCTACGCCTCGCTCCGTGCGGCGCAAAAACTTTCTACTTGAAGACTCGTGCAAGCCTTTTCCGAATGCTTAGCAAGATAGCTGAGACGAAAATGAGAAAAGTGGAGCAAATGAGAGAGAGATTGGGATATTGAAAACTTGACTATAATAGAGAGAATTTACAACTTCTTGGATGGTGAGGAGCAAATGAGCCTCTCACTTATTTATAGGACCTCAAAGGACTTACATGAAGCTTCTGGAAACAAAATATTACAGAACTTATTCTAGGTCCTAGATATTTACAAGGAAGATTCTAGAATATCTAGAAAGATATGGAGACTTTATGAGCCTTAAAGAAGACTCCACCACCTTCTGGAGGATTCCGGAAGCTTCCAGCAAAATCCTTATCAGATGTCACTTTCCGTTTCCAGAATGCGTATTCTAAATACATGTACTGCTGGAATGTATTCATTTAATATTTATCATGTATTGTTCTGTATTTAAATTCCTTTAATTTCCTGCTAATTATTTTTTTGTATTTTATTTCTGCATTTTACTTTATGCTTTTATACTCTGCTTTAGCTTTGTTTTGGGTTCGGCTTGAATTGGTTTAATTATGTTGGTTCAACGTGAACCAAAATCCTCACCTACCACCACCCCATTTAAAGCCCCAAACCCTTTCTCTCTCTTCATTAATTCTTCTCATTACTCTTCTTCTTCCTCATAACTCTCCCACCAACCTAGAAGAGATAGGCAAGTGCCAACTTGCTTCTTGATGGATCTCCATTTTTGTTGTTCCATTGTCTTCCTCTCAACATTCTAAGACACTTTAGTGCTTGGCATTTTCAATTTCTATGGCTAAATTCTTCTAGATCTAAGTTTATAGTAATTTCGAATTTTTTGGGTTTTGATCTATTTAACATTGTTATTTCCAAGTTTTGATGGTTCCATGTTATAGAGAATTTCGTTCAACCCCATTTTGACCTATGGAAGTCCAAATTTGGACTTACAGTGAAGGTTTATGGAGCTTGGAAGCCAAGGGTTCCATGACCATCCTTCTCAGGTTTTCTGAGAAGATAGATTTTATTTCTCAGCCGCATGAAACTTTATTTGCCAACCGTATGAGATTTTTATTTCTCAGCCGCATGAAACTTTATTTCCCAACCGCATGAGATTTTCATTTCTCAGCCGCATGAAACTTTATTTCCCAACCGCATGACGCATGAAACTTTATTTTCCAACCGCATGAGATTTTTATTTCTCAGCCGCATGAAACTTTATTTTCCAACCGCATGAGATTTTTATTTCTCAGCCGCATGAAACTTTATTTTCCAACCGCATGAGATTTTTATTTCTCAGCCGCATGAAACTTTATTTCCCAACCGCATGAAACTTTATTTTCCAACCGCATGAGATTTTCATTTCTCAGCCACATGAAACTTTATTTCCCAACCGCATGAAACTTTATTTCCCAACCGCATGAAACTTTATTTCCCAACCGCATGAGATTTTCATTTTTCAGCCGCATGAAACTTTATTTCCCAACCGCATGACGCATGACGCATGAAACTTTATTTTCCAACCGCATGAGATTTTTATTTCTCAGCCGCATGAAACTTTATTTCCCAACCGCATGAGATTTTTATTTCTCAGCCGCATGAAACTTTATTTTTCAACCGCATGAGATTTTTATTTCTCAGCCGCATGAAACTTTATTTTCCAACCGCATGAGATTTTTATTTCTCAGCCGCATGAAACTTTATTTCCCAACTGCATGAGATTTTTATTTCTCAGTCGAAACTTTATTTCCCAACCGCATGAGATTTTTATTTCTCAGCCGCATGAAACCTTATTTCCCAACCGCATGAGATTTTTATTTCTCAGCCGCATGAAACCTTATTTCCCAACCGCATGAGATCTTTATTTCTCAGCCGCATGAAATCTTTGTTTCCCGAATTTGGCATTAATTAACATTGATTGTTATCTTGATTAATAATTGATCATGCGTTCCTAGATGGAACTAAGAGACTGGCTAGTCGTCTTATTGAATTAAATAGAATAAGATACGTTCATATTAATTATGAACTATTGTAATCGATTGATCGATCCCGAATATTGGCATACAGGCATATGCAGGCTTCAATTTATTTATTTTTTCTACAAAACAGCATGTGTACTTTATGGTCAAGGCATGATTTATTCCGTGGTTAGTTTTAATTGTTGCATTACGCTATGTAAGACCTACAACCTAACCGCACAGGTATCGTTGTAGAGTTGGGCATATCGTACTTTGAACGGAAGTACTCATTCTGAATGACCATGATCCACGGCATGGGATTTCACTTAACATAGAGGCTACTAAGTTAAATAAAATAATGATTGCATGGAGAGAATGGATTCCCGAGTTCTTACATGGCAGCCCTTTTTTGGACTATTAGTGCCCGACAGGCCGGCTGGTTCCCACAGATACTGCAAATCTGTCACACGGGCAGGGAGCGATATCTGCTTATATTATTTATTGTATATTGATGACGGGCGTCCCGCTGGGATTCGTTTCATGATTGGCGCAATTGATTGACTGGATAGACTAGCCTTGCTTGCACATAGTAAGAACTGATGAATCCTTTATCGCATAATCCCAAGATAACTTGGAACCCACAATAGCAAGCCGTAGTAGTTGCATGGCCGTTTAAATTGATTTGGTTGTGTACTGCACCTACTCTGTTGACTAACTGAGATGATCAGAGTGTCAAGACATGACGGGCCAACTTCTGTCCTTGTTTGGTTGGGAGGTTGGTTCGAAGTGTCGTGATGTTATGTGAATCCCAGTAGCAAGCAGAGACCTATTATTATATTCTCTTAGTTACTAGTTAAAATTTCTCATATCGTGCTTCCTTGCGGTACTTGCTATTAGAGGTCTAACCTCTCTGGTTTTGCATGGCCAGATCTAGAGCCAGTTCCCGAGGACTCAGCTTACTTCCACCTCCAAGATGGTCAATACTAGAGGAATGATCGCAGGAGGACTCGAGTGGGTTCCTTACTTCCCTGCTCGTTTTGTTAATTATTTTACATTTTGCCGCTTGGCACCGACATGTTAGTCGGATAGTCTTGCACTTACTTTTACATAATTGTAATTAAGTCAGACTGCAGCTGATAACAATTGTGTATATGTTGCTATATCATCTGGCTATGTTTTGTAAAGCCAGATCTCAAGAACATTTTGACTAAGCGTTTGGGACGCCTTATTGCTTTATCTTAAATGTTCTCTGTTATTGCTTCTTGTTTGAATGATTGAGACAATAGATGTGAAGTGACCATAGCGAGACTTTCATGTAGTATGCACCCCTTTGTCTTTTAGACAGCATTGATCGTATTATACGGTATTCATCTACCCGTAATACGTAGCTGGCTGAGTCATTCCCCCGCTCTCCAGTATTTTGGTTCTGGAGCGTGACAAGATTTTAGTGGTGGCCCATGCAGGTCTGATTTCAGACTTGTGGGGTGTTTTGATTTATAGGATGTCTCAATCACACATGTTCCCCCTTGATCTCATGATTCGTTGTTCCCAATCCTAGCTTGACATTTCCGTATCCTTCGGCTTCATTGATCCTTCACGTCCGGTTGTTTGATTGCTCTCTTGTCCCTTTCCTTAGGGGCACTTCGTCTGCATCTGTCAGGACTGGACAGCAACAACAAGGGCAGCATGGACAACCTGACCAGGTTGGTCAGCAACAAGGGCCAGTACTACCTCAAGCGACTATCCAAGAAGAAGTGATAGTGGAAGCAGCAGCTGGATCGCAGTATCCGGAGGTTCCACCACCACCAACAGTTCCACCTACCCCTGTGGAAGTGGATACACCAGCCCTTCTGGAGATCATGAGAGGAATGATGGCTACTCAGCAACATCAGATGTTAGCCCAGCAGCGCACGCACGCTCAGTTACAAGAGCAGAATGTATTACTTAACCAAGGATTGCAGACAGCTTTGGAAAGAGGGGCAAAAACAGATTCAGGAGCATCAGCCAGGTTTTGCAAGTACAACTCCCGCCGTTTCGAAAGCACGGAGGATGCCATCTCAGCAGATGCATAGCTTAAGGATATTGAGGCCATTTTGACAGCCGCTAAGGTGCCGGCAGAAGAACGTGTGGATCAGGTGAAGTTGTTACTTCAGGATCTCGCACGTGATTGGTGGGAATCAGAGGAGGTAGGCATCAGACGTCCTGTGGCTTGGGACGATTTTACAGCAAGATTCAAGACAAAGTACTATGGAGTTGTGGCACAGTTTGAGCTACAACAGAAGTTTATCAACCTCAGACAGGCTGGCAAGACTGTAGATGCTTATGCAGCAGAGTTCTGTAGATTGAGTAGGTTCGTCCCAGAGATGGTAGCAACAGAGAGCCAGAGGGCTATGAGGTTCCAGCAAGGGTTTCACCTTGAGCTCTTGCAATTGATAGAGGGGCACAATTATCAGACTTTCGATGAAGTGTTAACGGCGACCCGGAGGCATGAGATCACCATTCAGAGGATCACGGCAAGGACTGGGGGTCAGAAGAGATCCCACAGTCAGATTGAAGGAGGAGGGGGAGTAGCGCCCCGAACAACAGCACCATCCCTTGGCATTCGCATCCACGATGTGGCAATGCGAGGGCCAGCACCACCACCCAGGCAACAACAGCAGCAGAGGAAGAACCAGCAACCCCCAGTGGGCTGCACTTATTGTGGGAAGGTAGGACACACTAGGAATGTGTGTCGGACATTGAACGGGCAGTGTTTGATATGTGGAAATCCAGATCATCGGGTTACCACATGTCCCATGAATTCGAGGTCAGGAGGACCAGTGCAACAATTTCCTGCTCTGTCACGCCCCAGAACCAGAATACTGGAGAGCGGGGGCAGACATAGCCAGCTACGTATAACGGAATGGAATCCACACCGCTATACGGTCACGGCTGTCTAGATATGTGAGGGTTTCACTACAATCCATCAGTCTCTTAAGGTCATAAAATAGCCTATTGTCTCAATCTCAGCAGAACCAGAATACTGGAGAGCGGGGGCAGACATAGCCAGCTACGTATAACGGAATGGGATCCACACCGCTATACGGTCACGGCTGTCTAGATATGTGAGGGTTTCACTACAATCCATCAGTCTCTTAAGGTCATAAAATAGCCTATTGTCTCAATCTCAACCAACTAATAATAATCATAAGATATCAGATCTCCAAATATACAATTGTAAGGCGTCCCAAACATTACATATCCAGATGATCATGAAGCTAGTCGTTACAAAATGAGAGGACTAGCAAGAGTTCAGTCATACATGATCAACCCCCGGGGCTTGTCAATCATGTTACAGCCCGTAGGCAGACAGTAAGTAAGTACAATCGAGCTAACACTTGCTCGTCGGCTAAACGCCTCAAAAGAATAATTTACAATATTACAGTGGGAGAACAAAATAAACCCACTCGATGCCCTGGTTACGCCTGGTGACCACCATCGGGCTGGAAAGCAGGGGGATCCTTTGGTGCTGCTCCGGTATCTGGCCATACAAAACCAGCTGGGTCAGACCCCAGAAAGAGCAAGTGCCACAAAGGAGGCTTCACTTAAGAACTAAAGCCAGCAAATTAGCACAATAATATAATTACATAATAAGAGACAGTAATTTAAGAAAAAGCATGATAGGTAATTATAAAAGACAATCTTGCATAGAATCACTAAAAGGCAGGATATATGGAAAAGCATGCCAGGATGATATACGATGAGATAACCATGGGACTATTCAGATAGCTAGGTTACAACTCGTAAACCAAACAAGGACCGGGGTTGTAACCCTTCGTCTGAACGGAACTTGGTTTCTCTCACCATTTATCGGCAAGATAAATATAAGAAATCAGGTCAAGTAACAATCTGGAGTGACAATCATTATAGTGACAATCTGGAGTGACAATCATTATAGTGACAATCTGGAGTGACAATCATTCAATCATTATGGTACAATCTTGCAATCAATCAATTCTAGACATTACCATACTGGACTAGACTCCATCCAATCAATCACGGCCAATCATTGCCTACGGCTTTCTACATTAACTAACTAGGGTTATCACAATCCTAGTTACTAGCAAGATGCAATGAGATGCTCCAAGTAGTCACAGGCCCTGCAGCTATCCAGGTTATCCAGGCAACCATTATAGTGACAATCTAGAGAGTATAATGCATTAGAGTGACAATAGAGTTCAATCATTTAAAGTGACAATCAAGAGTGCACCCCACATAACAGTGGGCTGGAAATGTGCCCTACTCGTCGGCAGGCTACAAGTCCAAACATTTGCGGCCGGGATAACGGGATCGCCTGTAACTGGAGAACATCTCTTCATGTCTAATGAATTATACTAGTCATTAACCTTAGTCCATTTCAGTAGGTACTCCTGACCGTGGTACTCAGGAGTCCCCTCCTAGACATGATGCAAGACAGGACTGGATTATTTGTACAAGCACAATCGTCCACGGTGTCAGGATTAATTAAACAGATCATGTCATGTCAGGTAGCCGTCGCAACAGCTATTCAAGATATCATGTCAGGTTATCATGCCAAGTGTACTTTGTCAGGAGTGCGCCACGACGGGCCACTATCAGGTCATGTCAGGCTATTATGTCAGGAGTGCACCACTACGGGTCACTATCACGTCATGCTCAATTATCAATTCCAAACATATCAAGTAAATTCGTGATTATCAAGTTCAGGACAAAAGGCGTAAGGATATAAAATGGACGTTAAATATCTAATAAAATATCAATATACAGGGCTATAGAAGATCAAGGGTAATCAGGCTACGCTCAAGCCAGGCTATGCTCAGGCTAGCGTACGCCCAGGTAAGCATACGCTCCCAAAAGGCAGCGTATGGGGGTCACAAAGCTCTCGGGTTGAACCAGGGTGACAAGATAGGCTAGCGTACGCTCAAGCCAGCGTACGCCTTGCTCGCTCAAGCTAGCGTACCAAGGCACGCGTACGCTCAAGCTAGCGTACCAAGGCACGCGTACGCTCAAGCTAGCGTACGCTCAAGACATGCTGCCAACAGGCAGCGTATCAAGGTGAGCGTACGCTCACTAAAGAGCAGCGTACGAAGGAACGCGTACGCTCGCTAAAGAGCAGCGTACGAAGGCTAGCGTACGCTCACTAAACAGCAGCGTACGAAGGCTAGCGTACGCTCACTAAACAGCAGCGTACGAAGGCTAGCGTGCGCTCACTAAACAGCAGCGTACGACTCAGTGGCGTAAGCAAAAAAAGCTAGCTCACTGTTCACTGTCTTCTCCAAATGGCAAGAACAACAAGAACAGCAAGAACTCCAAGGATGGAACCCCAAAACTCCAAATGCTCATAACTTGGTCAAAACAAGTCCGAATCCAACTTTCCAAAGGTCAAAATTGGGTAGAATAAAATTCTCTAAAGCATGGAACCATCAGAACATGAAAACAAGCAAGTTTGATAGATCAAAACACCAAAAATCCAAAAATAGCAAAACTCTAGATCTACAAGAATTAAAGCCTCAAAATGGAAAATGACAAGTTCTAATGTGGTTTAGAATCATGAGGAGAAGCTAATGAAACCATCAAAAGAAGTTCTCTTGTGGAAGCAAGTTGCACTTGCCTATGGTTGGGGAGTTGTGGAGAGGAAGGAAGAAGAAGAAGAAGAAATAAATGAGAGTTATGGAGGAGAGAGAAAGTTGGTGGGAAAATAAATATCATGGGTGGTGGTAGGTAGGGGGTTCACCTTGGTCCATGATGGACCAAGCAACCAGCCGGCCAAACCAAGTCAACCCAAACCGAGAGTAAACCAAGCCCAAATAAACCAATGAACCATTAAAACCAATTAAACTATCAATGACAATAAAACCAAGCCAATGCAAAATAAACCAAGACAACTAACCATGAATAAATAAAATATGGGTCCAAAACACGTATACGTACACTAAATACGTATCACGAATTTGGGACATTACAGCCAACTAATAATAGTTACAAGATGTCAGACCACCAAATACACAATAGTAAGGCGTCCCATACATTATATATTCGGAATGATCATGAAGCTAGTCGTTACAAAATGTGAGGACTAGCAAGAGTTCAGTCATACATGATCAACCCCCGGGGCTTGTCAATCATGTCACAGCCCGTAGGCAGACAGTAAGTAAGTACAATCGAGCTAACACTTGCTCGTCGGCTAAACGCCTCAAAGAATAATTTACAATATTACAGTGGGAGAACAAAAGAAACCCACTCGATGTCCTGGTTACGCCTGGTGACCACCATCGGGCTGAAAAGCAGGGAGATCCTTTGGTGCTGCTCCGGTATCTGGCCATACAAAACCAGCTGGGTCAGACCCCAGAAAGAGCAAGTGCCACAAAGGAGGCTTCACTTAGGAACTAAAACCAACAAATCATTATCATTCAATACATAAGAAAACAACAATAAATAACACAGATTGAGGTTTGTGCACTACCAATGCACTTATCCCAATCAGAGAAAATAATTAAGAGAAGCATCATTGACATACGATAACTGGAGAATCATGCTAAAATAAAACATAGCTGGACAATATATGAAGAGAAAACGAAGGTACTATTCTGGAAGCCAGGTTACAATCCTTAAACCAAACAAGGACCGAGATTGTAACCCTTCGCCTGAACAGAACTTAGTCTCTGATCATTTATTGCTAAAGGTACCAATCATTAAGGTGAAAAGGAGAGAGAGTACAATGATAAAAGTGACAATGAAGAGTACAATATGCTAGAGTAACAATAGAGTACAATCGTTATAGTAACAATCTGGAGTGACAATCATTATATTGACAATCTGGAGTGACAATCATTATAGTGACAATCTGGAGTGATGTCACGCCCCAGAACCAGAATACTGGAGAGCGGGGGAATGACTCAGCCAGCTACGTATTACGGGTAGATGAATACCGTATAATACGATCAATGCTGTCTAACCAGACGAGGGGGTGCATACTACATAAAAGTCTTTCTATGGTCACTTCACATCTATTGTCTCAATCATTCAAATAAGAAACAGTAATAAAGAACATGTAAGATGAAGCAGTAAGGCGTCCCAAACGCTCAGTCAAAATGTTCTTGAGATCTGGCTTTACAAAACATAGCCAGATGGTATAGTAAAGTGTGCACAATTGTTATCAGCTGCAGTCTGACTTAATTACAAGTATGCAAAAGTAAGTACAAGACAATCCGACTAACATGTCGGTGCCAAACGGCTAAGTATAAGGTAAATAACAAAACGAGCGGTGAAGTAAGGAACCCACTCGAGTCCTCCTGCGATCATTCCTCTAGTATTGACCATCTTGGAGGTGGAAGTAAGCTGGATCCTCGGGGACCGGCTCTAAATCTGGCCATGCAAAACCAGAGAGGTTAGACCTCTAATAGCAAGTACCACAAGGAAGGACGATATGAAGGACGAAACCAGTAAATAAGGGATTATAATAATAGATCTCTACTTGCTACTGAGATTCACATAACATCACGACACTTCGAACCAACCTCCCAACCAAACAAGGACAGAAGTTGGCCCGTCATGTCCTGACATTCTGATCATCTCAGTTAGGTAACAGAGTAAATATAGTACACAAACAAATCAATTTAAACGGCCATCAAACTCCTACGGCTTACTACTGTGAGTCCCAAGTTATCCTGGAATTATGCAATAAAGGATTCCTCAGTTCTTACTATGTGCGAGCAAGGCTAGTCTATCCAATCAATCAATTGCGTCAATCATGTATTAGACGAGTCCCAGCGGGACGCCCGTCGTTAATATACCATGTACAATTTAATAATATAAGCAGATACCGCTCCCTGCCCGTGTGGCAGAAATGCAGTATCTGTGGGAACCAGCCGGCCTGTCGGGCACTTAATAGTCCCAAGAGGGCTGCCATGTAAGAACTCGAAAATCCATTCTCTCCATGCAATCATTATTTTATTTAACTTAATAGCCTCTATGTTGCATGAAATTCCATGCCGTGGATCATGGTCATTCAGAATGAGTACTTCCGTACAAAGTACGATATGCCAACTCTACAACGATACCCGTGCGGTTAGGTTGTAGGTCTTACATAACGTAATGCATCAATTAAAACTAACCACGGAATAATCATGCCTTGACCATAAAGTACACATGCTGCTTTGGTAAAATAAATGAATAAATTAATTAAAGCCTGCATGTATCCATATGCCAATATTCGAGATCAGCCAGTCGATTACAATAGTTCATAATTCATATGAACGTGTCTCATTCCATTTAATTCAATAAGACGACTAGCCAGTCTCTTAGTTCCATCTAGGAACGCATGATCAATTATAAAGCAAGATAACAATCAATGTTAATTAATGCCAAATTCGGGAAATAAAATCTATCTCATGAGGTTGGAAAATAAAAGTCTCATGCGGTCGGGAAATGAATAATCCATGCGGCTGAGAAATGAGATTGGGAAATAAATAATCCATGCGGCTGTGAAATGAGATTGGGAAATAAATAATCCATGCGGCTGAGAAATGAGATTGGGAAATAAATAATCCATGCGGCTGAGAAATGAGATTGGGAAATAAATAATCCATGCGGCTGAGAAATGAGATTGGAAAACAAATAATCCATAATAAATATCTCATGCGGTTGAGGAATAAAGATTCCATGCGGCTGTGAAATGAGATTGGGAAATAAATAATCCATGCGGCTGTGAAATGAGATTAGGAAATAAATAATCCATAATAAATATCTCATGCGGTTGAGGAATAAAGATTCCATACGGCTGTGAAATGAGATTGGAAAATAAATAATCCATGCGGCTGTGAAATGAGATTGGGAAATAAATAATCCATAACAAATATCTCATGCGGTTGAGGAATAAAGATTCCATGCGGCTGAGAAATGAGATTGAGCTCATGCGGTTGGGAAATAAATCTCATGCGGCTGTGAAATGAGATTGGGAAATAAATAATCCATAATAAATATCTCATGCGGTTGAGGAATAAAGATTCCATGCGGCTGTGAAATGAGATTGGAAAATAAATAATCCATGCGGTTGTGAAATAAGATTGGGAAATAAATAATCCATAACAAATATCTCATGCGGTTGAGGAATAAAGATTCCATGCGGCTGAGAAATGAGATTGAGCTCATGCGGTTGGAAAATAAATCTCATGCGGCTGTGAAGGAACCCATCTTCTCAGAAAACCTGAGAAGGATGGTCATAGAACCCTTGGCTTCCAAGCTCCATAAAACCTTCACCGTAAGTCCAAATTTGGACTTCCATAGGTCAAAATGGGGTAGAACGAAATTCTCTACGACATGGAACCATCAAAACTTGAAGATAACAAAGTTTACTAGATCAAAACCTAATAAATCCGAAAATGCATCAATCTTAGATCTACAACAAATAAGCCATAGAAATTGAAAATGCTAAGTACTAAAGAGACTTAGAATCAAATAAGGAAGATGATGGAACAATAATAATGGGGATCCATCAAGAAGCAAGTTGGCACTTGCCTAGCTCTCTTAGGTCGGTGGAAGAGGAGTTATGAGGAAGAAGAAGATTAATGGTGAAGTAATGAAGAGAGAGAAAGGGGGATGGGCTTTAAATGAAGGAGTGGTGGTAGGTGGGGGTCTAATCCGGTTCATGATGAACCCACAAATAAACCAATCTAAGCCGATCTTAAAGCAAGGCTAAAGCAGAGTATAAACGCAGAAATAAAATTGCAGGAAATTAATTAACATAAAATTGAAGAAAATTAAATACAGAGTAGTACATGGTAAATATTAAAATAAATACTTTTAAACAGTGCATGTATTTAAAATACGTATTCTGGGAACGGGGAGTGACAAGTGACAATCATTATAGTGACAATCTGGAGTGACGATCATTCAATCATTATGGTACAATCTTGCAATCAATCAATTCTAGACAATACTATACTGGACTAGACTCCATCCAATCAATCACGGCCAATCATTGCCTACGGCTTTCTACATTAACTAACTAGGGTTATCACAATCCTAGTTACTAGCAAGATGCAATGAGATGCTCCAAGTAGTCACAGGCCCTGCAGCTATCCAGGTTATCCAGGCGAACATTATAGTGACAATTTAGAGAATACAATACATTAGAGTGACAATAGAGTTCAATCATTAAAGTGACAATGGTGGGTGCCCCACATAACAGTGGGCTGAAAATGTGCCCTACTCGTCGGCAGGCTACAAGTCCAAACATTTGCGGCCGGGATAACGGGATCGCCTGTAATTGGGGAACATCTCTTCATGTCTAATGAATTATACTAGTCATTAACCTTAGTCCATTTCAGTAGGTACTCCTGACCGTGGTACTCAGGAGTCCCCTCCTAGACATGATGCAAGACAGGACTGGATTATTTGCACAAGCACAATCGCCCACGGTGTCCAGGTAATTATACAGGTCATGTCATGTCAGGTAGCCGTCGCAACAGCTATTCGAGATAATCATGTCAGGTTTATCATATCAAGTGTACTAGTCAGGAGTGCGCCACGACGGGCCACTATCAGGTCATGTCAGGTTATCATGTCAGGAGTACACCACTACGGGTCACTATCACGTCATGCTCAATTATCAATTCCAAACATATCAAATGAATTCATGATTTTCAAGTTCAGGACAAAAGGAGTTACAAAACATGGGCAATAATGATAAATAATAGTACACAGGGCTATTAGAAAGTCATACAGCTCAGGCATATGCGGCAGGAAAGGAGGGGGCGCATGCGGCTCAAATAGGAGCCCATGCGGCTCAAGAGAGAGGTGAGCATATGCGGCTAGGTTTAATCGGGGTCATGCGGCCCAGACTCAGAAGCCCATGCGGCCAGATCTGGGGGGGGGGGGGGGGGGGGTTCTCATGCGGCTCGAGGATCAGGGCCTATGCGGCTAAGGCAGACGGGAGATTCATGCGGCTCGATCAATTGAGTCCATGCAGCTCAGGTCAATCGAGTCCATGCGGCTCAATCAATCGAGTCCATGCAGCTCAATCAATCGAGTCCATGCAGCTCAATCAATCGAGTCCATGCAGCTCAATCAATCGAGTCCATGCGGCTGGGTCCAAGCAAGGGTCATGCGGCTCAGGAATGTGGTGCTTATGCGGCCAGCGGGAGATGTGTCATATGCGGCTGCGACTCAAGTGGGGGGGGGGGGGGCTCATGCGGCTAAGATAATTCATGCGGCTCAGAAGAGTACAAGGGCGCATATGCGGCCAAGTGGGGAAAAGTCCATGCGGCCAAGAATGAGACTCAGCCTATGCGGCTGAGAGTCTCATGCGGCTGAATCACTTGCCGCATGAATTGTCATGCGGTCAAGTCAAGTCCAAGCACAGTTCATCTTCTCCAAATTTCTGAGAAGATGAACACCATGAAAGCCAAGTTCTCAAGCTCCACAACTCCATCATCCGGAGTCCAAATCAGAACTTCCATAGGTCAAAATGGGGTAGAACGAAATTCTCTACAACATAGAACCCTCAAAACACAGAAATAACATGATTAAGTAGATCAAAACCCAAGAAATCCGAAAATAAAGTGAATGTAGATCTACAAGAATCTAGCCATGGAAAGTGAAAATGCCAAGTACTAAAGTGCTTTAGAATGTAGTAAGGAAGAGAATGAAGTAATAAAATTGGAGTTCCTCCATGAAGCAAGTTGCACTTGCCTAGCTCTCTCTCTCTCTCTCTCTTGGTAGGTGCAGGAGTTAATGGTGGAGAAGAAGAAGATATTAATGAAGAGAGAGAAGGAGAAAGGGTAATAAATACTATGGGTGGTGGTAGGTAGGGGGTTCACCCCTTGGTTCTTGATGATCCAAGGCAACCAAGCCTAGCCGAACCAAACCAGCCCCAGGAATAAACCAAGCCTCACCAATCCAAAATAGACCAATGAACCATTAAAACCATTTAAACTATCAATGCCAATAAAATCAAGCCAGTGCAAAATAAACCAAGATAACTAATCATGACTAAATAAAATATGGGTCCAAAATACGTATACGTACACTAAATACGTATCACGAATTTGGGACATTACATGCTCTGCCAACACCAGGGGCAGGCCAGTATCGAGGACCAGCGGTGGCAGTGAGACCGTTAGCACAACGCCCGTTCATGACATAGGCTCAGATGTTTCGGCAGCAGGGAGCGCCGATGCAGCAACACCAGCATAGACCACCCCAGCATCATCAAGGCAGGGGCCAGCAGCAGCACCAAGCTAGGCCGCAGCATGGGAACCAACAAGGAGGTCGAGGGCAGGCATTCACTCTGTCCTTGGAAGAGGCATTGGCATCGGAAGATGTTGTGGCAGGTAACATTCTCGTCGTCTCATATCCCGCAGTAACATTGTTTGATTCGGGAGCATCACACTCATTTATATCTGCACAATTTGCAACACGGCTAGGAATGGAATTCGAGGCATTGCCAGGGAGGTTAAATATACTCACTGGTAATGGGCTCGTAGGAGTTAGTAGAGTTATTCTAGCATGTAGTGTTGTAGTTTGCGGGCATTCCTTACCCGCCCGGTTGATAGAATTTCTTGTTGGAAATTTTGACGTTATCTTAGGCATGGACTGGCTGAAAGACAGTCATGCGACAATAGATTGTCGTAGAGGGAGTGTATCTTTTGATATTCCAGGCATGAAGCGGTTCACCTTAGTCAGATCAGTGGCGACTCAGCAAGAGCAGGGAGTAGTAGTATGGGCTCTATTAAGGCTCCGGGGCCCGACGGTTTCCGGCAGTGATATATCAACAACATTGAGGGACTCTGGGCAATGACCTGACAGAGATGGTTCAACGGCAATGGAAGAAGTTCAAGTTCCGAAGGTAGTTGAAGAGTTTCTAGACGTATTTCCTGAAGAACTTTCAGGTCTACCACCGATTAGAGATATTGAGTTCAGCATAGAATTGGCACCTGGAACTAAACCGATATCAGATCGAGTTTACAGAATGGCGGATTCAGAGCAGGCCAAGATATATCAGCACATAGAGAAACTGAAGGAAAAGAAGTTCATCCAAGCTAGCGTATCACCGTGGGCAGCACCAGTGGTACTTGTGGGGAAGAAGGATGGGTCATCCAGATTGTGCATTGACTACAGGAAGCTTAACGCGACAACAGTAAAAAACAAGTACCCATTACCCAGGATCGACGACTTATTTGATCAGTTGAGCAGGGCTAGAGTTTTCTTCAAGATAGATCTTCGTTCAGGGTATCATCAAGTGAGGGTTCGGAAGGAGGATATTCCCAAGACAGCATTCAGGTCGAAGTATGGGCATTATAAATTCTTGGTAATGCCGTTTGGTTTGACTAATGCTCCAGCAATCTTTATGGATTTAATGAATCACATCTTTATGCCGTACTTGGATCAATTTGTCGTTGTGTTTCTCGACGACATTCTTGTATATTCAACTAGTGAAGAGGAGCATGAAGACCACCTCAGGAAAGTGTTACAGGTTCTGAGAGAGAACCAGTTGTATGCCAAGCTCAGCAAGTGTGAGTTTTGGACGGATCGCATTTCATTTTTGGGTCACATCATATCAGGAGCTGGAGTAGCAGTGGATCCCAAGAAGGTAGAAGCAGTAGAGAGTTGGCCAGTACCCAAGACCGTAGCTGATGTGCGGAGTTTCTTGGGATTGGCAGGATATTACAGAAGGTTCGTGTCAGACTTTGCAAGGCTTTCAGCACCCATGACCCGCTTGACACGGAAGGATGTGCCATTCGTTTGGTCGGCAGAATGTCAGGCATCATTTGAGACTTTGAAGCAGAAGTTGATATCAGCGCCTATTCTTACATTGCCAGTTGGACCCGGAGGTTTTACAGTATATTGTGATGCGTCAGGAAAAGGACTTGGATGTGTCCTCATGCAGCATGGGAAGGTGATAGCATACGCGTCTAGGCAACTTCGAGACCACGAGAAGAATTATCCGACTCATGACTTGGAGTTGGCAGCAGTAGTATTTGCTTTGAAGATATGGAGGCATTACTTATATGGTGATCGAGTGGACATGTACACAGACCGCAAAAGTCTGAAGTACATCTTTACTCAGAAGGAGCTGAACATGAGGCAGAGAAGATGGTTGGAGTTGATTAAGGACTATGACGTGGAGCTTCAGTATCATCCAGGGAAGGCTAATGTGGTAGCAGACGCTCTTAGCAGGAGAGGCGGCGCATTTATGTTGACAACACAAAAGCACATTTTAGAAGACCTTCAGGAGATGGGCATCGAGGTTATACTTCCTAGTGATGTAGGAGTACTGGCGAGTCTACAAGTTCAATCTGACTTGGTAGACATGATCAAGGCAGCTCAGGCACAGGACCCAAGGATTCAGAAGCTTAGGACAGAATGTGAGTCAGGACTCAGGAAGGAGATGAAAATTCACGAAGATGGTACGCTTAGGTTTGGATCGCGTCTATGTGTGCCTAGTGGAGATATCAGACAGGAGGTTATGACAGAAGCTCACAGCTCTCAGTATTCCATACACCCTGGAGGGACCAAGATGTACCAAGATATCAAGCAACACTTCTGGTGGAACGGGATGAAGAGGGAGATAGCTAGATTTATTTCCCGTTGCTTGGTATGTCAGCAAGTGAAGGCAGAACAGCAGAGGCCAGCTGGGTTATTGCAAGCGCTTCCTATCCCGGAATGGAAGTGGGAACATATTACAATGGACTTTGTGACCGGTTTACCGAGATCACCAAGTGGTAAAAATGCTATTTGGGTGATAGTAGATCGGCTTACAAAGGTGGCGCACTTTCTTCCTTTCAGAGTAGGACAATCTACAGAAAGGTTGGCAGAATTGTATATGCAACAGATAGTCAGGCAGCATGGAGTCCCTGTCAGTATTGTGTCAGACAGAGATACCCGTTTTACATCACATTTTTGGAAGAGCTTACATCATAGTCTGGGCACCAAGTTAAGATTTAGCACGGCTTACCATCCACAGACGGACGGGCAATCAGAAAGGACAATTCAGACTTTGGAAGATATGTTGCGAGCTTGCACCCTAAATTTTGGAGGATCTTGGGAGAGCCACCTGCACTTAGTTGAGTTTTCATACAACAACAGTTATCAGGCCAGTATTCAGATGGCGCCATTCGAAGCTCTATATGGTAAGAAGTGTAGGTCGCCACTAGCATGGGATGATATCGGGGAGAGAAAGATGCTAGGCCTAGAAATGATTATCCAGACAATTGAAGTGGTTAAGGGAATTAGAGAGCGACTTCGAGTTGCACAGGATCGGCATCGTCATTGGGCGGACCAGCATCGTAGGCCGCTAGAGTTTTCTGTTGGGGACCACGTGTTCTTGCGGATCTCACCTACCCGTGGGGTCATTAGGTTTGGCGTTCGCGGGAAGTTGAGTCCGCGGTACGTGGGCCCATTTGTTATCCTTGATAGGATATGCGATGTTGCTTATCGATTATCCCTTCCACCTTCGTTACGAGAGGTACATGACGTATTTCATGTATCTCAGTTGCGAAGGTATGTATCGGACCCAAGCCATATCCTTGATCATTCTGAGCTGGTTGTGGGTACCAACCTGTCTTACGAGGAGCATCCTGTGTCTATCTTGGACCGGAGAGAGAAGATACTCAAGAACCGAACAATTAACCTTGTCCGGGTTGCTTGGGGTCATCACTCTTTAGGGGAGTCAACGTGGGAACGTGAGGATGACATCCGATCACAGTATACGTACCTGTTTGACTCACAAGGTATATTTCTTTCTGTATACCTTGATTGTCTTAACTCCTCATGCTTGTCACCTTATGAGTAGAATTGCTTGGTGTCGTCGATAGTTAAACATAGATATGTTACTTGCTATTGGCATTGTAGAATGATTGCTTACTCAATTGCTTATGCTTAGAGTAGTTTAGCTCCGATGTTTCTATCATGCTTGGATCTGAAATTCCGAGGACGAAATTTTTCTAAGGAGGGTAGAGATGTCACTTCCCGTTCCCAGAATGCGTATTCTAAATACATGTACTGCTGGAATGTATTCATTTAATATTTATCATGTATTGTTCTGTATTTAAATTCCTTTAATTTCCTGCTAATTATTTTTCTGCATTTTATTTCTGCATTTTACTTTATGCTTTTATACTCTGCTTTAGCTTTGTTTTGGGTTCGGCTTGAATTGTTTTAATTATGTTGGTTCAACATGAACCAAAACCCCCACCTACCACCACCCCATTTAAAGCCCCAAACCCTTTCTCTCTCTTCATTACTTCTTCTCATTACTCTTCTTCTTCCTCATAACTCTCCCACCAACCTAGAAGAGATAGGCAAGTGCCAACTTGCTTCTTGATGGATCTTCATTTTTGTTGTTCTATTGTCTTCCTCTCAACATTCTAAGACACTTTAGTGCTTGGCATTTTCAATTTCTAAGGCTAAATTCTTCTAGATCTAAGTTTATAGTAATTTCGAATTTCTTGGGTTTTGATCTATTTAGCATTGTTATTTCCAAGTTTTGATGGTTCCATGTTATAGAGAATTTCGTTCTACCCCATTTTGACCTATGGAAGTCCAAATTTGGACTTACAGTGAAGGTTTTATGGAGCTTGGAAGCCAAGGGTTCCATGACCATCCTTCTCAGGTTTTCTGAGAAGATGAGATTTTTATTTCTCAGCCGCATGAAACTTTATTTCCCAACCGCATGAGATTTTTATTTCTCAGCCGCATGAAACTTTATTTTCCAACCGCATGAGATTTTTATTTCTCAGCCGCATGAAACTTTATTTTCCAACCGCATGAGATTTTTATTTCTCAGCCGCATGAAACTTTATTTCCCGCATGAGATTTTCATTTCTCAGCCGCATGAAACTTTATTTCCCAACCGCATGAAGCATGAAACTTTATTTCCCAACCGCATGAGATTTTTATTTCTCAGCCGCATGAAACTTTATTTTCCAACCGCATGAGATTTTTATTTCTCAGCCGCATGAAACTTTATTTCCCAACCGCATGAGATTTTTATTTCTTTTATTTCCCAACCGCATGAGATTTTCATTTCTCAGCCGCATGAAACTTTATTTTCCAACCGCATGACGCATGAAACTTTATTTTCCAACCGCATGAGATTTTTATTTCTCAGCCGCATGAAACTTTATTTCCCAACCGCATGAGATTTTTATTTCTCAGCCGCATGAAACTTTATTTTCCAACCGCATGAGATTTTTATTTCTCAGCCGCATGAAACATTATTTTCCAACCGCATGAGATTTTTATTTCTCAGCCGCATGAAACTTTATTTTCCAATCGCATGAGATTTTTATTTTTCAGCCGCATGAAACCTTATTTTCCAACCGCATGAGATTTTTATTTCTCAGCCGCATGAAACCTTATTTCCCAACCGCATGAGATCTTTATTTCTCAGCCGCATAAAATCTTTGTTTCCCGAATTTGGCATTAATTAACATTGATTGTTATCTTGATTAATAATTGATCATGTGTTCCTAGATGGAACTAAGAGACTGGCTAGTCGTCTTATTGAATTAAATGGAATAAGATACGTTCATATTAATTATGAACTATTGTAATCGATTGGTCGATCCCGAATATTGGCATACAGGCATATGCAGGCTTCAATTTATTTATTTTTTCTACAAAACAGCATGTGTACTTTATGGTCAAGGCATGATTTATTCCGTGGTTAGTTTTAATTGTTGCATTACGCTATGTAAGACCTACAACCTAACCGCACATGTATCGTTGTAGAGTTGGGCATATCGTACTTTGTACGGAAGTACTCATTCTGAATGACCATGATCCACGGCATGGAATTTCACTTAACATAGAGGCTACTAAGTTAAATAAAATAATGATTGCATGGAGAGAATGGATTTTCGAGTTCTTACATGGCAGCCCTCTTTGGGACTATTAGTGCCCGACAGGCCGGCTGGTTCCCACAGATACTGCAAATCTGTCACACGGGCAGGGAGCGGTATCTACTTATATTATTTATTCTATATTGATGACGGGCGTCCCGCTGGGACTCGTCTAATTCATGATTGGCGCAATTGATTGGATGGATAGACTAGCCTTGCTTGCACATAGTAAGAACTGAGGAATCCTTTATCGCATAATCCCAAGATAACTTGGAACCCACAATAGCAAGTCGTAGTAGTTGCATGGCCGTTTAAATTGATTTGGTTGTGTACTGTACCTACTCTGTTGACTAACTGAGATGATCAGAGTGTCAAGACATGACGGGCCAACTTCTGTCCTTGTTTGGTTGGGAGGTTGGTTCGAAGTGTCGTGATGTTATGTGAATCCCAGTAGCAAGCAGAGACCTATTATTATATTCTTTTAGTTGTTAAAATTTCTCATATCGTGCTTCCTTGCGGTACTTGCTATTAGATGTCTAACCTCTCTGGCTTTGCATGGCCAGATCTAGAGCCAGTTTTCGAGGACTCAGCTTACTTCCACCTCCAAGATGGTCAATACTAGAGGAATGATCGTAGGAGGACTCGAGTGGGTTCCTTACTTTCCCGCTCGTTTTGTTAATTACTTTATATTTTGCCGCTTGGCACCGACATGTTAGTCGAATAGTCTTACACTTACTTTTACATAATTGTAATTAAGTCAGACTGCAGCTGATAACAATTGTGTATATGTTGCTATATCATCTGGCTATGTTTTGTAAAGCCAGATCTCAAGAACATTTTGACTAAGCGTTTGGGACGTCTTATTGCTTTATCTTAAATGTTCTCTGTTATTGCTTCTTGTTTGAATAATTGAGACAATAGATGTGAAGTGACCATAGCGAGACTTTCATGTAGTATGCACCTCCTTGTCTTTTAGACAGCATTGATCGTATTATACGGTATTCATCTACCCGTAATACGTAGCTGGCGGAGTCATTCCCCTGCTCTCCAGTATTCTGGTTCTGGGGCGTGACATCAGATGAGGTTTATGCCGAGCCGTCTCTGTGGACAAAAAACTATTGTGCGTGACAATTTGCTCACTTTAGTGTACTTGATTAGTTCTACCTTGAGGTGGTTAGTTATCATGTGTATCCCCATCCCTGATGCAAAACTCAATTTTTAGGTTAGCGAGACTTCAATCTGAATAATTGTTGAGAAATTTTGACTTACCCCCCACTTGAATTACCCTAATTCAAGGTGCACCCCATAGTTTTGCAAAAATATATAGTACCCTCCATTTTGGACGAAAACCGTCAAAAAAATATTTTTTGACCAAAATGTCCCTGCCTTCCTCTTTCCTCTAACCCACTCCCCCTACGGCCACCGCCCCTCCCGCCGTCGCTGCTGCTGCTGCCGGAGGCCGCTCTCCCTCTCCCAATCCCCGCTCCCCCCCCCGGCCACCGCCCCTTCCGCCGCCGCTGCTGCTGCCGGAGGCTGCTCCCCCCCTCTCCGTCTCCGCTCTCCCCCCTCCCCGCCTCCGCCCCCTCACCTCCCTGGTGGCAGCAGGTGTAGCAGCAGTAACATCGGCGGTGGTTGCGGGGGTGGGAGGGGGGGGAGGCGGGGATGGGGGGGAGCGGGGACTGGGAGGGGGGGGGAGCGGCCTCCGGCAGCAGCAGCAGCGACGGCGGAAGGGGAGGTGGCCGTATGGGGGGGAGCGGAGGCGGGGAGCGGTCTCCGACAGCAGCATCGACGGCGGCGGGAGGGGTTGTGGTCGCGCGAGGGGGGGAGTGGGTTAGAGGAAAGAAGAAGGCAGGGACATTTTGGTCCAAAAAATATTTTTTGACGGTTTCCGTCCAAAATGGAGGGTACTATACATTTTTGCAAAACTGTGGGGTGCACCTTGAATTAGGATAATTCAAGTGGGGGTAAGTCAAAATTTCACTCTATTTCCTTCCGTATTTATTTTTCTTCCATAAAACTCCAACATTAATTCTGAACTCCCAAAAGCCCTCATAACTTAAATATAACTCCCGTTTTGCCTACGGAAATTTCTCATTTCACGTTTCAGTTTCAAATCTCCAAACTCCGAATCCAACTCCATTTTAGCAAATTCTGGTCCCAACTAGGCATTATGGATATCGGGGATCACGATCTCAAGATACAGGGAAAGACAACGATCATGATCACACAATAACGGTGATCGTGGGGTCGTGCTTCGAGCTATGTCAGACAACTATTTATACAATAACAGTAAACAAGCACCAATCATGGAAGTGATTTCAAGGCTTTGTCTGTACATGATTGGTCCAAGAAGATTCTCTTTTTTTTTTTAATCTTTTGCTCAACCAGTCAAGATCAAGATTGGTGCTTTCATTGCAAGTGTTCCCTTCTCTTAGGTACCAATCAATTGAATTCAATTTCTTTGTTTTCTTTACCATGCCTCTTTCTTTTTCAATCCAAGCTAAGCTAAAGGGAACCTGGAAATCTTCAAAATAGGTTTTCACCAAGTAAACAACTTCCTAAGCATCAAGACTTTTTTTGGGGGGGTCAAAAGACCTCTGATGGCCTGTACATCTATCTTTTGTTGAAAGAATTGGAATATATGTAAAGAGCCAGGTATAGTTCATCCTTTACTTTAAGCCTAACCTTTAAAAGACACTTTACCTTCCAATTTTTCCTCAATTCTAAGAAAACTAAGCATTGTGACAAATTATTAGAAGAACAGCACCGATGATATTTTCAGAGAAGGATAGTACCATTGTAGCTTACTTGCTAAGATTTTCAATCTCTTTCATGAACTGCACTATACATTGTGAAAATTTATTGGAATAACAGTAGGAATGATATTTTCAGAAAAAGAAAAGGATAGTACCAATGATGACTACTTGTTAAAAGTTCTTCTTCAATCGACTATGCATTCCACTATTTGTGCATATTAGAGAGTAAGAAGAAACAACCTTGCTCTTGATGGCGCGAACACCCAAAGCCTGACCACCCTTATTCTCAATGAAAAGGAAACTTATCTCTAATATTGTAAAGAACCTGTAATTCCCCACTTTGGCTCTTTTTAAATTCAAGGTAACTCTACCTAGACTTTGGAGGTTTGGGAACTAAAATAATTGAGCTAGATATTGCTGTAGATTCCATATTCAAACACATATAAACCTTCCTGGTAGCTTCCCCCAGCTACAGTCACATGCCCAGAATTCCAAATTCCAAAAGCATAGTACAGAATAGTTCCCAAATACCTGGCGTTTGCCCCCATTCCTGAACGCTACCATAACCATTAACTATGCTTCACTATTTTTTTTTTCTGACACTTTCTTTTCTCCAGTCAAGCATACTGGGAATTCTCCATAGCCAACCAGGCACAAACAAGACCACCTTCTTGGTTCCAGTGTTCCTTGATATAAAAATCTGAAGTATGAATAATGTGAAAGTTCTTCTAAAAAATCGAAATCATCTATGGGAGACATCTTTTTTTTTTTTACTAGCAGCAAGTGTGGTTAAAAGAAAAGACGAGTACTCCAATCGATGAGATTATCCACATCTTTCAAGTGCTCCCATGATCCCACCAATAACCCTCTACAAATAAAAATGTTTGCATTTACTGATGTCCATCTATCCAAAATGTAATAATGGGCCAAGTTCTTCCAATACAAGTCATCCTCATCAAACTCTTCCATCAATAGACTTTGTACGCGACTGTCTGTGCATGTTGGCCTAAACCCTGCGAACATCCGCCTGCACCAATGGCCCAATGGGAACCCTTTTACAGAGGCGCGGCACAAGGCTTTTCTGGCACAAAGAATTCAGTAATGTTTTGGCCACTCAGTGTTGTTGTGTAGACTATAGAGTCATGTACAGTGTTGCATTGTTTGCAAATTTTATTTGAATATGTATTTTAACTTGTGCATTATCCAATATGAATTTGCGATTGTGTAGCTATGGAATTAAAATTCAAGTTCAGTGCTATTTATAGTGCAAGGTGGTTTGTGCATGTACAATGTAGATCAATATATGCTATGGTAAGGAGCAATCATATAATAATTAATGGAACCCTTATGACTAGAGGTAGGCTTAGACGAACATGATTTGAATTTTTTAAAAAAGATATTAGTTTTGTAGCGTTAGAGAGGACATGATCCTTAACAGAGCCAAATGGAAGAAAATGATTCAAATAACAAACAACCATAAATTTGAAATAAAGACTTCTTTTTGCTATTTAGTGTCGGGCAGCCATTAGAAGGAAGTGTTAGTCAGTTAGAATTCACCTTTGCACCCAAGCAAAATTAACTATTTTTTTTAACAAACGAGATAGTGACTACAAGCATTTACCATAACAAAAATGATACATAAGCTTATATAGATTTATATGTAACCATAAGCTCAATCATGTAGATATGTATGAAAGGTTCCCATGTAATATTTTTTGTAGAACAATAAGATAAACTACATGTATTAGTAACCACAACTTGTCATTTAGGAGAAGGGTTAGTGAACCCAGGCCTACACGTTATGGTAGTGTAGAATAGTTGTAGGTATAAGAGCCTCTATAATTCCTATGCAAAATCTGAAAATATGAAGAATTACTCGGCGTAGAGTACAATAATTAGTTGAATTTCACTTATAAAATTATTTAACACAAGGTATGTTTCATTCGTTGAAAGATGACAAAAAGTTTTAAATAAACATGCGTGCGATGTGCAAACTAACATGCCCAAACACCCACTCACCCCACCCAAAGTATCCTAATACACTTGTGAGTGATCAGAAGGTCATAACATCTTCAAGTTCAAGCCTCTCCCAACCCCACCAGACGACCACATGCAGACAAAACATGTATCTCATCCTAAAAGACACTTACGGGGGTTTGGGGAGGTGCAAAAATAAAGAGTAAGCACACTTAACCTGCTGCAAGTGTGTTGCTTGGCAATGTTACCCGGGTCCGAGGTCTCTGTTAACCGAGATTTAACCTGCTAAAATGTTGTTTGCAATATTAACCAGCTTCAAAGTCTGTTAACGGAGCTTTAACCTACTGCCAAATGCTTCCTTAGCAAAATATCCTTCTTCGCATTAATTGAAATCCATACCTCATGAACAATCATAACAGTATCTCTCGTGTCCGCAAAAATCCAAGACTCTGCCAGATCAATGATACCCTTTCCCCTCAGTTTTCCACAACATTTCCCTCTGTTTTATTAACCATTTTGTTCATTTCTCCAATCTTGCTTGTTATAAACATCATATCAGTGTGCTCAGATTATTGCTGAAACCTCCAGTAACACACTTTCTGAACCATCCATTAACCCACATATACAAGAACAAGATCCTTTATCAATTGTCATTAAAATCAAATGGTCTCTCCAGTACTCTTCTAACTAAATAGGAATTATTTCAGTCCTAACAGTCGTGTTTCTAAGAATGTTCACAATACCTCATTGAGCAACAGCATAAAAGGCATAGCTCATGCATAAATCCACAAATAGAATGAAGGGTTCGTTAGATAGCAGTTGAGCATCTTATACAGGCATTATCTAAAGCCTGCATTTACAAAATCAAGATTGTGCATTGATTACATCTGTGATTCGATGTCCCAACTTAGATAAGGACATATAAAGGCTTCAAGTATAAACTACAGGAAAATATATATCATAACCAAAGAGGATATCTTCTATTTCTGCAATGTTCATGAGCACTTTGAGACAAGAATACGGGTAACAAGATCAAAGGACAACATATGTTATGCATGAATAATATACGTACATACTTGAATAACAACTGCCACATAATGACACGAAGAACAAATTCCTCTCGATGTACAGAGTAAGCTTTATTAGTGTAATTCCCGCAACCAAAAGGCATATCTATAAACAAGCAAGACCAAAGGGACATGCATATAGCGGGTATATGAACAAACTAACTGAAAACTGCAGGAGCAACGATACCAGAAAGCTTCAAAGTGAGTATATGATAATTATAAACTTTCACCATTAGCACGTTCCACATGGTTCTCCAATGCATCCAGTTTCATTAGAGAGGTATCTCCACGAGCTTCTCAGTTGGTTGGCGGCAGATAGGACACTTATTAGATTGAAGCCTTAATTCTTTAGCACATCCAATGCACATGCACTGCGAAGGAAGAGAAACACACCAACCAACTAAATAAACCAAGAAAATACAACTTGAAGGGGAGAGATTTATAAGTTTGCCAATCAATTTTAAAGAGAAATAATGACCAAGTATGGTTGCTTGAATCTCACCATATGCCGACAAGGAAGCACAGCAGTATCAGTTGGTTCAGACATACAAATAACACATTCCTTCTCGGGATTGCCATCACCATCGTCAAAGTCTGCTTCCACTAAGAGTCCAAGGTCAAAAATTTCTTGCAACTCATAGAGATTATCATCAAGCCATAAAATCTGCTTTATAACCTTTACTTCAAAAGGTCCGTCAGTACTACTCTTAATAACTGCTTCAGTAATCTGTGCACAACCTCGGACTGAAGACTGACTAACCAACTCATCGGTAGGCAGAAGGCTGGAGGAAGCTCCAGCATACACAACAAGAGGGTAGACATCTCCATGTAAAGGTGTCGAGAGTTCATCCAACCCAAAAAATCCTAGGTTAATACCAGATCCTGAAGGCTGGAGGAATTTCTGACCAACACCTTTTTGAAACAGTACCGTTAAAGGCATAGGAGAAACTACAATTTGCACCTTCCTTGGCAAAGTAAAACATAGTAAAACTGCCATCCACAAAAAAATAAACATTGTAAATTAATACATAAAAGGTTGTCTTTTGAATGATACTGAGTCATAAACATTCCACTAATCATTATTGGTAAGAAGAGGAATCACTAGGGACAGAGTACAATCAACACCTCCTTAAAAAGATAAGAGAAGAAATTCTGCCATCCAAAACAAACTGTATGCAATTTAATAAACCGAAGCAGTGTTTTCCATGGCATTTCACATATATCTATACACAATTGTTAGTATAAACATGTTATAAGAAATAAGCTTAAAGTGAGTGATTACTCTAGAATTTCACTCTTTAAGAAATACCAAGTTCTCTAAGCTTCAATTTACTCAACCACGTAAAGCAGGAAAAAATATTATGATCACCAAATGATAATCACGCTATAGCTATACATAAACTATAGAAACAATGGAACCTATCAAAATTACATCAGATCCGTGGCCAAAAACTTAATAATATGTACCATATATGGCGGTTAGCGAGAGTCTCGTGGCACTGGGACGCCCCTTTACCGTATATGGTGGTTTTTCTTAATATAATGGTTTTAATGTCTACCCTTCATAAGTATGACTTTCATACTTTAATTGCAGAGAGATGTTTATTAAAAAAATTGTAATCATCAACTCTACCTAACTTCGTTAGGAGATTTTGGAGCCATGCAGATCCTATTAGCAACCTCTTCAACTACTCCTAATCCCTGATCAGTGTCAAATCTTGATCCTTGTAACACCTTTCAGTCTGGATTGTGTAACACCTCTAGTAAAGAAGCAAATTGGTTCTAGTGTCTTATCATCATTGACTGGCTCGAGAGAGTGTCCTCCCATTAGTAAAGTGCAGACTGATCCATCACAAGCCCATTGGCTCAAGGGTCATTCCCTTCTTCACCGGCAGGAAAATTCATGCCATACTGTCATCAGAAGACGGTCAACTCTAGGGTCAACCCTTCATTACTCAACAAGACGCTATTCATCAGCAACAACTTGAGTACGAGTTCGGCCCATCATCAAGATTCAAGCAGTAAGTCCACCCATCAATCCCCATCATTTAATGAGCGACTCTATCGTTGTCGCAATCAAGAACTAAGGGACGTTTGGTACGCGGTAATAAAGATGAGAATATGATATTTCCATCCATATTACCATGTTTGGCATAAACACATTCTAGATTCCCTGTAAAAACTAATTCCCTTAATATACCCACCGTAAGTAAATGGGAATATCTTTCCCACCGTGAAAGGTGGGTATTCTCCTTCCTTGGGTACATAATATTTATACTTTGAGATTTATATAAGTACTCTCATCTCTCTTTACATAGTGAGGCAGAAAAGGCAAAACCAGGTACTTTCTTCATCTTCGCTTCTCCTCGCAATTAACTTTTCCTCCCCCCCCCCCCCCCCCCCTCCCCTCTCCCACCCCCCCCCCCCCCCCCCCCCCACCCACACACACATACACACACAAAACGTCACCAAAACCCTAATTATGACAACTTTCTCCTCCATCTTCTCTCATTATTTTGACACAAATCCAATAACGACATACTCCTTCCTTCCTCCCCTCCTGTACAATCCCGACACATACCTAATCTTGACCAAAACTCAATCCGGACACAAACCTGACAGATTTCAAAGACCATCTAGTCATAACAAAAATCCATTTCTAGTTTCATTTGTTTATTTATTGATATTGCTAGGATTAGGAAATTTAAAAAAAATGTATTTTTTGGATCAAAGTTAAGAAATTTTGTTTCTTATAATGCATCATATGGCATTTATGATTTACATGGAGGTGTGATCTTATTTTCTCTATCAAAATTCGAAGTTAGTATACTATCTATACATTTATAATTTTTCAAAAAATATATCATTAATGTGATTTTTTTTCCTGGATAAAAATATGAAGTCAATATTTTTTCTGATATAAATTTATTTCCTTACATAGATGGACAGATTTAACGTGAATAATCTTCCAAGAATTATTATGATTTTCGTAATTTACCTACAAATGTTGAAGAAGACGATGCAAATGTTAAATGTAGGTTGATTTTAGCTTGCACTCTTCTACACAAGATATGACCATTTATGTTGGTAAAGAAGACATCCATGAAGACAATGCTTTGTTGCAAGAGTTTGAACGTGAATGGATAACACATGTTGAGCAATCTACTGAGTGGATTCCATGGATGGATAACTTGGCACATGAGATGTGGAGTTTCAATAACAACTAGGTTTATTTTGTTAAAATTATGATTATGTAACAAACATAATTGTTGTGTTTAAATATTAGTCTCGGTAATATTCATTATCATATCCATGTAGTTGGATCTCCATTAGTGTTTGAATGTGTTATTTTTGTTGACTATTTGTTAAAATTTAGTCCAAATTGGTATTTAATTATAAACAAACATTAGTTGTATATATTTGATTTCATGTTTAAATTGTGAATAGTAGCAATACACATGTTGTTGATAATAGTAATTCAGGTATGGAAGAATCAAGTCAGAAGGGAATGGGAAAGGGTGTTGAAACCCGAAGACGCCATTGGACTTCACAAGAATATCAAAAGTTATTTGAATCATTATTCCAGTTATCAAACTCATGAAATTGGAAAGCAGATAATAGAACATTTAAGAGTGATTTTTCACGAAAACTAGAAAGGTGGATGGATGAATTATTGCCGGTACAGATATCAAGGCAGTACCACATATGCAATCACGAGTGAAGCTCAGGAAGAAGCAATATAATGCAATTGCGGAGATGCTAAGCCCTCTCGCATCTGGTTTTCGATGGAATGATACTGAAAAATACATAGATTGTGAAAAGAACATTTTTTAAACATTTTTTATATTTAGAGATGTATCTTAACTTTTATTTAGAGATGTATCTTAACTTTTAATTACTGATTTGTACTATATGACATCTTGTGATGCAGACACATCATGTTGCTGCCAGAGTGAGATAAGCCATTTCCTTATATTGAAGAGTTATCTATAGTGTTCAGTAAAGACCGACCACTGCTGCTGGTGCAGAAACCCTTGCCGATGCGGTAGAAGAAATTGATAAAGACGAGACTGCAAATATGGACAACATAGTGAAACTTGATATAGAAGATGACTTAGCGGATCCTGTATCAGGCTTCCAAATGCAGCCTATCTCAACATTATAGCAGCGTACAACACAATAGGCCAAACAAGTTAGTCAATATAATAAGAGGATTAAAAGGAGAAAGTCAAGAGGAAGAGATGACCTAGGAAATGTTAACTTTGGTGAAACTATGATCAAGTTGGGAAATGCCTTTGAGAAAGTAAACAATACTATTTCTAAGTTAGTTGGGTGCTTCCAGTTTATGGCTGATGATGCTCAGAGGAGGCTAAATGTGTGTGAGGAGATAATAAAAATGGACGATCTGACAAATCCGGAGCAAATACGAGCTGCAATGGCCGTTAGTCAAGATACAAATACGACTAAAAACTTTTTACCTTCTCAACTGAGATAAGAAAGTAATTTGTAAAGGGTGTATTGGATGGTGAAATTTAGCTTGGAGGTGAAAATTAATTTCTGGATATTTGAACATTTTTTCATTATTGCAGTTGGTGTTTTGTGATAAATAAAAATGAACATTGAAGGTCGTAGTTTATGAAAGTTATGTAGCAATTGTCATGTTTGGCTTAACCTTATTTTTGTTGAATATTTTGTTATATGTTATGTAAGAATTATACTTTGAAAATGAAGCTCATTGCCGAATATGATGTAAATGACTTTGCATAGATTATGTAGGTTTATGTTTAAATATTAGTTTACCAAAATTATAATTTTGTGAGGAAAGGGTAATTTAGGAAATTTATACAATGACATGTCATATTCTTGGGAATTATTCAGGTATTAAATGTAGGAATTCTATATTCCCTGGGATTACAATGTATTACACAAAACACGGTAATACCTAATTTCCAAGAATTTGATGCCGGGGAATAGTATTCCTAGGAATATTTTATTCTTGGTAATCATGCAAAACATGTAACAAATGCCCCTCCAAGTTTCTTGATAGGAGATAGTGACCACATAGTGCTTGGGAGATGCCATAGCAGATAGCCGACACAGAACAATATCAACATGTGATATCCCTTATTTTTTGTATCCCCAAGCATCCCCATGTTAACAACCGTTGGATGTTGTTTAAGTCATCTAATCTTAACCGTTGATTTGAACCATTCAAATCAACGGTTAAGATTAGATGATTTAAAATAACATCCAACGGTGGATAGCATGGGGATGCAAAAAATGAGGGGATGCGGATCCCTCCTCATATATATATATATATCATTTGTGTAGAACAGTGGAAGTACTGAGTTATGTTATTTAGAAGCTATTTCGCTCATATGTATTAATCATGTTTATTCTTAGACGATCCATGGTAAGCTTATCCTAGAACCTTAAATGTGACAATAGCGAATGCGGATACTGAGTATTGGTATGCCGCGTAGCCTGAGATATTCGTTACGTAATTGGCTTACCGTATTCCAGGAGCGGGGTGTGACAAGTATATAGTTGAACAGTTCGCTTGCGGATCCAATATGATGAAATTCGTACTTAGTAAGAATACGAATTAGATACATATAAGAATAACCACAGTAAATGGTAAGTAATTGAAGAAATGGCTTGCAGATGATGTATTGCTGATTAATGCTATATTAGGCTGTAAGCTGCTATTCCTCTAGTCTATGGTTGCACATTTTCTCTGCTCTACTATTATTATTAGCATATAACTACAGGTGGAGGCTCATCATCATCATCCAAGCCTTCTACAATTATAATGGGGTCAGCTATGGATCATAACAAAACTCTATGAAAGATTTGACCAAGTTTGTATGATCGGATGTCAACCTGACATCAACCCTCTATGTTTGTGCCAAATTCCTAGCCAAGGCTAATGGAGAAAAAACTATAGCAGAAGCTATGCCCGTTATCTGGAAGAGAACCAAAAAGTTAATTCCAGGATCGAATCATCATCAATCAGTTTGTCAATAATAAAGTAAATATACTTCTGTAGGACTTATCATATGTCCAAAAGGTTTACTCTCTTACGAACTTATTGACAGTCAACACCTTGGCTCAAGACTCATAATCAGTTGGTAAGTTCACTTATAGGGGTGAACCATCATCTCAATTCACTTTGAGGACTATACACTGTCTTCTGACCAGAAGACTCAACACCTGATATTTGCCTAGGAAAAATGTACATTCCAAATTTCTCTTGAATACCTTACATAAAAAAAATCGAGTATGCTGGATAAGACAACAGTCATGCCTTAAGGTAAGTGGTTTCTATGACAGCCTCTCCAATTAGACCATGACGCTCCGCAACCAATGATTGGGTGACTTGCTCGATATAAGGGAAACCATACCTTCTGTTGGAGGAATAAGCACTTTTTTTCATCCAACATTATTTTCACTTTGCCTTTTCCCAGAGTGATTATGTTTCTTTCCATCTTTCACAAAGGTTCCTGTTGAGAACTAATAAGGGATTTAGTCCCACATTGGAAAAAATGTAGTATGAAGAGGAGCCAGACTCCCTATAAGTAGTGGAGTAGTCAATCAATAAAAATACAACAATTATTATTCTCTACATGGTATCAGAGCCATAACCACAAAAAAAAAAAAAAATTTCCAACCCGCCCAAAGCCAACCCCCCCGCCCCGACGCCCCCCCATGCCCCGACGCCCACCCCCCTTGGCCCCGCCGACGACGACACCCCCTTGCTGCCCCTGCCCCCGACGCCCATCCCCCCGCTGTCCCCGCCCCCCCCCCCCCCCCCCCACCGCCCCCCCCCCCCCCCCCGACGCCCCCCCTCTCTCTTCCGACCACATCTGCGGCCGTCCCCCCCCACAAACCCTAATTTGCGAGCGCGATTATGTGGACGATTATTCGAAGACGGATGGCTGTCAAATACTTTATTTGCACCTTCTGTTCCTAGATTACGTCCTCCGGAACTACAAATGCTTTATTTGTATTCCGTTCTCGATCTGCAAATTAGGATCTACATGCGTGCGCCAGTGTTGGCCACGTTAGCAGCGCATTCGTAAGGTCTCTGTTGGAGACTTTACATAAAGACGAAGACGACGAAGCCGACGAAGACGACGACGACGACGAAGCCGACGAAGACGACGACGACGACGAAGCCGCCGCCGACAACGAATCACAGTTGAAGCTGCCATGGATTCGATCAGTGGTAAACTGACAGCAGAAGAGATGAAGGCCTTGGTTGATGATATTTTATCAAAAAGATTAACCGAGGCAACCCCACGTGTGATCCATACTGATGTGGATCCGTCACCCTACAAAATGGGAAAGCTGGACAAGCTGGAGACGAAGTTGGAAGGCACGTCCAACTACTTGAAATGGTCACGGCAGACACTGCGGACGCTCAAGGGACGAGGCTTGGTTGGCTACGTCAATGGCCAACCCAAGGCGCCAGCTGATCCCTCCTCAAAGGAGTTTACTATTTGGGAAATTGTCAACAATGTTGTGGCTGGATGGTTGACAGCCTCCTTGACCGACCAGGTGTCAGGCAATGTAGAGGCAATGGAGGCTGCTGCTGATATATGGCGAACTTTGAAGGATATGTACTCAGGCTCAGACAATCTTATGCGGGTATTCCAACTGCAGGATGAACTTGATAGGGTGGCCCAGGACGACCGTACCATCTCTGAGTACGCCGCACTGTTGAAGAAATACTGGTCTGATCTGGATCACTATGATCCTCTTGGGATGGAAGATGCACAAGTCGAACCAGCATTTGCGAAACATTTTTAAAAGTTCTTGGATTATATTTGGCGACAACAGATGATAAAGTTCTTGAAGGGTCTTAACCCTGCGTTTGAGCATAGAAGGAATGTACTCCTAGCACAGCCCATGCTTCCAACCTTGGAAGAAGCCATAGCTGCCATGGCACAAGAAGAGGCTCGATTGAAATTGATGCCCAACAAGGGCTCTTTCCAGGGGGAGCAAGCCGCTGTTGATAAGTCTGCCCTTGCCGCCTTCAATCAGCCTCCCTCTGTGGCCGGTGTTTGCCACAACTGCTGTGACTCAGGGCATTACATCAGATTTTGTCCAAAACTCCTATCGAGTGATCGTGGACAGGGCCGCGGAGGACGTCGAGGTGGTAGAGGCGGTTATGCTGGAAGAAGGAGAAATTATTCTGGCGGCCACAAAGCGAATCTGGCAGAAGAAGGGGGCGAACATCACCTGGCTGAGTTAACCCCTCTTGAGAAGGAGTTCTTCGCGAGGTTACGCAGCACGAAGCTGAGTTCGAACGGCAGTCATGGGGCGTCATCTTCCTCGGGGGATCCCATCACTTGCTTTGCCCAGACCAGCACAGATATTCCTGCGCGTGCTCTTGCGACAGTTGTCCACCAACCAGGTTGGATTATGGACTCTGGGGTATCTCGCCATGTTACGGGGTCCCGCGGTGAGTTCCAGGACTATACTCACCTACCGACGCCGGAGAGCATTCAGACTGCTGATGGTAACTCCAGCCCTGTCATGGGTAAAGGCACTGTCGTATGCACCCCTTCTCTCACTCTCACCAATGTGTTACATGCTCCGTCTTTTCCTGTCAATCTTCTTTCTATTAGTGCCATTATTCTTGATCTTAACTGTATAGTTTCCTTTGACATTCCTACGGTGACTTTTCAGGAGACGGGGACTGTAATGTCCCAAATTCGTGATACGTATTTAGTGTACGTATACGTGTTTTGGACCCATATTTTATTTAGTCATGATTAGTTATCTTGGTTTATTTTGCATTGGCTTGGTTTTATTGGCATTGATAGTTCAATTGATTTTAATGGTTCATTGGTTTATTTTTTGGATTAGTGAGGCTTGGTTTATTTCATGATTCATTTGGTTTAAATTGCTAGGAAGAGAGTTATTGGCCTTGACTTGGTTCACCTTGGTTTATTTTGGCTTGGTTTATTTTGGATTTGACATGGAGAACCACCACCCTACTATAAATATCAATTTCCCTCTCTCTCCTCATTTATTTTCTTCATCTTCTTCCTCATTACTCTTTCCTCTCCACCATTAACACACCACCAACCTAGGCAAGTAGCATCTTGCTATCACTTGAGGGCTACATTTTATTTGTCTAATAGCTTTATTAGCTCATTTTAAGCAATATTAGAACTTGGGTTTTCTCCATTTGGAGCTTAGAATTTTGTAGATCTAGGATTGAAGTATTTTCGGATTTTGGTGGTTTTGATCTATAAAACTTGTTCATTTTCATGTTTTGATTGTTCCATGTTGTAGAGAATTTAATTTTACACAACTTAGACCTTTGCAAAGTGGATTTTCATTGAGATTTGACCTAGTTATGGTCTTTTGAAGTTTTGAGTTCCATGGCCATTTGCTCTCAGCTTTGGGGAAGAAGACCTCCTGTCCCGGGCGCAACCCAGCTTTGGGGAAGAAGCCCTCCATTGTCACTTTAATGATTGAACTCTATTGTCACTCTAGTGTATTGTTCTCTCTCTGATTGTCACTTTAATGATTGAACTCTATTGTCACTCTAGTGTATTGTTCTCTCTCTGATTGTCACTTTAATGATTGAACTCTCTAAATTGTCACTATAATGTTCGCCTGGATAACCTGGATAGCTACAGGGCCTGTGACTACTTGGAGCATCTCATTGCATCTTGCTAGTAACTAGGATTGTGATAACCCTAGTTAGTTAATGTAGAAAGCCGTAGGCAATGATTGGCCGTGATTGATTGGATGGAGTCTAATCCAGTATAGTATTGTCTAGAAGTGATTGATTGCAAGATTGTACTAGAATGATTGAATGATTGTCACTCCAGATTGTTACTATAATAATTGTACTCTATTGACACTCTAGCGTATTGTACTCTTCATTGTCACTTTTATCATTGTACTCTCTCATTTTTACCTTAATGATTGTCACCTTCAGCAATAAATGATCAGAGACTAAGTTCTGTTCAGGCGAAGGGTTACAATCTCGGTCCTTGTTTGGTTTAAGGATTGTAACATGGCTTCCGGAATAGTACCTTTGTCTTCTCTTCATATACTGCCCAGCTATATTTTATTTAGCATGATTCTCCAGTTGTCTTATGTCAATGATGCTTCACCCAATTATTTTCTCTGATTGGGATAAGTGCATTGGTAGTGCACAAACCTCAATCTGTGTTACTTATTGTGTTCTTACATGTTGAATGCTAATGATTTGTTGGTTTTAGTTCTTAAGTGAAGCCTCCTTTGTGGCACTTGCTCTTTCTGGGGTCTGACCCAGCTGGTTTTGTATGGCCAGATACCGGAGCAGCACCAAAGGATCTCCCTGCTTTCCAGTCCGATGGTGATCCCCAGGCGTAACCAGGGCATCGAGTGGGTTTCTTTTTGTTCTCCCACTGTAATATTATAAATTATTCTTTTGAGGCGTTTAGCCGACGAGCAAGTGTTAGCTCGATTGCAGCTTTTACTTATTGTCTGCCTACGGACTGTAACATGATTGACAAACCCCGGGGGTTGATCATGTATGACTGAACTCTTGCTAGTCCTCACATTTTGTAAAGACTAGCTTCATGATCATTCCGAATATGTAATGTATGGGACGCCTTACTATTGTGTATTTGGTGGTCTGATATCTTGTAACTATTATTAGTTGGTTGAGATTGAGACAATAGGCTATTTTATGACCTTAAGAGACTGATGGATTGTAGTAAAACCCTCACATATCTAGACAGCCGTGACCGTATAGCGGCGTGGATTCCATTCCGTTATACGTAGCTGGCTATGTACGCCCCCGCTCTCCAGTATTCTGGTTCTGGGGAGTTACAGGGACAGGACAACGACTAGGGACTGACACATGACATAAGGGGCTGTGGTACTTGGACAGGACTGGACTGGACAACGCATTGGCATCTCTGGTAGCAGACACACCACCTGAAGATTCACGGCGCAGTGTAGAAGATGAATTGCTACTCCACCACCAGCGTGTCGGTCATTCTTCTTTTAAAATTATTAGTCGAATGTATCCGTCCTTATACCAAAGGGCTAAAAAAGAGAAGTTATTTTGTAATGCATGTGAGTTGGGTAAACATACCAGAAGCACGTATGTAGGTTCAGGACATCGAAGTTCAGCTGCATTTGATATGATACATTCGGACGTATGGGGCCCTTGTCCTACAACCGGTATTAACGGTTTTCGATGGTTCGTCACTTTTATTGATTGTCATACTCGCGTGACATGGGTCTACCTTATGAAGAATAAAAGTGACGTCTTTGAGGCGTTTTGCGACTTTCATCGCCGGGTAGAAACACAATATGGCACTAAAATTAAGTGCTTACGGTCTGACAATGGGACGGAGTATACAAATAAGCAGGTTGCTGAGTATTTATCCACTCATGGAATACTACACCAAACTTCATGTGCCTACACACCGGCACAAAATGGTGTGGCCGAACGGAAGAACAGACACCTGCTGGAGGTCGCACGGACGATGATGCTGGCTATGAATGTCCCGAAACACTTATGGAGGCAGGCGGTGTTAACGGCCTCTTATCTCATCAACAGAATGCTATCTCAGGTATTGGACTGGAAGACACCGTTGGAGATGCTTACTGGTGCAACCACGTACACTGTTCCACCGAAAGTATTTGGGTGTGTATATTTTGTCCAAGATAATAGGCCAGGCATTGGCAAACTGGATCCTAGAGCGGTTAAATGTGTCTTTGTCGGGTACAAGGCAACTCAGAAGGGATACGCCTGTTAGAGCCCAGTTGAGCGGAAGATGTTTGTAAGCATGAACGTTAAATTCAGAGAACTGGAACCATTTTATGCTTCGGATGACGGTTCGGCGTTTGGTGACACACCTAACACAGAGGGTGTTAGATGTGAGGGGGAGAAAATAAGTCCATCTGTGGTAGTCGGATCGGTCCCATGCCCGGTCGTGGAAAACTGGACGAAAGGGGGAGAAAGCAGTGACTCCGATACAGAAGATGAAGAAAATACATATGTTAAACAGGGGGAGCAGCAGACAATGGAAAAGGACCTCCAAGTCTACAGAAGGAGACAGTAGAAGTCCAGTATTGTGCCTGTACCGTGCCCTGAGCCTACTGTACCAAGTCCCTCGTCTACTCCTGCTCCAACTCTTGAAGATGTTGCCCCCGCACAGAATCAATCTGATTCTGATGCAGATCTCTCTGACTCTGATGGTATGATCTCTCCACCACCTATTGCTCCCTTAAGGAGATCTTTTCGCATCAATGCGGGTAAGGCTCCTAGTCGTTTTGATGATTATGAACATGATATTGCCAACTACCTGTCTTATTCTAATATTTCTTCGAATTATCGAGCCTTCATTGCATTATTAGACTCTACTTCGTTGCCCAAAAGTTGGCAGGAAGCAAAAAAAGATCCAAGGTGGAAAGCTGCAATGATGGAAGAACTTGGGACACTGGAGAAAAATAAGACGTGGGAGCTGGTTCCATTACCCAAAGGAAAGAAAACTGTGGGATGCAAATGGGTGTACACAGTAAAGGAGACGTCAGAAGGAAAGGTGGAACGATATAAGGCGAGGTTGGTTGCAAAGGGATACACACAATCATATGGCATCGACTATGATGAGACGTTTGCTCCAGTAGCGAAAATGAGCACCGTAAGAACTCTGGTCTCCATTGCAGCAAACTATGGGTGGAAGCTATACCAATTAGATATGAAGAATACCTTTCTCCATGGGGGCCTACAAGAAGAAGTGTACATGGAACTCCCGCCCGGGTGCTATGCTACAGAATCAGACGGAGGGACGTCGCATGGAAAAGTGTGCAAACTAAAGAAGTCGCTATATGGGCTCAAGCAATCTCCTCGAGCCTGGTTTGACAGATTCAGAAAGGCTGTTACAGGCATGGGATACCATCAAGCAAATGCAGATCATACGGTCTTTCTTCAGCATGCAAGAGGCCATATCACTATACTTGCTGTATACGTGGATGATATAGTAATCACAGGTAATGATGAAGTCGAGATCGCTAAGCTGAAGTCAAAACTCGCGAAGGAGTTTGAAGTGAAGGATTTAGGAGCGATGAGGTACTTTCTAGGTATCAAGGTGTGTGAAGGCGAACAAGGAATTGTTCTCTCACAGAGAAAATACACATTAGATCTGCTGAAGGAGACAGGGATGCTAGGATGCAAAGCAGCAGTCACTCCAATTGACCAGAAGTGCAAGTTGGGAGCAGAAGCAGGAGAGCCAGTTGATCGTGAAAGATATCAACGACTTGTAGGAAGATTGATTTATCTGGGGCACACTCGCCCTGATATCTCATTTGCGGTGAGTGTAGTAAGTCGCTACATGCATGATCCAAGAACGGGTCATATGGATGCAGTGTTTCAGATCTTGAGATATCTGAAAGGGACGCCGGATAAAGGGCTATTGTTCAAGAAGAATGGATGTATAGAAGTTGAGGGATACTGCGATGCAGACTGGGCGAGCTGCATAGACGATAGAAGGTCTACCACGGGATATTGTGTCTTTGTAGGAGGAAACTTGGTCTCATGGAGAAGCAAGAAACAGTCAGTGGTAGCACGATCTACAGCTGAAGCAGAATACAGAGCAATGGCCTTAGGAGTGTCGGAATTGTTGTGGGTAAAAGCGTTGCTGACAGAATTGAAGCTGGATAAGGGAGCACCGTTACGTCTTCTGAGCGATAGTCAAGCTGCAATAAGTATAGCTAACAATCCAGTTCAGCACGACAGAACGAAGCACATCGAGATCGATCGATTCTTCATCAAAGAGAAGCTGGAACAAGGGATACTGAAGATTGATCATGTTCGCTCAGAAGAACAAGTGGCAGACTGTTTGACAAAGGGTCTTAGTTCATTAAGTCTGTCGAAGCTATGTAACAAGATGAGAATGATTAATATCTATCGCCCATCTTGAGGGGGAGTGTTGAGAACTAATAAGGGATTTAGTCCCACATTGAAAAAATGTAGTATGAAGAGGAGCTAGACTCCCTATAAGTAGTGGAGTAGCCAATCAATAAAAATACAACTATTATTATTCTCTACAGTTCCATTCTTCCACTGCACAATATCATAGACGTGGCTCTAACATCCTTGAATACAGGCTACAGCAGCAAAGTCCTCTCTTCTTATTCTTCCATCATGAACAAATGACAATTTTATATTTTGCACCATGTTAATGCCGGTTAATGTTCTCCTAGTAAAAGGTCATCCTCCCGGGATGTAACTGGCAGTGTTCTTTCCTAAATGTACACTCCCTCGTGGATGAAGTTTTATTATCCTCCGTGGGAAATAGCTAGATGCAACCCCAAGAAAGGTTTCTAGCACCCATCCTTCTTAAATGCTATTCCATGCAGACAAACTCAGAGAAATATATGGACACTTCTACAAAGACAAAGATATTCTCGGGCAAGAAAATAACCGTTCTACTCCTTGAATAATTGGTCGCAAGTGCGACCCTACAAGGGTTAGCAAAGGTTAACACCTCCATTATTGTTACTTGCTGTGATAGTGATGCATCTCTTATCTACCATTTTGCCTTCATGAAGATAATACATAACTATGTAATTGTACATATTAGTGGAGCTGAATTATTATCAGGTGCGAGCCAGATTGCATTCAACAAATTAGCACTTCTTGCAAAGTGGCTTCTTGCAAGGCTGCTTCGATCTGGATAGTCAAAACTACGACTACATTTTTTGCAAAATTGTGCATACAATCTTATAAGTCCATATAAAATCAAGTGCATATTGCTCAGCAAGATCCATGCTTAAACTTGTTCGAGTATAGAATTGGAAGATTCTTGACAAGGCTTTTGGGGACATGAAGGTTGTTGATAAGTTAATCAAGGGCTGGAAAAAATGAATAATTGGAAGAAAGCATTATACAGCAAGAGCATATTTCCCAACTTTTGATGCCGCAACTTAGTAACTCACTAAGTGTGACTCCTATGATTTTAAGAGGAAATCTCTACCTAGATATGTTTTTTAAAAATCTCATAGTAGAATTTCTCTCTCTTACCTAGCTAGACAAAGCATTCATTCCTGTCTACTATAGTACTACAACAATGTTCCAGACTCCCAGTACATGTTTATATTGGCAGTTGGCACTATCTGAGTTAGCTACATGATTTCAACGTATGCAGATTAAGATATTCTTAACTATTCTTCAAAACCATCATTGTACAACAACAAAGCATTTATCCCAAAATTTTGGAGTCGGCTATTTGAGTTTTTTTCCTCCCATATAGCTCTGTTAAGGGCCACGTCCCCTGGAGCATTAACGAAGACCATATCCCTTTTTACAACCTTAATCCAAGTTCGTTAGGCTTTAGCCCTAGATCTAGCAGCTCCTCTAACTAATAATTTACTGCTCCTAACATGTGCATCTATTGGTCTACGTCACACTGGTCCAAACGGCCCAGTGCAATTCTCTCTTGTTTTATCCTCAGTTCATGCCACGTCCAACTTCCCACAAACTCCTACTCATACTTCCAATGTATTGCCGCTCATCCATCTTAGCATTCTCAATTCAGCTTAAGCTCATTTGTGGGGTATCTTTTTTCTAATCGCCCCAATACTCTGATCCATAAAGCATGGTTGATCTTATAGGATTTTCCTTTTTTGAACAGTATCTCGCGATCACAAAGCACTCTATAATTTCATTTTAAGGAAATTAACGAACTACTTAGCAATTGTACTATACTACGGAAAAGAACAACAAGACCTACATGTTATATGTGATTCATAACATTATCGCGACAAAAAAGAAGCAGCAAATATAGAGAGTGATAGCATTCAAGTGGAGCAATGGGTCACCTCCCATCGACGACCGCATCGAAGGTGAAGGAGACGAGGCTGTGGCCCGCGCTCTGCTCGTCGGGTTCGCCTGTGCACATTGACCACATTCCTTATCCTCGCCGCCTTCCGGTGCTCGATCTCCGGAGGCAAATCTTGGTCGTCGCTGGCCGAAGGATGCAAGGAGGAAGGAAGTGGAGGAGGAGAAACCCATGACCCAGGTGTCTGAACGGTGCTAGAATAAGGCTATGGTGGTGGCATTGGCGGTGGCGGGAACGGTGAGTGGTAGTGAAACTGGTACTGCTGAGGATTGTGATGGTGGTGGTGGTGACAGCCATAGCATTTTCTTCTGCTGCTTGGTGACTGCCCCATCAAGAAGAAGAAGAGGAGGGAGAATAAGAAGTGGGTCGTTGTGTGTTGATGACGAGGAGGAGGAGAATTGGTGAAGACGAAATATTTTTACGGGCACTAACCAGTTGGCGAATGAGCGCTGTCACAATAGTCTAGGAAAGCGCAGGACTTTGGTTCACACGTTTCATCGAACAAGTGGCGGGCACACCGCCCCCGTGGGAAGGGAACAGGGAGACAGCGAGCAAGTAGCAGCCGCGGATGGTCTTCGCTCCAACGAAATTGACACAGATCTGCACGATTTGATGTTTAGATTGGAGTCGTAACCTTAGCTACATATTGCATTTTGGCAGCACATAGGAGAGTGAGCCTTGTTCGGTTTCGAACCCATAATCGAATCAAATCAAATCAAATCGAACCCAACATTCTGTTCAGTTTGGAAAAAATAAAATTGATTCGACCCTAAAAATAGGTAAATTATAAGAGCACATTTTGATCAGGGCTGTCCAAGTATTAGTTTTCCATTATTTACAAGTTTGCCACTGAAAAAATTACTCAGGGCTATCCAAGTGGTAGGTATAAAAGATAAGTGTTATAATTTTTGTTTTCTTTCTCACTCTCCATTCCTCGCAAGAAGAAGAAGAACAAGAAGAAAAAAAAAAAACAAGAACAAGAACATCAATTTTTGCAAACCTAGTTTATTTTAATTTTTTGCTCTCTTCTAATTTCTCAGATCTCTTTCTCCAAACCCTACTTTATTTTTCTTCTTCTTGTTTGGACATTATGGATGAAACCCTAGTTGTAGAAGAAATTGGGTTATCAAATCTATTAATCTATTAACCAATTTTTCTTTATTAATAGAAGAATTATGCATGAAATCCTAGCTGTAGAAGAAAACTATGGAAGAAATTCTAGTTGTAGAATAATTGGGTTCATATCAGGACTGCCACAATTTCTGACAGTCCTAGAAGTATTGAGGCCTGCCAAAAATTGTGGCAGTCTTGAAATAGACTCGATGTACAACAGGACTGTCACAATTGCTGGCAGTCCTAGAAGTAATGAGGACTGTCAGGAATTGTGGCAGTCTTGAAATAGACTCGATGTACAACAGGACTGCCACAATTTCTGGCAGTCCTAGAACTAATAAGAACTGCCAGGAATTGTGGCAGTCCTGAAAGGGACATGCTCTACAACAGGACTGCCACAATTTCTGGCAGTCCTAGACATATTGAGGACTGCCAGAAATTGAGGCAGTCCTGAAAGATACTTGCTGTACAGCAAGTTCCTTTCAGGACTGCCACTATTTCTGGCAGTCCTAAAGTCGACATTTCCGAATGAAAAGAGAAGGAAACTAGGGTTTTGATGGAGATGGTGATGATGGAAATGGTGGAGAAGAAGAAGATGATGATGATGAGAAAAAAATTAGGGTTTTGATGAAGATGTGAGAATGGAAATGGTGGAGAAGAAGAAGATGGATAGAAGAAGAAGAAGAAGAAAGCTAGGATTTGTGAAGAGAGAGAGTGGAATTTAGAAATGAGAGTAATTTTTTGGGTTTGGGGGGCTGTGGGCTTTGGACAGCCCCTGAGTGAAATATTTTGATAGCCCTAGTAAAAGTTCCTCCCAACCTGGCTAGTCCTAATCCTGGCTGCCCCGATTAAAAAGATATGTGCCCTTATAATTAGCCTAAAAATATTCAAAAAAAATATTCCATTTAGTTTTCGGTTTTGGATAACAAAGTAAGATTTATACAATTAATACATACCCTCAATTTATGCATGACTGGTTCAATTTCGATTTTAAAAATACTCAAATTTTTTATTCAATTTTGCTTTTTTATTGAGTTTCTGAAACTAAAAATCTAATAAAACTTATATAAATATTAAATACCATCAATTTTATGCATAATATGATTTTGAAAAGTGTATTTTTCTGTATGTTTTGAAAATAATAATTTTATGAATGTGTTTTGAAGTCCTTTGGTATATTTAACAACTAGTACAACTTTCAGCCTAATTTTGAAAACAACAAACATATGTATAAAATTACAAAATTTTAATATATTTAACCACAATTTCAAATTTGGGTCGGCTCATTAAACAATAAAAATAGTCCAACCGAACAAACCAAATCGATGATCGGTTCGGTTCGATTTTGTCTAATTTTGGTTCAATTTCGATTTTAATTTTTTTTAAAATTTTATTTATTCGATTTTGACTATTTCAATTTGGTTGAAACTTAATAAACGGAACGTTCAATCTAGCGGCACATACAACAAAACCTCCTTTTCTTTCTCTCAATCCATCTTCTTCTTCTTTTTTGTTTCGGTAGTGAATCACCTCAAATCCAGGGTTCAAGATAATGATCATAATTGGCAGTGGTAATCTCAGTCATTCAAACATAATATAGTCAAAGTGCCATTGGCATAGGGCAGAACTAAATAAACCAGACTTTCGAACAAATGAAAAAAAATGCCCCGAAACAAAAGTATTCAACAAATATAACGTCTTAAAGGATAAGGAAACTATTATCAATGTTCTAATGATATGCAGAGATCATTTCTAAAAGGTAGCATTGCATGTTAATTCTCTATGAACAAGTAGTATTATAAGACGAAATGTTAAGGACATTGCAAGAATTATTAGGGGCAACACACTTTTGACAGTCCTGCGTATATTCAGGACTGTCTACAGTCCTTACTATTTTGGGACTGATAAAATTTTGACAGTCCTGATTTTATATAGACGGTTAATATTTTAGCAGTCCTGGATATGCACAAAACTGTCAAATTCTATTTTATTTTTAGGACTGTCAAAATTTTAACAGTTCTGGATATATACAGGACTGTTAAAAACTGTGTTGCCTGATACTAATTTTTGTAGTGTTCTTAACTTTTGTCTATTACAAAGGGCTATCTAGACAATCCACCAAAACTTAACCTACCTATGCCATATAGATTGTTGCATGAAACATGGTTATGGGGCTCAAACCCAAGACCTCCCGCTGTACACCCTCACCGGTTTACTAGTGTTGTAATAAGCATCTTATCGGAGTGCTCAACCATGGATCAAATTCATATTAATTCGTCATGGGGGATGGACCCCAACCATGGATCACATCCGTATTAATCCCTATTAAAAATGGCTAAGTACATGGCCGAACCCAACCACGAGTGACCGATTTCTATGAATCAAATTCATATTAATTCATCATGGAGATGGAACATGTTCCCATCACATCTTTGGTCGGCTTATCGCGAGATCCTTCTCTATCCTGGTCATATTGCACAATTTTACGTCCCGGTACTCTAAAATGTCACATAGAAGTAGTGAGCACTAATATCAGAGACAATATCTAATTTTGTCTAATTAACCATTGTCCAAGTAAAAAAAGGAAGAAGAGAGGATTACTCTTGGCCATAGTTTGTCGTATCGGCCGATACCGCTACGATACGGTCGATATCGATATGATTTGACATGTCTCGATCCGATATCGACCACTATCGATGCTGACGGATATCGACATTTGGGATCTGCTTTCCACTCAACAAGGATATAAAAATATAGTAAGATTGTAAAAGCATATAAATGAAGAAAACTTATTTATCGCAGAGCAATGGTGACTATGCCATTGAGCAACGATATGTGAAATGGGGTCCTGAAGCATATAGCACGAGCAGACTAATACATGCTCGATGGCACTCCTAATGTGGAATAGTGTAGTAATCAGAAGCTAATTGATTAACAAGGATATAAAACAAAAAGCAAGAATCAACATAAAGATTGCATAGTAACAATATATAGAAGTTGAAAAAAGTTATACAATCATCCAGGAGCCGTCCGTCTGGAGCATTGAGTTACTTAAGAAAGGAAAAAAATCTATTATGCTACGCCCTCCTCCTCCACCGCCAATATTTGTCAACACAATGTAGGTTAAAGTCAATATTTAGCCCATTCACATAAAGACTGGACCGGTCCGGAGGATTGGATTGCCCAATTCGGAGGTAATTTTGGTTGCCCCTTGACCCTCATTATGAGCCGGTCCTGATGGTCATTCGTGATCCTGACCTTCGGTGGGATCACACTGAGCCAGGGGGGTTGCCCAAGCCCCAAGTCTTGTCTGGCTTACCCCAGGACCGGCCCTGCATAAAAATCCCGTCATTGAACACCAATGGTCAAATTATTGGTATCCCCAAGGACCTCAGTACAGAAGTCGAGGCCTTGGTAGCGGTTGAAGGGTGTTGCATTTCGCGTTAAAGGATTTAGCAACATGCAAAGTATGCTGACGTAGGTTATGTACTTCTGGACAAAAAACAATAGCATCTTCTTCCATCCCACAACATACTAAGGGTTTAAAGCCTTGTTAAGCCCAATACCTTTGGAAAACTTGAAACTCAATAGCCATGCTCCTCGTTTCAGATATATCAGAACCTCTGATTGTTGGTATCAACTGATACGATACGATACTATGTACAAACGATACGATTAGTCAAAGAACAAACTTAAGGAAGGTAGGCACGATACAATTTCTGTATCATATGCTACTGTATCATATGCTACGTATGTATTGCCTGATACGGTACCTATTTGATAGAACGTAGTCTAAACGAGTTAAACTGATTCTTCAATCATTTGTACATGATATGTCATCAAAGAAACAACATATAGTCCGATACGCACGATACACTTTCCGTATCATACATATGTATTGTCAGATACGGAAACTATTGGGTAAAACCGAGTCTAAACCAAGGTTCACAATATCGGTATCGGAATCGGTATCGGACTATTCCTATGAGTATTGGTATCGGCGATATCGGTTGTATCGGCGGTATCGTATCGGAGTATCGAACTTTGGTATCGAAAAACAAATAATTATTAATAAATTATTTACATTTAAAAACATATATTTTATACATTATTTCAGCGTTATTTCTTAGTAGTTTTGAAATTATATGAAATAGTAGTCACCCTTACCGATTGGTTTTGCCGAATTGACCGGAACAAAGACCCCCAATGTCGGTATCGGTCAATATTTGGTATCGGTTGGTATCGGATCGGAAAATGCCAAACCGTATCGGTATCGACCGTATCGGATCGGTATCGGCCGATACTTTAAACCATGGTCTAAACTAGTTAAACTGAGTTTTAAATCATTTAAGAAATTTAATGGTTTTTAACCCTTCAAATAAAAAGTCCCTACAACTCTAAAATTTGACTGAAACTCATATAACCCCATAAATCCTACCATACCAATGAGCGCTGAACTTCCAGAAAATTGTAATCCTTTGTTTCCATATTGTTGTAATCTTTTTTTTGTTACAACTTTTGTATGATTTTCTGTAACCGCAATAACAAGAACTAACAATTTTAATGTAACCCAATATGATGAAGAACATTGCTGTCCAGGGAGAACTAGTAGAGGTACATAAGTGTTTCAATTTTCTCACTAACTGCCTTGAACTCTGTGGAGATTATGAATGGAGAACTGCTCACTTAATTTGTCTAACATGACAGAGACTCATTCAGAAAAAAGTTTGAGAAAATCTTGGGATTGCTGGAGTGAGAAACCATTGCAGTAAGCTTGAGGTTCCAAAGCCCCGGGCACACTCCTTGGATTGTTGTTTGCAGGTGGGTTCATTGCACTCAGCCTTTGGACAGGGGGGTTGGTAACTGAGAATTTGTTCTCCACCTCGATTTGATTTGTTAACTTAATTGCGCTCACACCACTATAAAAAAAAAGATCATCAATCAGAAAAGCTTTAAGTAGAAGCTCCCACAAGTGTTCTTAGAATTCTTTGAATTCATTTTGTTACAATGGTTCAAGCCTTCCAGGCATGGAATGCATAAATTAATTATTACACAAGGGAAAAAAAGAGCTGATGGCATTAAGAAAGGATAACCTAAAAATAAAAATAAAAAGATTTACTCCATGGAGGTGGAGCAAAGAGTCCTCTATTTTCTTCAAATATTTTACCTAACCATGCAAAATATTTGCCTATAGTCAATCAAATGAGGGTACTTAATAGAACCAGCATGAATCACTGAACCATATTAAGGTGTTTTATAATAAGAGGGCATGATATATGGAACGATATTATTTCATGTCAGTATATTAGTTTTGTAAATTGTAAGCCCAGCGGCATTTTTCAGTTGCTTATTGAGAAATATTGTACTCCACTGCAAATGAATAAATAAAAATAGTTAATTCTTCATATACGGTGTCTTCAACTTTTTGCTTATGATGTTGCTTCAACCTTACTTTCAAAAGGTTTAATACAAGTACAATTTAGACTTATCACGTCCATGGCGACTTATCGATTCGGCATAATTGTGACTTGACAAGAAAGAAGAAATAATTGTATTTTTTATGAGGGTATAAATGGAAAAATAATAAAGTTCTCAAAATCCACCGATTTGGGATGTTTATAAAGACACAAAAAATTTACACTACACTGATTTGGAAGGTTTTTGAGCCGACCAAAATCAATACCTCAAAAAAAAAAAAAACCATTTATGGAATTTTTTTAAATACTTCATAAACGGCATGCTCAAAAAATTTCCAAAACCGATGAAAACACCATTGCCAAACATACCCTAGAAGTAGTATGGAATTTGCATACTTAAAATCTCCATTGTCATTGAATTACCAATGTGTCCTAGCTCTATAGCTTTACCTACAATTCCTCCTCCCTTAGCCCTCTATAACATTCTATGGTGATAATGGATCTCCTTATCGTAGTCTCTCCCTACCCTCTTTTCCATTCACAAAGATACCTTTAGGCTTTGCCAAAATCAAAACCAGACTGTGGAATAATGGGATAACATGGTGGAGGCATAGACTAATAGTTTCAAATTATATATTTTTTCCATATGATCATACATATATTAATTGACAGGGACAAGTTACTTGGGACTTAACAATGATGACAATGATTTCAGGTTCACGAAGATAATGTCTGTCCATCTTGCGGAGGCTTTTCTTGGCATATACTTAGTTGTGTGTGATCATGCCTTAAATATTATAAATAGAAATCAAGATAGGACCTAATATTAGGGTTAGAGAGTACTGTGAGCCAAATCCCCAACACATTCATGTGCCTGTGATTCCAAACTCCACTATCTTTGAAATCATGGCTCCCTCATAAATAGTTAAGTTGTGCACCCAGAGCTAGTAAATTAAATTTAAAGTGACAGAGCACTAATGAATCATGATCAACCCCCTTCTGCCCACTGCCTCTTCCAAAACCACTTTCTACCCAAATTCCTTTTTTTTTTTTTTTTTTAAATTTTGCTAAGTAAATAATGGATTAAATTACATTTATTTTCCTTCCTAATTATACATCATTTGATTTCACATGAAACTCTACTTTGTTGATTCTAGAGTAGCAAATCTTCTGGAGAAAAAGGAAAAGAGAGTAGCAAATCTTAGAACAAGAAATACTTTTAATTTTAATTTCTAGTGGAAGCTTCATTCCTAAGGAAGCATTTTATGAAGCTTCTCGTAGTTTGATTGATTGATTTATTCCTTTTCTGGATGCGGAGAAAATGGCAAATCTTAGAGTATCTCCTTTAGTAAATATTCTCAATGTGGATGTGTGCCAATCAGAGGAGCTGACTTGACTCTTGCTAATAGCATGCTAATTAATGTGGAGCGTTTTCTAGAACCATAGAAGCAAAGTATTTGGAAACCAGTATAGAGTGTCTTTAGAAGAAAAGTTCTAAAATTTTGATTATATAGGTATGAAGTTCTTGAAACACATCTAATTCTATGTTTCTGAAGACGCACTGATCATAAGATGCCACCTACCTTCGAAATGGCCAACACGGGACATTCAAAACAAAAATGCTATTTGGATCCGTACACGGCGCTTTTACATTGGTAAGAAGAGAGAAAAAGTTGTTGGTGTTTTATTCTATGTGTTGTGTGTGTTCACAACATTCTATTGTTAAAAGATAGTCCCACATCGGAAAATTACACCAATATGTATCTCTATATATTACTTATGAAGGAATAGAGAGATGCACATGGGTTGAGGCCCAATGGAGGGTGCCATGTGGGAAAATTTTACATAGAGGTGAGAATAAGAAACCAACTTTTGGCCAAAATGAAAATAGATTGGAGCTAAGCCCCGAAGGGACTTAGTGACTCGGACTTGGGCTTTTGAGGCTTAATGTGGCTTTTTGATGGCACTTTGCACTTAGCAGCGCTCGTGCGTACGGGACGTACGAGTCGAGCGGGTCGAGCGGGTCGAGTGGGCTGTTCAAATTATGTAACGTCCGCGGGTCTTGTGGGCTCAGATCCGGAAATGGCTCAGATCCAGAAAATCCGGATCTGGCATTAAACCAGGGCGTGCGTTCAGAATTTGAAAAGCCCATCTCGTGCCTATAATATCAGAAGCATCTCCTCTCTCTAAGGTTACAGAAAATAATCAGAGAATTTCCAGAGAGAGAGAGAAGTGCTGCTGCTATTCCGAGGAGTCGTCGACATTTTTGGCCAGCGTTCTAAAGTTCTCTTCGAACTTGCTGGTTCCTGGAGGCTTGTCCGTAAGGCGGATATAGCTTTGAGCGCCGGTGATCTTTCACCCCAGCAGGCTTTCTTCTTCCTCTGTTGCCTTCGAGAATACCGTCGCTTCTCTTTAGAAGTTATACGGTTCTGTTGCCTTCGAGAATACCGTCGCTTCTCTTTAGAAGTCATATGGTTCTGTTGCCTTCGAGAAATATTACGAAATCTTTTTAGATTCCCGTAATACAACATCACCTTCTTTAAGGTGTTGTTGCTGGAAACATTGTCTTTACAATAGTTTCTGATTTCGTGGTTTTCCATCGATTGTTCGCCAAGGGACTAACAAAAGTTGATTTAAATTAAAATTGTAATTTAACTTTCCAAATTAACTTTCTAAATTAGCATTTTTAAATTAACATTTTTAAATTAATTTTAGTTTAACTCTTCAAATTAACTAGTTAAATTAGGGAGCCAATCTCTGTTATTTGAAACACATACTAAAAAGAAAATGAGAAATACTTTTAGTAGGCGCCATTCCAGTAATCTGTGTATTCAATCATCTTTGTCTCAGTTAAAGTATCCATGTATCACTCACTGACACTGACCCATAATACACAATTAGTTGAGTATGTGGAGTATATTCCGGTTGTCTATGTTGAAGCTAAATAACTAACATAAGGCATGAGAGGCTATAAAATTATAAATTTAAAGCCAACCATTTACCATTGCAACTCTCCTCAATTCAGCAATATACCAACTGCCGAGTACATTTTGTTGGGAACGAAGCGCGAAAACCGTTCCCCCAAACCAGAAAGTCCTGCGAGAGAACCGAACAAAAGCACACAAACCAAAAACGCCAAACACAATCGCAGACACAAAGATTTTTGACGTAGAAAACCCTTGCGGAAAAAATCACGGGACGATCGGAGTCCAACCCTGAACCTCCACTAATGGAATAAAGAGAATACACCCTCTACAAGCTCCTCCCGATCTAACACGGATCACCACAACTCACTTGAAAGAAGAAAATTTTTGATTGCGGATTCCGAAGAACAAGAGATGCCGAAAAAATTATTCGAAGCAATCTCTCCTTCACAATAGTCCTTAATCCTCTCTCTCTCTCAATGATTGTAAAGCACTCTTTGTTTTGAGATGATTTTACAACTAGCATGCATCACCATTTTATAAGTCCCTGGTAACCCATACATGGAAGACCAATATATATGAAAACTTCCAATATAAATCAATCATATATTTAATGGAAATCCAATCATAATTAGCTTACCATAATTGGAAACCCAATAATATGGAAAGCTACTACATGAAGGGTCCAATCATAAATATATAATCAAAGTAAATATGGAAATCCAATCATATATTTCCTTACCATATATGTACCAAAATAAAATCCATGCACTCCCCAAGCTTCTCCGACACACGGATGGCGCTCGTCGCTCTCCGGGGTATTCTCCACATAGGTGGGAACCCCACCCACTCCAACAAACCGAGTCTCGATGTGCTTGGACCGACTATGAAATGTCTGGTTCTTCACAAGGTGAATAGCACTTTGACTGTCGCAAAGCAAAGTATACTGCTCTTGCTTCAGTCCTATTTCCTGCAACAGCTTCTTCATCCACAGCAACTCCTTACAAGCCTCCGTCGCCGCAATGTACTCTGCCTCTGTCGTCGACAAGGCAACACACTTCTGCAACCGCGACTGCCACGATACCGCTCCTCCAGCAAACATCATCACATAGCCCGAAGTCGATCGCCTCGTGTCTACATCTCCAGCCATATCAGCGTCAGTATACCCAACCAGCTTCGGCTCGTCACCACCAAAAGAAAGTCTCCAATCGGCAGTGCCCTGAAGGTGTCGTAGAATCCACTTGACCGCACTCCAATGTACCCTTCCAGGATTTGAAAGGTACCTGCTAACTGTGCCAAGTGCATGAGCGATGTCTGGTCTCGTACACACCATAGCATACATAAGACTTCCCACAGCTGAGGCATATGGAACCCGCTCCATATCTTCCTTTTTGTCCTCGGTAGATGGACACTGCTCCTCAGTGAGCTTAAAGTGAGCCGCAAGGGGGCAACTCACTTTCTTCGACCCGTCCATATCGAAATGCTGAAGTACCCGGTGAATGTACTTCTTTTGGGACAAATGTAGCAGCTTGAACTCTCTCTCTCTCAGCTGATCTCCATCCCAAGAATAGTCTTCGCTGCGTCCAAATTCTTCATAGAGAAGGCCGCACCCAGTTGGCGCTTCAACTCCGCTATCCTAGTGGCATTCCGACCAACTAATAGCATATCATCTACATAGAGCAATAAAATAATGAAATCATCCTCGACAAAATACCTCACAAATGCACAATGGTCCGACGTCGTCCGTGCATAACCATGCTCTCCCATAAACGACTCGAACTTCCTGTACCACTGCCTCGGAGCCTGCTTCAGACCATACAAGCTCTTTCTCAACCGGCAGACCAAATGTGACTTGCCCTTCTCACAGAATCCCTCTGGCTGCTCCATGTACAACTCCTCCTCAAGATCACCGTAGAGGAATGCCGTCTTCACGTCCATCTGCTCGACCTCCAAGTCGAGACTGGCTGCTAATGCTAGCACCACCCGAATAGACGAATGCTTGACGACAGGCGAAAAGATCTCATCATAATCCACGCCTTTTCGCTGACCGTAGCCTTTGACTACCAGCCTCGCTTTGTATCGAGGGCGAGTAGCATCATTCGTCTGCTTCACTCTAAACATCCATCGATTCTTCAAAGCCTTCTTGTTCTTTGGCAACCGTACCAGCTCATAAGTGGAATTAGTGTGCAAGGAACTCATCTCCTCCTGCATGGCCTCCATCCACTCCTGCCTGTGTCCGTCTTCCATAGCCTCTGCAAAGCTTTCGGGCTCTCCCCCGTCAGTCAATAGCACATACTCATCCGGTGAGTATAGATGGTCGACGATCTCTGTCGCTCCTTCTCAGTGGAGCCACTGGTGCTGGCTGTATACCAACAGCCTCCTCCCCTTCAGGAACTGTCTCTCCAGCATGCTCATCCTCCTGAGGGACACCCTGACCACCATCAGTAGGCTGATGATCAAGGTTGGGAGCAACTCCATGTACTGGCTCCCCCATAATGGGATCCTCTGCGATGTCCTCTGGAAACTGCTCGAAGCGAAATGACTCTAACTCAGGCAATTTCTCAGCCTCAAAAGGCGTCTCGAAATCCTGAGTGTTGGTCATGGTCTGATCCTCGACGAACACCACGTCCCTGCTTCTGTAGAGCTTTCTTCCCACCGGGTCGTAGAGTCTATAGCCAAACTTATCCCGACCGTAGCCGACAAAGACGCATTGCCTCGTCTTCGGCTAAAGTTTGGTCCTCTCGTCCTTCGGTACATGCACGAAGGCCTTACAGCCAAACACTCGCAGGTGATTGTATGACGGCTATTTGCCGTACCATACTTTATCAGGCACATCACCCTGCAAAGGAGCACTAGGAGACAAATTAATAACATAAGCGGCTGTGAGAAGAGCCTCACCCCAATAACTGCCCGACAAGTTTGCTTCTGACAGCAAACACCACACCCTCTCCATCAGTGTCCTGTTCATGCGCTCCGCTACACCATTGAGCTGAGGTGTCTTTGGCGGAGTCTTCTGGTGTCGTATCCCCTGCTCTCTGCAATAAGCATCAAAGGGACCGATGTATTCGCCGCCATTGTCGGACCGAACACACAATAACTTCTTGCCCGTCTCTCTTTCAACAGAGGCCTGAAACTCTTTGAAAGTAGGCAGCACCTGATCTTTGGTCTTTAAGGCATAGACCCAAACGTTCCTGGAACAGTCATCAATAAAAGTTACAAAGTAAGAAGCACCACCAATAGATTTTACCTTCATAGGACCGCAGACATCCGAGTGAATCAACTCGAGCAACGCCGGTTTCCTTGAAATTGGGTGACTTTGGAAAGACACCCTATTTTGCTTTCCAGCTAAGCAGTGCGTACACTTCTCCAACTTTGTAGACTTGAGCCCTGGAATCACCTTCCTGTTCACCAAGTAGCTCATCCCCTTCTCGCTGATATGGTCGATCCGCCTGTGCCACAACTCGGTAGACGCATCACTGACTGCGTTCACCTCCTGTGCCCCCTGTGCGCTCCCCTCCATATAGTAGAGACCGGACTTCTTGCTTCCTCTGGCAATCACCATCGAACCTCTGGAAAGCTTCCACTGACTATTTTCGAAGAGACTGAAGAATCCCTCATCATCCAACCTTCCAACCGACACCAGGTTGAAACGGATATCAGGTGTAATGCCCCGCTCCGCACGGTGCATTACGCTGAAGCGTTGACTCAACGAGTCGTGTGGACCGAATAAAATATATCGATGCAAATCGATAAGCGAGTTACGTTGTCCCGAGCAACACATCAACTTTGTCGATGCGAAGAGTTCCCTTGTCCCGAAGAATGCATCGAGTGAATCGATGCGAAGCGCCGCGTTGCCCCGAAGGATGAGTGCATTGAATCGGCTCGAAGATTCTAAGAAATCGAATCGACCAAGGCGCAAGTCCGAATCGAAGCAAGTATTGATTTTAGTTGGTTTCGTGTGCAGGTCATACTTTGACGGGAAAATATTAGAGGTCGATCTTTTGCAATATTTAGTAAGGGGTCCGCAAAACCCAAATCGTCGCCTTGCAACGGGCAGAGACTTGGGCACGCTAAGGCAAATTGGACGTATAACTCAACGAAGCACGAAGTGCTCAAATGGCTAAGTCAGGAGAGTGGCCGTGCAACAAAGTTAGGGAATCGAGCCGCATCGGCTCGACGAAACGACGAAGGCGTATCGACTCAAGGTGGGAGGATTGACTTCTTTTTACTCCTTCATTCGATAAATCAAATATATCATTGTATGCTAAAGTTAACCTATCGACGTCACGGGCATGGCCGATCGGAGATAAAATCATAGTGTGAGTCGAACACTAAGTTAGAACAATTGAAATGAAACGTGCATCAATATGCATGAGTCGCTATGGGACATTGGATATCGCTAAGGCGAGCGCCTCGGTGCGCAAGCCGTAAGAACATGGGATAACTGTAATCGGCAAGTGCCTTAGTGCACGAACCATACCGTGCCTTTGCGCACGAGTTAGAACGGCTAGAACATTGAAAGACAATAGGCGAGCGCCCTAGCGCGCAAGCCCCGAACATTGAAAGCTAAGTTGTAGAACATTGGAAGTATGGTCGAAACGTGCCTACGTGCACGGGATAATAAAAGATGGCTTCGTTGCGAGAGAATACAGTTGCGGTATGAATGTGGCAGAACTGTCGGATATGACATGTTGCCTCGAAAGGTGTTCGAGACCTTCGGGTCGTTCGGTTGACGAGCATTGAGTTGAGGCACGATGCCATTGAATCATCGAAACGAAGTGCGAAACGAAAGAACATAGAAAGCTAAATGGAAGAAATGCGAGACGATAAGTCTGAGTCTCGGACTCAAGATTATGTTTGGTTGTTTGAATTTAACTGTTGAATGATAGGGCGATTGCATGGTCGATTGGAATGGGCTCGAGATTAATGTGATATTAACTCGTGCACGAGTATCCCCCCAAACGGATAAATGCCGGAGGTCCCCGGAACCGATTTGGCCGCGGAGGGATGATAATCTTTGTAGACGCACATCCTTAAACAAGATGGGAGAAGCCGCAAATGATGGCATGTACCGGGAACGTTTCGGTTGTTTGGGAGAGTGACCTAACCCGTGAAACGCCGGCAGCCCAACCAAATAGTGAGAAAAGAAGGAGAGAAAAGAAAGGAACTCCTTTAGTCCATTCTGGCACGGATACGCCAACGGCCCTCATATAGCTAAGGAACGATAGATTGAAAGTGTAGGCGCATATGCGTCCCGCATAGAGATCCTGCTTAGAGATGCACATATAACATGACAGGGAAGGATTACGGCGTATTCACCTTGCGTCGGTGCAAGGGCGAGTGCGTCGACTTGGTAAGTCGCACCACGAATCAAACACGAGATTGCTTGTTTGTTTGCCTATTCAATTCGATAACATGATGCTATGATAACATGCTTTACGCTTTCGAAGATGCCATGAAATTGACCCTAAGGAGAACATAGCAAGATCATAAGCTAAGTTGCATGATTCAACATAAAGATTAAAAATGTCGGTTTGGAAAGATGATCTTTGCTTCAGTACATGCGAGGACGAACGTACTGACCCCCCACCAGTTTCATGCAGGGTGCAGGGAATGGATTGCTCGCGGCGAAGCGTTGCTTGAACGTGTTAAGGCTTGGAATGCCGAAGCGCATTGAAGCGTGCTATCGCATTGACGCTCGGACTACGCAGCTGGATTGATGCGGCCGAGATATAGAAAGCATGATGTATGGAACGGTGAAATCCTTTGTGGGCAAGAGAGAACCTGAGTGTTGTAGCCAATCTGGCATATATTGTTAGGCTATCGGAAGCCATTATAATCTCAGTTTCAGATATCAATAAAGAGAATTGTTTTGTATACTCTGTTTCCTTTCGTTGTTAATATCAAATCAAAAGATAACCATTTGAGAACTTGTCATCTTGCCTTGCACGAGAGCAACTCCAGGCTCGTACGGCATCACGCCCCCTGCGAGGACGATGATTCGGGTGATTCCGGGTCGGGGCGTGACATCAGGGACATGACGAACATCTTTGAGAACAAGAACTGCACCCGTCTTCGTCCTCAAATGCACATCTCCAACGGCAACCGCCTTTGACACATCTCCATTGCCCATCTTCAATACTCCACAGTCGCCTGTCGTATAAGTGGCAAATAGTGCCCTGTTGTGAGATACATGCGCTGAAGCCCCTGAGTCCACCAGCCAAGAATTATCATCGCAGGCGAGGTTTGTGATAACCTCATCACCTACGACGATCACATCGCCTCCATGTATCAAAGCCACCGCTGTAGTGTTCTCATCTTGCTTCCCCTTGTCGCCCTTCTTCTCTCTCTTCCAAGCAAAACAGTTCCGCTTGATGTGGCCCTTCTTGCCACAATGGTAACACTCCGAGTCCTCGTAACGACCCTTGGACTTCACCCTGCTCTTATCTCTGCCACCACCTGGACCCCTGCTTTTGCCCCTTCCGCGGCTCTCCGAAACTAGTGCCTCTGAGTGATGGGATGTGGATGAAGTGCCCTGAGAACGTCTCCGCATCTCTTCATTCAGTACCCCGCTCTTGGCAAACTCCAGACTGACCACGCCTTCCGGAGCAGAAGCGATCATAGATACTCGTACGGTCTCCCACGAGTCTGGCAATGTACATAGCAACCAAAGTCCTTGAACCTCATCGTCGAACTTGACTCCCATCGAGGATAGCTGTTCCACCACGCCCCGGAACTCACTCAAGTGATCCGTAATGGATGCACCATCTTTGTACCGCAGACCCATCATCGTCCGAATCAGGAACAATTTGTTTACTCCGATCTTTTTCGCGTACAAAGATTTCAGCTTCTCCCACAACGTCTTCGCATGCTCAATATTGGCAACGTGGTTGTACACGTTCTCGTCAGCGAACTGCCGCATGTACCCACACACCTGTATATGCTCGAAGTTCCAGTCCTCATCGGATTTGTCACTGGGCTTCTCGGATGCAAATATTGGAAGATGCAGCTTCTTGACGAACAGCAAATCCTTCATCTTGCTCCGCCAATAATGGTAGTTGGTACCGTTCAGGTTCACCATACGCACCGGCTTCGCGTCCATCTCTGCTTCCTGGTTTGACTGTCAACTCCTGACACTTCTTTGAACCCAAAGCTCTGATACCACTCTGTTGGGAACGAAGCGCAGAAACCGTTCCCCCAAACCAGAAAGTCCTGCGAGAGAACCGAGCAAAAGCACACAAACCAAAAATGCCAAACACAATCGCAGACACAAAGATTTTTGACGTGGAAAACCCTTGCGGAAAAAACCACGGGACGATCGGAGTCCAACCCTGAAGAACCTCCACTAATGGAATAAAGAGAATACACCCTCTACAAGCTCCTCCCGATCCAATACGGATCACCACAACTCATTTGAAAGAAGAAATTTTTTGATTGCGGACTCCGAAGAACAAGAGATGCCGAAAAAACTATTCGAAGCAATCTCTCCTTCACAATAGTCCTTAATCCTCTCTCTCTCTCTCAAAGATTGTAAAGCACTCTTTGTTTTGAGATGATTTTACAACTAGCATGCATCACCCTTTTATAAGCCCTTGGTAACCCATACATGGAAGGCCAATATATATGGAAACTTCCAATATAAATCAATCATATATTTAATGAAAATCCAATCATAATTAGCTTGCCATAATTGGAAATCCAATAATATGAAAAGCTACTATATGAAGGGTCCAATCATAAATATATAATCAAAGTAAATATGGAAATCCAATCATATATTTCCTTACCATATATGTACCAAAATAAAATCCATGCACTCCCCAAGCTTCTCCGACACACGGATGGCGCTCGTCGCTCTTCGGGGTATTCTCCACATAGGTGGGAACCCCACCCACTCCAATACATTTTTTTTCAAAGTAGTTAAAATTTTATAGATAAACACAAAAGATTACAATTTACATATATGATCTAGCTCAATTACAAAATGGGTCATCTGGGATCTCGAATATCTGTGTCAGTATCTATATTTCGTTATACAGCAAAAAAACTGAGAGAGAGACACTCAAGATACGCACACATGCCAAACCATGGCTCCAAAGATAAGTTTGAGATGGTGATAACCTCTCGCTCCGCTGCGTTTCTGAACTTTAACTACATTCATAACAGAGGAAATGTATCTCCTTCGTAAGATGGGAAGTCCAAACTTCAAACCCTTGAGCTCCAAATATTCCAAGCAAAGTCGCAAACGAAAAACAAATGATCCCTAGACTCATCCTCATTTCCGCATAAGCAACACTTCTTATCTTCCCATGGACTCCCAAACATGGAATACTCTCTCTCTCTCTCTCTCTATATATATATATATATATATATATATATATATATATTTTCTCTCTCTCTCTCTCTCTCTCTATATATATATATATATATATATATATATATCCAATGATCGCTAGCCCAAGTGGTTAGGGTGGAGGCATGTGGTCCTTGTGGACGGAGTTCGATTCCGAAAAATAAAATAAAATAATATATATATATATATATATATATATATATATATAATGGTTGGGGATAGGATGAGGATGCTTGGGGATAGCATGGTTCAGTTTGGCACGTTCGATTATCCGCTACGGTGTGGCATCTATGGAAAGTAAGAAATAATCGTAATATAATGGTTTGGGATAGGATGAGGATGCTTGGGGATAGCATGGTTCAGTTTGGCACGTTCGATTATCCGCTACGGTGTGGCATCTATGGAAAGTAAGAAATAATCGTAATATAATGGTTTGGGATAGGATGAGGATGCTTGGGGATAGCATGGTTCAGTTTGGCACGTTCGATTATCCGCTACGGTGTGGCATCTATGGAAAGTAAGAAATAATCGTATATATATGAAGGTATAATAACTTCTCTGATAGGTATTGTCAATAATATTGAGTATGACACAGAGGAGTGGTAATATATATAGCTACTTGATTGGGTTGTAAGCGACATTATTATTCAATAAAATTTACCTTATTCAATATTTTTTTTTTGAAATAATGGTGAATGTATTCCTCGCATGTAGTGAAAAAGGTATTACAATACATAGATATCACAACTTCTCATGCTCCAAAATAAAATATTATGGGGCCATTACTGATACATCGAATTCTATGTTATGTAAAATTCCAATAGGGGAGGTAGTCAAGCCCTCGAAAATTCGTCTGTTCTGCTCCTTCCAGATGTGCCAAACGGACGCAGCGAGACGAACTCTGGCTCTTCTGGCCCAACCCGGGTCCCGGCCTCTGTGATCTCGAATCCAGCTAAGAATGCTCCGGATGTCTCTATCCACCCCAACTCCTCCTCTCAGCTGCGCACACTGCTCAGTCCAAATGTGCCAGGTCATCGGGCAACCAAAGAAGAGATGCCCCATAGATTCGTCCTCCCCATTACATAGCACACATTTGGCATCTGGGATCTACATCCCAAACCTGAGGAGTCTGTCTCTCGTCATCAGTCTACCATGTAGAAGTCGGTATGCACATAGTTGTATTTTTCGGACAATTCCCTTGCCCCAAATGAAGTCCACCTCCTCATCCCGGTCATGGTGTGTCTGAACCAAGTCATAGCAGCTACAAAAACAGAATAGGCCTGACCCGCCCCCCGTACCTGGGCCGGCCCAGCTCCAGGAATCCTCATGCTGGCTAGCGTCAATAGTAATGAGGCGAATCTCCTCTGAAAGCTGAGCAGTATACGGATATCCTTCTGGCCTCCAAACTCCATCTCTGATGATCCGACTGCATGTGAGCCCCTTGCCCGCCTCTCTGTCCAGTTGACCTTCCAATATCTCAAGCAAGGATCTGGAGCCCATTCAATATATATATATATATATATATATATATATATATATATATATATATATATATATATATAAATATATATATATATATATATATATATATGTCACGCCCCGCTCCCGTAGGAGCGATCGTCCTCGCTAAGGCGTGATGCCGCACGGGCCTAGGTTGCGCCCGTGCAAGGCCAAGTCCAGAAACGGCCGATTTGAGCTAGGCCACAGAGTCGCACAGAGTGTCCCCATTTGCAGCGGAAAGTAAATGAACACAAATTGAAGCAAATTCAACTCTTTATTGATATTCAAGAAGTTTACAAGCGGCGCTAAGCCGATATTACAAATCGCTCAAGCTCTCTCTCTCTATGAAACATAAAAGGCGTGCCAAGTGGCTTACAAGATAGAATGATTCATGGCGATGTTCCGATACATTATGCCCTGTATAGGGTGCTTCAGCTCCTGGCAACGTTCCAAGGCTCCAGAGTTGGCTCCGTGCCCTAGCACGTTCGATGGAAGCTCCGCACCCGCCGACGTTTCCTGCTTCCTGCAAGCAGACTGTGGGGTTATCAGTACATTGTTATGCACTGGTGGGGAGGCTAGCTCGCCCACAATGCTAACATTACCAAACACGTTCCATTTACTTTTGTGCATCTCTATCATTGATTGTCTTTCTAATCTTGCCTTAGGATCAGTTTCATGCATATTTTATAACCTATCTCGTGTTGCCAATTTTAAGTGTCGCATGGAAATACATGCATGACTTACCCATACTTACCGTCCGGCCTTCCCTGTTCAATGTAAACCAAGTTAGTCAACAATTCATATGTAATAACATAACGTGCCTCATGTAAACTTTCAATATCAAGGGCGTGTCCCTGCCTCGGTTTCTAGCGCGCCGTTGGCGTATTTTCTAACTCCTTTGCATAAGTACTTTCGATTATCTGGTGTGTTATATTCAAGCCCGTTCAGAAGGCACTTCATTTAGTTAACTTAGACTACTTTGATTTCAATGCAAGGACTTGCACGTGGATTGCCACCAGCAAAGCCCACTTAACTCTATATGCACCGGTCGCTGGCACCACAAGCCATCCTGGACATATTTCCCTTGGTATTTTCGCACCTATCATGGCGTGCGGCTGGTACACCCTGATAGTATCTTGAAAAATACCCCGCACTTACGTCTCCTGGTGGCCAAGCCCCCCCCAGGCAGCCCGTAAACCCCTTTTTTGATTCCGTCCGGACCGGCAAGTCCTTCACACTTTGATCATGCCGCGGAATCCCTTTCTCTTTACGGCACATCATACGCCACCCCTCGCTCGTACCGTTTGTCCACGACCATTTCGTATTAACTTGTCTTTTTAACTTAACGGCTGTCTTTGAGCCATAGGCTAACCCTTAGCCATAATGCGTTATCGACCAGGTTGGCGTCCGTGCAGCGCGGGTAGCGAGCCCCGTTGCACATGCCCGTCACACCTGTCGCTAACTACTCCTTTCTTTCTTATCTTTTCTTCATTCTTTCTTTTCTTTCTTTCTTTCTTTCACTTGTTCATTCGTTCATTAGTTCTTTCACATATTCGTTCATTCATTCGTTGATTCATTCATTCACTTATTCATTCATACATTTTGCAACTCCCTGTGCGGGGGTCGCCTTGGCGACCCATTAGTCCCATAGCCTTTCAATGTTGCTAAACACTACTCGGAACGACTGTGTTGATAGTCTTCCCGTTTTATTGTTATAAACCATTCATTGTTTCATTGTTGAACGCAAGCTTGTGCCTTAGCACGAGCGCGGAGCGCGGTGCGAGAGTTCTCGTATTTTTCATGTTCTTTTCCATATTCTATACAAGCATACAAGATGGGATTATTCCCTTAGCTAGGTGCGTTGAGTCATTTATTAGCATGCGCGGGTTAACGCCTAGCGATTCTCGTGATAGTGTCCGTATTGTTATGTGTCTAGGCTAAGCACAGACGGGTTCATCGGAGCCACCCACCTTAGCGATGTTCGCATCGGCCGAGCGATACTCCGAGCGCGCCTTTGATAGTCTAAGTCTGGATTCATCTTTGACGGGCCATTGTAATTCTTGCATCGATTCGCATCGATACTTCATCGGGTCGACGCAACTCTTCGAGTCGACGGCTCATTTGAGTCGTTGCACTTGCCGTTTGAATCGGCGTTCCGCTAGGGTGGAGCGGGTCATTACATAATACACCACTCAAAACAAGTCTCGTCCTCGAGACTTCCTGAGTGCAGGTCATCCTACCATTCCTTAACTCGTGTCATCGTATTTTATGGACAATACTATCGAACGGCTTTATCGTTCGATGGCATCGAACCATGCTCGGTACCTTTCCAAGTTCCGTGTCGCATACGTTTGGTCGATTTCATTGAATAACTTTTCATTCATTTTAGAGTTGATGGTACTTATTCAATTCAAGCGTTTCTTCGACTTGGTTGCTATTTTGTTGTGTTATGGGACTGAAACGGTCGCACGAGGTACGTTGTATTTTACCAAACTCGAGAGTCGTAGGCTAAGGCAAACTCACTCATTCCATCATGCGCATCTCAACACCCACTTGCAGCTGCATTCGAGTTCATCATATCGCTGAGTTTGGATCGTGCACGCATTCAAGGCGTCCCCCGAATACGTGTATTTCAACCAAGCTTAGCGACTAGCGAAGTCAGACAAGCTACTCGTGATAGTTTCGATTTGCCGATCGTTTTGCTAACTTCGATTTAAAATCGAACTCACGTGTGTATCACATATCGTTTATCTCGGTCCTCGAGATTAATCGATTTGCTTCTCAAGCGTTCTTGTCTACAAAATCAATACGATTTTTCTTCTTAGCGGAGCCGACCAACTCTAAGTAATTCCCGTCCGATTCGAGACCAAGTATTGCACTATCATCGAGTACGTCTTCCGACCAATGATTCAATTCGTTATTCCAATTTTACTTGCGCATCATCCATTCCTATCGTTTGGGGCCATTCTCGTTGTCGTTCACGCACACTCCCTGTTCCCCGTCCTACTCTAAGTCTTATTGTCCCAAGTCTATCGTCCGTCCAGACGATACTGTAAATGCCATCGCACAGGTTCAATCACTCGGCATAGGGTCGTCCGCCTATCCGCTAGGTCAGCTCACAAGGTCATAGTTACAAGTCAAGTCCGTCGCTCATCGTGTAAGGTCGTTGTACGACGCTCGCCCCAAATCCTATGGTCAAACCATTTGTTTGCTTGTACGGGTGTTTCTACCCAAGCTCGCGTCACTCAGATTTCTAAACATCAAGCACGATCACCTAATTTACATCAAGACTTACGTTGCACATACTCAATTTCGTTCAATCACCAGTTCTAACCAATTCGTGTATTCGATCACGAGGTCATCCAGCTCGTCAATACATTGCGCCCCAATCTCACGCGAGTCCGATTATCCACGGCGGTTCATGAATCACCATGCACGCTCCCGCGGAATAATCGTTCTCATCGGGGCGTAACTCTTGTTTGAGTTTTAGACTAACCCATTCTCGATACGCGGATTGGACCTACTCAATCCTCAAGTTCAATCTTTCAAGCACATAAATTCATTCTCGAGTCCACCTTCGCGTCAAATCACAAGTCGAAGCATACAAATTGCCATGCCATGCAAGTGCCGATCACTCCCGCTGTACGAATCACCATACCAGCGCTCACGCGGAGTGATAGCCCTAGTCGGCGTGATGCATGTGCGAGGCTGAAGTTGCGCTCGCATAAGACAAGAACGTCAACGTTGTGGTTATCGACGAAGCAAATCCAAACATTCCATTTCCTCCAAGCTAGGATCTCTATTCGATAGTCCGACCGTCATGCGTTCAACTAGAAAATCCTCGAGCCAAGTCTATCTTTTCCTCGACACAATTTTTTAACATCCCAAGTATAGCATCCAACGGAACAATGACATTTGCACGGCCGTCATTCGTCGAGTCAGAGTGCCCCCGAGTTATCGTATATCGATCTTTGATACGCCTCAATACCATCGACGATATGCGTAACCTGACGATCTTCCTTTGCAACCAATTTCGAGTCGTGCGACGATGCCGTTGTCCGAGTTGGATATTCCACAATTTCATTTAATATTCAAGATCAAGTTCCGTCGCTCTTCCTCAAGCTCATTTCAAGATCGTTGTTCTAAACCCAAGTCACATTTTCTTTGAATCAATCCGAAATCGTACGCGCGATCCTCTAGGTTTCCTCGATCAAGACCATTCATTTCCATTCATCATTCCGAACCATTTTCTAACTCGCGTTGTCCATTGACAAGTTGTTCAACGACATCTCGTTCGGGACTTTTGAAGTCACAACCAACTAAGCGTGACACGTTCTAAGGCTTTGCGTGATCGCATCGTCTCGCCAACATACTCGTTCTATCCGTAAATCTTTTAGTCTCGCTCGAACAATTTCTATGACGTCCATACACCACTCAGGGTTCGAGCCACTCGACTAGTCATCGACACTCATTTTTATTCTTCTCCGAGCCTATCACATACACCACTCGGATTCAAGCCATACGATCTAGTCCTCAATCACGTTCGCGTCATGCGCTAAGGTATCCTTCAGATTCGTTTGACGAATCTCTAGCGTAATCGCTCACGTCGCCTCGACGTACTAAGTCGTTCGCACTAATCCTAAAAATCTAAGCTAATCTTTTGGGTACGCCTAAACGTTAACTCGATAGCGTTCCTATCGATAGACACTCAAAGTGTATCTCCGTTCTCGATCGAGCGATACTTGATATCGCTCGCAACCCGATTGCACCCAAGAGTCGAGGTGCGCGACGCGCGGACTAAGTTGTACCGCTTAACCATCCCGTACGGACTACATTCATGTTTGCACGCTCACTTATTCTCGTTCGCAACTCGTTTGCACCAAAGAGTCTAGGTGCGCGATACTCCGCACAACTTAGCCAAAAGGCTGCGTGCATGACCATCCCGTTCGAACTATACTCGGGTCTCGTGTACTCGTTTGCTTGTCGTCAGCGTAAGCTTATTCAAGCACGCCTCGCGTTTGCTAACTCTTAGCATCGATTTCCGTCCAACTCAAGTCCGTCGTGGTTTGGCACAAAGGCCTTCGCCTATCAAGTCCGTCGTAGTGGCACAAAGGCCTTTGCCTATCGGTCCCGATCACCCGAGTACTTATACGAACTTTCGAAAATATTAGACTTATTGTATGGAACATCCCAAGGCACAACGAGAGAGAGCGCACACTTCTTTTGTAACCAACCGAGCTTTCAAAGCTGAAAAAAATCGAATGAAGTCCAAGGACGTGAAGCCGTGCTCTGATACCACTATGTCACGCCCCGCTCCCGTAGGAGCGATCGTCCTCGCTAAGGCGTGATGCCACACGGGCCTAGGTTGCGCCCGTGCAAGGTCAAGTCCAGAAACGGCCGATTTGAGCTAGGCCACAGAGTCGCACAGAGTGTCCCCATTTGCAGCGGAAAGTAAATGAACACAAATTGAAGCAAATTCAACTCTTTATTGATATTCAAGAAGTTTACAAGCGGCGCTAAGCCGATATTACAAATCGCTCAAGCTCTCTCTCTCTCTGAAACATAAAAGACGTGCCAAGTGGCTTACAAGATAGAATGATTCATGGCGATGTTCCGATACATTATGCCCTGTATAGGGTGCTTCAGCTCCTGGCAACGTTCCAAGGCTCCAGAGTTGGCTCCGCGCCCTAGCACGTTCGATGGAAGCTCCGCACCCGCCGACGTTTTCTGCTTCCTGCAAGCAGACTGTGGGGTTATCAGTACATTGTTATGCACTGGTGGGGAGGCTAGCTCGCCCACAATGCTAACATTACCAAACACGTTCCATTTACTTTTGTGCATCTCTATCATTGATTGTCTTTATAATCTTGCCTTAGGATCAGTTTCATGCATATTTCATAACCTATCTCGTGTTGCCAATTTCAAGTGTCGCATGGAAATACATGCATGACTTACCCATACTTACCGTCCGGCCTTCCCTGTTCAATGTAAACCAAGTTAGTCAACAATTCATATGCAATTACATAACGTGCCTCATGTAAACTTTCAATATCAAGGGCGTGTCCCTGCCTCGGTTTCTAGTGCGCCGTTGGCGTATTTTCTAACTCCTTTGCATAAGTACTTTCGATTATCTGGTGTGTTATATTCAAGCCCGTTCAGAAGGCACTTCATTTAGTTAACTTAGACTACTTTGATTTCAATGCAAGGACTTGCACGTGGATTACCACCAGCAAAGCCCACTTAACTCTATATGCACCGGTCGCTGGCACCACAAGCCATCCTGGACATATTTCCCTTGGTATTTTCGCACCTATCATGGCGTGCGGCTGGTACACCCTGATAGTATCTTGAAAAATACCCCGCACTTACGTCTCCTGGTGGCCAAGCCCCCCCCAGGCAGCCCGTAAACCCCTTTTTTGATTCCGTCCGGACCGGCAAGTCCTTCACACTTTGATCATGCCGCGGAATCCCTTTCTCTTTACGGCACATCATACGCCACCCCTCGCTCGTACCGTTTGTCCACGACCATTTCGTATTAACTTGTCTTTTTAACTTAACGGCTGTCTTTGAGCCATAGGCTAACCCTTAGCCATAATGCGTTATCGACCAGGTTGGCGTCCGTGCAGCGCGGGTAGCGAGCCCCGTTGCACGTGCCCGTCACACCTGTCGCTAACTACTCCTTTCTTTCTTATCTTTTCTTCATTCTTTCTTTTCTTTCTTTCTTTCTTTCACTTGTTCATTCGTTCATTAGTTCTTTCACATATTCGTTCATTCATTCGTTGATTCATTCATTCACTTATTCATTCATACATTTTGCAACTCCCTGTACGGGGGTCGCCTTGGCGACCCATTAGTCCCATAGCCTTTCAATGTTGCTAAACACTACTCGGAACGACTATGTTGATAGTCTTCCCGTTTCATTGTTATAAACCATTCATTGTTTCATTGTTGAACGCAAGCTTGTGCCTTAGCACGAGCGCGGAGCGCGGTGCGAGAGTTCTCGTATTTTCCATGTTCTTTTTCATATTCTATACAAGCATACAAGATGGAATTATTCCCTTAGCTAGGTGCGTTGAGTCATTTATTAGCATGCGCGGGTTAACGCCTAGCGATTCTCGTGATAGTGTCCGTATTATTATGTGTCTAGGCTAAGCACAGACGGGTTCATCGGAGCCACCCACCTTAGCGATGTTCGCATCGACCGAGCGATACTCCGAGCGCGCCTTTGATAGTCTAAGTCTGGATTCATCTTTGACGGGCCATTGTAATTCTTGCATCGATTCGCATCGATACTTCATCGGGTCGACGCAACTCTTCGAGTCGACGGCTCATTTGAGTCGTTGCACTTGCCGTTTGAATCGGCGTTCCGCTAGGGCGGAGCGGGTCATTACAATATATATATATATATATATATATATATATATATATATATATATATATATATATATATATATATATATATATATATCGGAAAAGGTAATTTTATTCATACTTAAACTATTACAACTCGACAATCAGGGGGTAAGTTCCTGATTCCGTAAACAAAAAATGTCATGCTCAATATTATACAAAAGGCTTCCCTTCGAGGAGTATTTGTGCTAAAAAATACGAGCATTTCGTTCCCTCCAGACATGCCAAACTGCTATTGTGCGAACGCTCTCACCGGAATCGATCTCCTGACCACTCAGACAGCATGCATCTCTCTTAACCACTAGGCTAGAGGTCATTTGCCTTATATATATATATATATATATATATATATATATATATATATATATATATATATATATATATATATATATATACAGAGAGAGAGAGAGAGAGAGAGAGAGAGAGAGAGAGAAGAGAGAGAGAGAGAGGGGGATTGGGATCTATCAAATAATTTTAAATATTTTTGAAATAGAAGCTATTGGATCTGTCTTTTTTGGACTTACCGGTTGTTTTTTTTTTTTTTTGTGGTGGTGGGGTTGGGGGGGGGGGGGGGGGGGGGGGGGGGGGGGTTGCCAAAACTTACTGGTTGTTATATGTGAGTTTTAAGCATATCCATATTTTCAGTGAAATGTCTCATAAATTAGTAGCTACACTGGTTGGTATTATGGATAGAGTAATGCTATTTGTCCCTCCAAATTGTACCTTCAAACTATCCCTCCTTACGTGGCAGCTGACGTGGCATGTTGATGTGGCAGCTGACGTGACAAATTTTAAAATTAAAATTAAAATTAAAATTAACATTAACATAAAATTAACATTAAAATTAATGTTAACATTAACATTAAAATTAATATTAACATTAACATTAACATTAACAATAATATTAATATTAACATTAACATTAACATTAAAATCAAAATTAATAACATTAGTTAATATTAATATTAATATTAATATTAATTAATATTAATATTAATATTAATATTAAATTAACATTAATATTAACATTAATTAATATTAACATTAAATTAATATGGACAAAATTGGATAATTAATTTTTTGGGTTAAAATTTGCCATGTCATCGGCCATGTTAGATGACACATAATATTATTTAACATGCCACGTCAGCTGCCATATAAAAAAAAATGTATTAGAGGGATAATTTGGATGTACGAATAGCATTACTTTTATGGATAATATCCAGTTACTGCATGCTTGCTTGTCTGGAAAATAAAATAAGTTACAGGTAATGCTGAAGCACACGTATGTATATTTATTTCAGAACAATGCAACCAATTTGCACTCCTCCACTGCTTTACAAGCCAGACTTGTCCCCGCATCTTCCATTGTTAAATTTTTATTATACACCATTAATAGCACAGCACAGGACAGCGCACAGTACTGGTTAGTTACAGTGAGCAATTTATAATCAAAATATCATCGCAATGCAACACAAATATATAATCAAAGGGTGGCTTGGCTTTGTCTTTACAATATATATTTGGAAATGATAAATGGTCTGTAGTTTCTGTCCGCAGGAATGACCGTGGGCCTATATGACTGAACCCCATCCGTCCTCCTATTTGTGTGCAGGACCGGCCCAAGGGGTTGGATTGCCCTTGTCGGAATTAATTTTGGTTGCCCTTTTGCCCTTGAATCCAAGAAGAGTGGATACCGTGTTCGGGAGTATTTGTTCATGGAATTGACGGCGAATGAAGTTTGTGGTGACGTCAAAGTCTCCCGTTCTGACGGCAGCGTGGAACCCGAATTCTTAGTTCTTCTTCTGACTCTTGACTACTCGAGACCTTTCTAGTATTAACTCAAAATATAGACATGGAAGATTGTCAGTTCAACTGATAAGAAGGAGTTGGGGTGGACCGTAAGGCTCTATTGACGGAGAACTGGAAGCCTTAGGGACATGGAATGTTGCTCTATCGGGCTTGTCTGGCTTACCGTAAGGTCGGCCCTGTTTGTGTGAGAACCATGCTAGTAGATCCGTCAATAGGAGACTGCCAAGTGGACAGCGGGCCAAAAGCACGGTCCACGTAGCAGCGTTACATGGAGGATGATCGATGCCTTTGCATTACTATATATATATACTTGTGCGCGAGAGAGACAGTACCTAGGTCTCTTGGGTCCATCCATAGCAACTGCTCCAGGAATCTTCTCTTTCAGCAGCTCTATATAACCCCTAGCTAGCTCGCTCCTCATGGTCTTCCTCCTCTTCCTCAACCTGCAGGTTCGCTTCCCCAGGATCACTGCTGCTCCCTCCGTCGGCTGCCGGCAACCGCTGACAATGGCCCCCGCCCGCCTGCTGCGCAAGGACAGGGTCGTGTTCGTCCTGGGCGCGACGGGCACCGGCAAGTCCAGGCTGGCCATCGACCTCGCCCTCCACCTCGGCGCGGCCGAGGTCGTCAACTCCGACAAAATGCAAGTGTACGACGGGCTGAGCGTGGTGACCAACAAGGTCACCGCGGAGGAGTGCGCGGGCGTGCCGCACCACCTGCTCGGCGGGGTCCCCCCGGAGGCCGAGTTCACCGCGGCGGACTTCCGCCGCGAGGCCGCGCTCGCGGTCGCGTCGATCGCCGCGCGGGGGAGGGTGCCCATCGTCGCGGGCGGCTCGAACTCGTACATCGAGGAGCTGGTCGACGGGTGCGGCGGGGAGTTCAGGTCCCGGTACGAGTGCTGCTTCCTGTGGGTGGACGTGGACCTGCCGGTGCTGCACGAGTTCGTGTCCTACAGGGTGGACAGGATGGTGGAGATGGGGATGGCGGACGAGGCGAGGGGGTTCTTCGCTCCGGACGGGGACTACAGCAAGGGGATCCGGAGGGCGATCGGGGTGCCAGAGATGGACCGCTACTTCCGGTCCGAGTCCTCGGCCCTCGGCGAGGACGGCCGGAGGGCGCTGCTGGAGTCCGCGATAGACGAGATCAAGGCCAACACGTGCAGGCTGGCGTGCTGCCAGCTGCGGAAGATACACAGGCTCTGCGGGCTCCCCGGCTGGAACGTGCACCGCGTCGACGCGACGGAGGTGTTCACGAGGCGGGGGAGGGACGTGGACGAGGCGTGGGCGGCGCGGGTCAGCGGGCCGTGCATCAACATTGTGCGGAAGTTCCTGGCGGGGGCCAAAACCGCAACAACAACAACATACATGGCGACGGCGGCAGCGGCGGCGACGACTAGTGCTGCTCCGTTGATGGAGAGCAGCGCGGAGAGCAGCAGCAGCAGGGGGATGACAAAGAAGCTGCGCTCGCAAGTTGCGATAGTGGGGGCCACAATGGCTTGAGGCGGACATTTTGTAGAGGGGGGCGCGCGCGCGCGCAAAGGGGTCGGTTGGAAGCTAGCGCTCGATGATAGTCATAAGTACTTAAATGTGTGTGTTTTTGTTGTGCATGGTGGGGCTTTTTTTTTTCTTCTTCTGTACGGATAGAGTCCTTCGCGCCTGCTTTTGTCAGATATTCTGTACACTTAGATTTTGTTTGGCTGCAGCTGCTGCAACTGATCATTGTGAGTGAGTGGTGGTGGGTCAGGGGCTCGAGCTGATCTTTCTTTCTCGTTTTGGCAGGACCTAAGAATCAAGATGCCATAGTATAGCAATGCAAGAAATAAAAGTTGCTATGTATTTAGTTTGAGAAATTTTGAGTGGTACCCCACTTTATTTTATCATATTTAAGGTGCATTCCATAAGTTTGTATAAATGTGAGTTACCTTCTACTTTTGACGGATTCCGTCCTTCTTTAACGATCAACTTCTTTGACCTATTTTTTTTGACGAAAATGCCCTCTTTTCTACCCCGAGCCCCCTCTCCATGACATCCCCGCTACGCGCGTGCCTCCGCCAGCTGCCGTCCGCGCCCCGGCCCACCCCCGCGTCCCCCTCCACCTTCCCCCTCCGACCGTCGCGCCAATGCTGCTGTTGCCGCCGCCGCCGCCGCTCCCCCTCCTCCCCGCCTCTACCGCCGTCGTTGCTACTGCCGCCGGCGGAGGCGGGGGAGGGGGGGGGGGGAGGGGAGTGGGGGCGGTGGCCGGAGGTGGGAGAAGAGGAAAGAAGAAAGAGGAAAGAGCAAGGACATTTTGGTTTAAATTTTTTTTTTTGTTGACAGTTACCGTCCAAAGTGAGAAATAACTTACATTTGTGCAAACTTGTGGGGTGCACCTTAAATATGGTAAAATAAAATGGGATGCCACTCAAAATTTCTCATTTAGTTTTCATAAAAAACTGTAGTTCTCTACTCCGCAAGTTCAAGATTCAATCAGAACTTAACCATGTTGTGGAAATAGCGACTTCAATGGCCGCAACGGTCAACAATTTGCGCTGCGGGTACTTGTATCCAGGTGCAGTGCAGGTAGTATTCCACATCTTACAAACATGTCTATTTCACTTACCAAGTCTCGAACAGATTGATACTATGAGTACCGAGATTGGCGGTAGGGGGTGAGCATTATTCAATTTTTGACAGAAAATCGAATCTAACCGAACCAAATTCAAAGAATTCGGTTCTGTTTTGATTTTTGGATTTCAATTTCGGTACAAAACCGAAGATCGAATAAGACTTACACAATTATATAAATACTCTCAATTTTATACATATTTTGTGATTAGAAATGTGTATATTTTGGAAAGAAACAATTCTATGTATATTTTTGAAGCCCAACTTTGATAATTTAACAACTAGTTCAACTGTGGACGCAACTTTAAAACATAAAAAATGTGTGTATAAAAATGAACACTTTTAATATAATTTAACCATGTTTCAACTTTTGGCTCGACCCGTTAAACAATAGAAATATTCTAACCCGTTAAACAAACCACCTCGCAAAACAAAACAAAAATGCTTGGTGAACCTCCCACCCCCGCTACCTTGGTGAATCTCACTCCTCCCACCCCACCCCCGTTCGAATTCCGCCAACCAAAAGGGCGGAACGTGTCTTCAGGTACTTTTCTACTTATTCTTTCGTTTTATTTAATTTTATTAAAAAATAGTTTGAAAAAATTTGAGTGGCACCCCACTTTTTTTACGCTTATTTAAGGTGTACCTTACAAGTTTACATGAATGTATGGCACCCCCCACTTTTGACGGTTTTCGTCCAAAACGAATGATCAACCCCTTTGACCAATTTTTTGGGACGAAAATGCCCTCGTCTCCTTTGTGTGCCCCCCCTCCCCGTCACACGTGGCAGACCACTTCTCCCCGTCACCCCGTGGCTGCCCCCCCTCCTCTCTCCGTCACCTCGCCGGCGTGCCTCCGCTCCCCCCAACCCCTCCCCCCCCCCCCCCCCCCCGCCACCACCACCACCACCACCATCATCATCACCACCACCACCACCATCAACCATCATCACCACCACCGACACCCTCGCCCCCCTCCCGCTCCCCCTCCCTCCCGCTCCGCCCCTCTAGCCCCCGCCGCCGCCGCCGCAGCTGTCGCGCGCTGCTGCTGCGGCGGTGGCGGTGGCGGTGAGGGGTAGGGCGGCAGAGCGGGAGGGTGGGGGGCGGAGCGGGAGGGGGGGGAGGGGGTCGGTGGTGGTGATGATGGTTGATGGTGGTGGTGGTGGTGGTGATGGCTGGGAGGGTGCGACGAGGTCGGGGAGGGGGGGTGCAGCGACGTCGTGGAGGGGGGCCGAGCACGGCGGGAGGAGACGGATAGTTGATGCGGGGAAGTGGACAACAGATATGGGGTATTTTCGTCCAAAAAAATTGGTCAAAGGGGTTGACCGTTCGTTTTGGACTGAAACCGTCAAAAGTGAGGGTGTCATACATTCATGTAAACTTGTGGGATGCACTTAAATAAGCATAAAAAAAAGTGGGGTGCCAATCAAATTTTCTTAAATAGTTTCGTTGGAGCAAATTTTCTGTATTTCTATCCAGGTGCAGTGCAGGTAGTCCACATCTTACAAACATGTCTATTTTACTGACCAAATCTCAAATAAATTGATGTGAGAAAGAGTATAATGCTTAAAACGTAGATTTGCTTAATAGTTCCGGCTATTCGCTAACCCTTTATTTATTTATCAAGGTTATTAGTATCAATATATGAATTGTATTGGATCATGATCCTATAAGTATCAGATCGACGATATCGACAGTTTTGAATCTATCAAAATTTTGGTATCGGGAAAAAAATACTACTTATTAATAAATTATTAAAATTTTAGAAAAAAATATATTTTATATATTTAGGTATATTTTTAAGTATTTTCTATGTTGTTTCTTAATAATTTTGGAATTATATGAAATAGTAATCACAATTGCTGATTGGTTTACATGCGATAGATAAATTTTTTTCTTTTACATTCTTTTATAATTTTACTATACTTTTACATCCTCATTGATTGGTCTTTTACGTTCGATTTTCTCTACTGTATCGACTAAAAAAGATATCTTTGATGCCCGTATCGTTCAGTATCGGTATCGACTTATCGGATCGGGTCTGAAAAAGCATAAGATTTACCAGTGACTTTGCACGAGAAAACGCTCTCGGAGGACATGAAATGTCTCATTTTTTAAATTAGAATCTCGACAGTAATGGCCGTGAGGACAAGGTAAAGCTTGTCCATCAGTTTGGAAGGGTCGTCCAACTTGATGATCGAATGTTGTAGGAATCCTTATACCTAGAATTCTAGAAAGTTATGCTCATCAGTACATCCTTTGAGTTTATAAAGTCTCTAGAGTACGTGCAGATTAATGTGGTAACTAATGTCGGGTGAAATCATGAAGATGCTAATAATAATGATAATAATGATGATGTGTTCTGACTCTAACTAGCCACCATAGGCATCTCAACCACTGGGTTGAATAAACATATGATCAATGAGCACCTTATAATATTTATATGCTTCGATAAGCTTATTATGTAGATTGAATTAAATTGCAACAACTCCAATTTCTACTCCAAGAAAGGTACAGACGGGCCCACTTGTCTTAATACATGCCAAGTTCAATAAGTTAAGATAGGGTTTACCAATGGCGAAAGCGATGGAAATTGGTGATGAAGGGCAGTATCAATCAGTGAAAATGGAAAAATATCTCATATTGAAGAGTATGGAAATTAGTAATCATCGAATGGCGGTATCAATCAGTGAAATGAAAAATATCTCTGGATAAGAAGTTACAATTTGTGTTTGTTTTTTGTTTTTTTTGACACAACTCAGTACAGGTTACATCCATCTACAAGTAAAATCTAAATCAAACATGAAATCTTACTCGTTTGGTACCCTGTAATGTAATCGTAATCGCAATGTAATCAAATTAAATTTTTTTTTTTTCATTTGATTACATTGCGATTACGTTTTTTTTTTTTTTCCATTTGATTACATTGCGATTACGATTACACTACAATGAACCAAACACTTTAGAATCAAATGCTTGTCAAGTACCTGAAACTGAAAGCATCAGAACCCTCTTCTTTAACACCAACATGACTAGATTACGCCAGCATGTTAATGTTTGTACTGTGAACAACATTATTTCTGATAACAGTTTGTCATGTAAGTGATAGTGGCTCTGCTTCCGCATCTGATCAATTGAAGCAGGTGTTCAAATTGAAATAAACTAATTACTCATCGACTCGAGCTCGTTATAGATCTCAATTATGAACCATAGTTTGCAGTATCGGCAGATACGGGTTCGATACAGCCGATACCGGTACGGTTTGGCATGTCATGATCCAATACTGAACAATACCGATACCAACATTGAGGGTCTCTTTTCTAGTCAATTGAATGAAAAAGACCAATCTGCAAGGTTGTAAAAGCATGTAAAAGTAAATTAAAAAACTTATCCCAGATAAATCAATCAACAAGGATTACTATTCTTTTATTCAATTCTAAAACTACTAAGAAACAACACTGAAAATTCTTAAAATTATAATAAAAAAAATCTAAAACTTTAATAATTTATTAACAATTATTAGCTTTCCAATACCAAAATATCCGATATTTCGATCCGAAATCGCCGATCCCAGTACTCATAGGCAGGATCCGATACCGATTTCGATACTGATACTGCGAACCTTTGCTAAGACTAGTTTAACGTGCAGCAGATAGATCCTCTCAATGACATTATCGCAGTAAGGTAAACTCAATGTAGGGTTATCGATCTACAATCTCGAGTTACGGGAACGACCTTTCTGTTCTCCCAGACCCTATATTAGCGTAGGCCTCGTGGCTCCTAGGACACGCCTAGAATACGATGCTGAACTTTTCACTAGTCTAAAGGTATATATGAATGATACAACTAATAACTTTACAGGTAGTACCAGATGGAGGGTTTTGTGCTGGGAATCTGATGAACTGAGTTCAGTTGAATACTCGGGGCACACTAACCAATGTCGGATTCGAGTGTACGTTTTTAACTTTATCGAGTAGGCTGCCGCCGCTAGAAAATCTAAGAAAAACATAGGTCAAGGTATCAGCAAGAGGCAGGGTGCCATTTGTATATATCTTAGCATCAGGCAAGATGCCAATACCCAATATGAAGTTGGGGTCTGGCTTTGCCAGTCCACATCCAGGAACTCAGCATAGTGCCATCAGGGTCCCTTTCTTCCACTACAGCAAAAGACTGGAAAAAAAAGAAAAAAATGGTGAGGCTGTACTACTTCTGCTTATCCTTTTCTTGCTGAGGGCCACATCATGTGGATGGGGAACAGAGAGACTAATATTAACTCAGAAATGATGATCACATATGTATAATTATGGTTTCGGTAGGCTTTGACCTGTTATTTGTTATATATGATGGTAGGTTAGTTAGCAAAGGATGCGTTCATGCAAGGGTTGATAGATGCAATAGATTATTGCCAGGAGTGATCTAATGTTTGGGCTATTAGTTCATGTTTTAAACTAATCGAGAGGTCAGGGCATCAGTGTTTGATTAGGACTAGTCTTTTAAGTGGAAAATGTTTTTTTTTTTTTTTAATTTCAATTTTTCTATGTGCTGAAACTTTTGTCTCATCATACTTGCCATAGTTTCACATTTAATTGTACATGATTTTGGCTTAACATGAATGCTCCACTTGGTAGAGACGAGCGAGTTGTAGGAATATAGTATTCTTCTGAATATTATCTTTTTTCTTTCCTCCTACCTTTATTTTCTCGTGTCCTCCCCTTTGAGAGTCCAGTGTCACGCACAAAAGTTTGCGTCCCACCGAGACGGACTTGCATAACCCTTTACGGACCGGGTTATGCGGGAAGCTTCCAGAGTGTTCCAGAAGATAGTGGAATCTTCCAGAATACTCAAAACCTTTCTAGATGTTTGATGATCTTTCTGGATGTACTAGAAGCTTTCTTAGAAATATCTAGTCCCTAGAATAATCCCTGGAATATGTCGATTCCATAAGTTTCCTATAAATAAGTGGGAGACTCATTTGTTCCTCACCATCCAAAATTGTATTCTCTTTCTAGTATAGTGAAGTTTTCATACTTCTCTCTCTTTTGCTCCACATTGTTCTCAGTATCGCCTTAGCGATCTAGCTAAGCTGGTTCGGAAAGGCTGGCATGGGTCTTCGATTAGGAAACTTTTGTCTCATCATACTTGCCATAGTTTCACATTTAATTGTACATGATTTTGGCTTAACATGAATGCTCCACTTGGTAGAGATGAGTGAGTTGTAGGAATATAGTATTCCTATGAATATTTATCTTCTTCTTTCCTCCTACCTTTATTTTCTCGTGTCCTCTCCTTTGAGAGTCCAGGCCCCATACCTAATGCCACAGGAGGGATTTTTATTTCATAGTGCTAAAGCTATTGAAACCCAATCCTCACCTAATGGGCACGCCTAAGCGAAGTAAACATACTAGAGCCTAATAGAATTCCCATTAATCTACTGGACCACCATCAAGCACGCACGAATGCTCCTTCGGACTTGACCAGCAGAAAAGAGGGATTATTCGGTGGGACGGGCTCACCATGTGATTATTTTTTGGTAATCCTATCTTAAGAAAGTAATCAAACAAATTGTCAAATATCATTAAAATAGTATTACCAAAAATAGTATATATTACTGTCATTGGACGGACTCATCATTCACCACTTTCACGTGTTGAGTATGTCCAACTGAATTTCTCCAGAAGGCGCGCTGGCAACAAGACACAATGACATGCTCAAACCTTAAGATGTCTAGAGTTATCTAAGGAGTATAGTTTTTGGCAGAGAGACCCTGCCATGAAACAAGGGACACCACAAGTGGCACAAGAACCATTGACAAGCCAGAGCAATGGCAAGAACAAGACTAAGATTTTGCTACGACAGAAGCTACTGCTTCAGCTTGTACTACCGAGTCTGCTGTCGCCTATGACTCAAACCTACATATGCTCAATCTCCACCTCAGTGCTTCACAGATTTTGTGTTGGCCAACCAAGCATGCAACTTTCTGTCAAAGATGTTTACTGTTGGCGTCGATGGTCCAGAGAATTCACATCTACAGGAACACCAACACAGGCATGGGCATGGACGACAAGACAAACTTCGTGCATAACACGTATATGGGAAAGGATACCAAGAAGAACGACATGAACATGCGAAAACGACATGGACATGGGCACCATGATGAATGGTATAGGAGAAGATGAACAAGAACATGTTTTTTTTATCACATGTTGCTTGGCACAAATAGGGATTTCCCTCTAATGTGGTAGCTTCAGCAAGATAAAAAGTCTTGGGCCATAAAAACAGCAAAGGGAAATTAGCACAATGTACCACAAAATACATGATGAATTAAGCAAAAGTACAATATGAATTACAGATGTAACCGGAAAAAAAAATATGAATGAGTTTTATAACTAACTCCAAGGATCGTCCCATCCTTTCGGACCCTCTCTTCTAACAAAGTCTAGTATTGCGTGAACGGCTTCTTGAACCCTGTTTGAGAGAGCATGGTTACCCCATTCTATCTCGACTTTCTCTGCTCCTCCCAAAGCCCTGCAAAGTCTGCAACAGAAAATTATATTACTGCAACTACGTGAAAAGAACGGAAACAATAAAAAAGAAATGGATATGGCTGTAAAGAAAGGAGATAAATTTTGGCTGCTTAACAGTTGCCTATTTATACTTAAGAACCATACCTTTCTACTAATGCTTTTTTATCGACATACTCTGGAACATATTCATCAGCCATGGAGAAAATAACCTGCAGCAAAAACAAAGAGAGGGAAGTTCAGATGGCCAAAATCCAAAACATAAAGTGATGGGAACTTGTACTGTGACCGTGTAACGAATCCTTCAACTGTTGGACACTGATTTCTATGAAGGGCCTTCTACCATACACATGATTCACTAAAATATTTGTCACCTCATCTTCCATTGATACTAGTGTGGAAAAAAAAAATTACTACTTCATTTTACTAGTGCTGAGAACTACCATAGAATATCCTAAAAGCATTTTGGTGTAGAGAGATGGACAGCACAAGCTATACATCATTCCTAGTAACAGCAACAAAATCCTACCAGTCATTCAGCACGTCCCCTCTTTACATTAGCTTGAAGGAAACTTCCAAGTTTCAACAAGTTGGGATACAGAGACATTCGTTGTTTAAGGTTCTAGGCAATGGACTCATTTCCCAGACTTCTCTAACAAAGCTCTAATGTTTTGTGGGAGCGCTTCAATGCAATGACTATATTACAAAATAAATCCAAAATGGCCCATGCAACATCATCTGTAAAAATAACTCCACTAGGTTTAATGATTATGAGGGTATAAATGAAAGAAGCTCATAGTTAGATATAGTGTTCTGTAACACTATAAATTTTACAGAAAATTAGTTAATTGGTGTTCTGCAACACTTTATCTAACTACGAAAGAAGCTCATAGTTAGATAAAGTGTTCTGGAACACTATAAATTTTACAGAAAATTAGTTAATTGGTGCAATCACTCTGGCATGCTCCAACTCTCAAAGTGAGAGCATTGGCTATTTGGTCTTTGTCCATTGCTTGCCCATTATTGCACTAAAAATGACATGAAGCTGGAGATAACAAGATAGGTTTAATGACAAAAACATCTGTTGCAATGCAGAATGGTCATACAGCATTGTAACACCCAGCAATGACGCTAGGTAGAACAATTCGGGTGCCATGGAGCCCCAAGGTTTATTGCTTTAAATTATGAACTGATTTCCAAAGGATTTGCTCATTTCAATATATCACCAGTCCCAACAAACTTCGGTCTCCATGAATCGAAGCTCCATCCAAGAAACAACCTTAGTAAGATATGAAAAAGAGTTTTCATGTCATTTATTTTGGTCTTGATAATGTACTAATGGTTTGGAAGATAAATCATGTGGAAAATAAATTAAATATTTATTCCTAGTGCAACAAATCCATATATAAACCTTTACAATCCATAGTAACACCAAAAGAAGGAGATAACTTTCCTTCAAATCATCATTGTCACCTTCTTAACATATATGTTCAGAAATAAGATCAGCTTTCGAGGAGAACTCTAAAATTAGAAGGTCCCACAGAAGGATTGACCAAATTTTAACAAACACCTACTACCCAGAAATAATAGTCTGAGTTCATAAATTTCTAGGAAAGGATTTTATAGATATAAATGAGTTTGCCATAAAATCTACTAGGATATTTGGTAGTTAAAGAAAACCACTTATTTCCATGCACAAGAAGTTCATACAGCCAGAGAGCAACCCTACAAAATGTTCGTACATTATGAGTCTAGATGGGAACGGTTTTTTTTTTTTTTTTTTTTTTTTTTTTTTTTGGTGGGGGGGGGGGGGGGGGGGGGGGGGGGCAGGGTGGGTTGCTTGGTTTGAAGATCCTTAACAGAATAAAGGAAATATAAGCCAAAGAGTCAACATAAAACATTTCCCTATAAGTAGAGACAACTTTGTGATAAATAGAAAGAAAATGAGAGGAAAATTGTGAGGAATCTTCTATATATTTCTCATTATTTTTACCATCAAATCATAATACTTCTAGTATCATTAAAAAAGCTAAACAGGATCAACTTATCAGCAATAAACTTCATTTTGCAATCATTCCTGATCAAGATGAGCATCAACTCCATAGTGCATATGTGGTTCATATAAATTATAATATAATATAATATAATATAATATAAAAGACTATCTTATATGGCTACACAGGACAGAGAGTTATCAGAAAGATCAAAGTTCATTTTTGCATCAACCACAGAAGTTAGAATTGCTGTATAAAAATAGCCTACTTCTGCATTATAAAGCTAACAGTTTAAACATAAGATAATAAAATACATTTAAAAATTGAAACACAGGAGAGTAGACTACCTGGCAAGGCGTATTTGACAGATGGCCAAGTCTCATTCTCAACTGGTCCTCACTGAGATCTGAACTGAACATGTCATCGTCCCCCATGTATGCACAAAGGGAGTGGTACCTTCAAGTCCTTAAAATGTCAGTAAGAGAATAGGTAAATTGAAACTCATACACTACCACATTTGATAAAACAATTCATCCAACAGTATAAGACTGTTATATACTAAGTGTGTTAAGTACTTAATTCATGTCCCTAGAAGAATTATGACATACAAAATCATTAGCAACATAACTTATCCGTAAAAAATAAACAAGATTACTACTAATAATACTGGGTGATGTATTAACCTACCACCATGAACAAACATGCCTGATAATTACTTCATGTGGAGGAACTTCACCTTTTCTAAAACTTCCTATGATAATTTTTTTCTTGCTTATATTAGAATAAGACAATTAGACCCAATTGTTCATACAAAATACAGGTAAATGGCACCGTAAGAATGGATCAGTATGGCAGAAAATCAAGTTCAAGAGATGCATCTTTGAGAATGGAAAATTAGTAGATGACTGAATATTATCTGGTTTGTGAGTCATCCCACTGGAAAGATTGTATATATTTATGAAACCGATTCTAGCAGAAATAGGTGCCATTAATAAAAAAACTCGATCTATAAGAATGTAATTTAAAATAAAGATGCAAGCAAGACAGCCCTTACAAAAGAGACAGCAAATGAGAGAAACAAGATTCAAAAAAAAAAGAAAAAAAAAAGATAATAGAGCACTGTGGTATATTGTATCATGTACCCTTGAACCCTTCTTTGTTAGTCCTACTTAATGTGGCACACGAATTTGTGGGCAAATGATCTTCACGTCCCACAGCTTTAATTTATTTCCTAAAATGGGAAAAAAAAATTGGGGGGGGGGGGGGGGGGGGGGGGGGGGGGGAGGGGGTGGTTGTTGGTTGGCATGTTGGACCTTAAAAGATTTGAGCATGGAAAAGGATGTAAAGTGTAGATGAACATCAATTGTTGCAAAAGGATCTATAGTTAAGTTAGCTAAATAAGGCTTCTTGAAATGTAAGAATAAAATTATGTAAGGCAACAAACTTATTAGGAAGTGTTGGAAGATCATGGAACGAAATAGAGAAAAGAAAGAGAATCTTGAGAAATTAATATTATAAGCTGGTATTTTATATGATGACCATAAATAAAAATAATATAGAAGAACACATAATTACAGTATTAACACCTTTACACAAAACACTACATTATATACCTGTAGGCAGTTATTGGGGCATCTGGATTAGCTTTTCGAGGCATCAATTCCATTGCCCTACCTTCAGTTATCATGTTTAACGCCAAGTCTATCATCTCAGCCGTCTCAGGAAGAGTTGCTCTATACCCGGTCGCTAACCGGAGCCTGATTAGCATCCTCATATCATCAGATCATACAAGATAAGGGTTATTGTTTATGCAAGTTCAAGAAAAAAAATAATGACTGTTAAAGATCCTTCGTAATTCGCTAAAGATAAGACTCAGCTTTATAGAGTTGGCTTGACTCAGAAAAACTGCACGAAATGTAACAATGAAAAGAAGCAGCAGCCTGGACCACCTAGCACCCAACAATCCAGGCTTTGTAGTGGTGTTCATAGATGGGAGAATAAATCACAGATAGGGAATACCCAGTGCACCAAGGCCTATTCTTGATCACATTATCGGATAGTCTAGACTCTAGCAGGAGGGAAATCATAAATGCCAAAACCATTATGTTAAGCTGAAGTCCAGTTAGGATTTTTCTGGCATAGTTACATTTCCCGACCATAAAGTTTCCCTTTATGGGTTTTCTCCCTTTTGGGACTAAAGCAACTTTCTCGGGATGCTTGCTTAATTTGGAGCTCGTTATGTCAGGTCAAGGTTGTGTCTAGTTCAGTTGATCCCACCTTAGGTACCCTTCATGACCTTTTAGTTTGAGAATACAGGGTTCCATGGCTGCCATGGAGTATGATTTGAGAGGTTTAGAATTTAAAATCATACCCTTTTTTGCAGTCTATAGCACTGGAGTGATTTTCCATGATTTTCTTTAAGTACCATGTAACTTCAGCATTGATATGAAATTTTGTCATTTCATGATTCTAAAATAACTACCTGCACATAGGGCTCTGAATGTAGAGATCAGGTTACAAAAGGAAAATTACCTGCAAGATGACTCCACGAACAGCTCTAGAACATGCAAAATTTGTACGCATATAATGAACATCCTGCATGCAGATCCAAAGGGTTCAATTAAATGCATTCCTCCAGCCATGTTGTAAGAAGAATCTAAAGACTAAGCACAAAACAAGTGACAGATACACCAACCTGGCAACCAGTACTGTGTCCGAGTAGCACAACACCCTCAGAATTTTCCTTATCAATTAAATGGCCAATAAGCTGATCAAGCTCCAAGGAATCCTTCAGAGTACAAAATGAAATACATTGATTTGGTACAACCATGTATAAATGAAGGAAAATATTATGAACAAAACCAGCTAAGTAAAGGATTGATAATACAGCTCATATGAAGTTTAGCAGGCAAATTTTGATAGTTATGGCCCTTATCTATATGCTACCTCTGCTTGATTTGCAGAAATGGATGCCAGTAAACATTTTGGGTCTGTTATACAAATCAAATCATTAACCAGCTAGTTCATGATGTGATATTACTCTCCTATATGAGTCCTGCGAATCATGGCGACATGCAGTTATTATGAATGAAACATCTAATAAACTTTCCAAGTTGATCTATATGGCTAAACCTCATTAATATAGTTAAATGGACCACTTATCCCTGTCCTTCGTAATACTATACCCAAGACAACCACAAAAGCAGTCTGCAATCGAAAGAGGAAACAGAGTTCTCACAGCACAATGATTTTCAGTGGCAGCACTGCAACTAAAGCTGTATACAACAACACCAACAACAAAGCCTCTATCCCAAATTTCTGGGGTTGGCTGCAATTGTATACATTCTTTTAATGTTAAGACTTTTTTTCGTTAATTTTTAATTATGCTTGAATTGGATTTCCCTATACTCACGGAAGATTATTTAGTAAAAAAAAAGTTCCAAGTTGGTTCCAAAATTCTAGTCAACTGAAGGTTAAGAGAAAATTCACCAAAACTTGGTGCAACATATTAAGATTGGTAAAGAATAGTATTTTGCAATTTGCATGAAGTTGGAGGTAGTGTTCGTATAGTTTGCCTACTTAAAATAGTTTTTAAGAACATTTTTTATTCTCCGCATGAATCATTTTATTGACAGCTCATCTGGGCAAGAGAAGTTATGTATAATGGTATAGTCGCAAAAGTTTATTCTCCTCGATCACTTTGCTGAATCATACAAGAAGTCATCATCCAAGCATTCTCCCATCAGAATGAGGCCGGCTATGGAACATAAGAAAGTTCCATACAAGATTTGACAAAACATTATGACGATTGTCGACCTGACATCAACCCTCTATGTTGGTGCCAAAATACCTAACCAAGGTAGCAATTAACACATGAGAGGGTCATGTTATAAAACATATGTGGCAAGTTGGTATGTAGGTAGACCTATCTTCCAGATTGCATTTTAAACTCATGCAACCAAGGAGCACCCTCCAAGTTCCTTAGACTATAAAAAGTCCAGACGAAGAGGTAAGATGATACGATTTGCTATAGAGAATTACGTTCATCTCTATGACACATTACGCCAAAGAGTGAAGGAATGACATTCTCTAAACTGGAGAGAAAAAGTAACAATTGAATGCAAACCATTTTGATGGTCAATGAAGAATATTACTTGCTCAGGCTGGAGACTCCATATCCAATATAAGATGTTAGCAGGGGTTGCACCAGTGACCAATTTTCATTCTCCAAAGCAATGATAAAGGTTCCAGGTACCTGCAAAACGTGAAGTTCCTCAGACTACAAAAACAAAAACAAAAACAAAAACAAACAAAAAACAAACAAAACAAAACAAATACTACTAAAGGCCTAAAATTAGTTTAACGATCACAAATAAATATTATCTTGATTCTATCAGCAATAAAGAAGGGGAAAAATTGAACTGAGACAGGCATCAAATATGCCAAGGAATTGAAATTAGCATCATACAGTTCCATTATATGAATCCACCAAAAGCATTATACATTATGACCGTGATTGGAACAATGCAAGAAATATCAAATACTATCAGAAATTTAGAAAATTATCATAACACCACCCATATAGTAGAATTTGTAAAAGAACTTTGTACACAGATGATGTATGAATCATTATCAGTTGTAAACCAACATACTCAGTTGCAAGCAGCCCATCTGTCAATCCACCAACAAAAATGACTTGCTGATTAAAATCACCAGTTCTAAAAGCCACTGCAAAGGGAACAACTGAATACAATTATTTAATGCCAGGCAGAAAAGTAATCAAAATAATACCAAAATCAATTATGCAAACTTGCAGAAAGTGGAAAAGGAAGGAGGAAATCATCTGCTTCAGCTATCTATGTCTATCATTCCAACTTATCAACCACAACAATACATGACATTGTAGATTTGGAGTGGCAAAGCAAAAGGTTATGCTTGCCAAAATCTTTGGCTTAAAGCCTTAAACCTTATTCAAATCACAACATCAGAATTACCAGTCTCATGACCTTGATTAGGATAATATGTGGACAAATTTCTATGATTGATGGTTCTAGCAGGACAATCAGAACTAGACCTGCAAAAAACTTTTGGATTAACAGGTCGGGAAGTGTGAGGAATTCTGAAAGTTCTCAAATATGCACTTTTATTACCATAAACCTTGAACAGCTGCAAGAAAGATCAGCCTTCAGTTTTTTTAATACATGACTTACCAGAGAGAAGACAAAAACAAATGACTCGAGGAACAACCAAGCAATAATTTGTTGCTACCAACCAAAGATTAAGAATTTTATCTGAATATGTTTCTAATGGCTCTTGTAGGTGAAATTTCTTCCTAGAAAGCAAAATTTAAGGGCCTACAAGTAAATATGGGCTTCCAAAGCAGTCTCTCTTTCCTTTGTATATAACTGAAACAAAAGTTTGGAGATTAAGAAAAAAAAAAATCTATAGCCAACAACTAAACTTGGTCACCTAATTAAAACCCTAACCAATTTGTACCAACTTTCTAACTAATTCAGTTAAAGCGCCATGTCCGAATTGACAACCTGAAGTACTGCAATTGTCACCGCAAAAGATTTCTTCCTCAACCAGCTTTTGTTTAGGATCCCCTTGTACTTGGACAAGAGCACCATTATTTACTTCTAAAATTTACATTTCTATCACTTTTATATCCAGGGGTTCATATTAACTTATACAACACTACTGTGAACTGATGCTAGGCATACCTCAGCGATCTATGTTTTCAACAAACACATGGAACTTGTTTGCTTTGAAATCTAATCGGATGACTATTACAGTATTACACATTCTAATCGGGATGTTACATTATTAATTTATTCAGAAAAACCATTTCTTCTGCTAGATTGTCAATTCAATAGCCTCAGGAAATTAATTATGGTCTTCCTATACGTAGCAAGTTTTTCATTAACATTCTCAACAGTAACTTGATTATGCTGAAAAAAAAAAAAAATGAAATTCCCAGATTTTTTTACAGTTTGAACATGTTTCTCAAACTGATCAACTCCACCTCAACAATGATTGATATCAACTTTCGATCTTCCTGAGGTATGGTCCTTTTTGACCTTCCATATAATTGGCTTTCCCAATAAGAGAGGAACCAAGTAATTTTCCTTATGGGAAGAGGTCCAATAATTTGTCAGAATATGTACTTCTTTTCTACCTCTTCGTAGATGCAAATCCACTTAGATAAACGTATAGAGTTAGAAATTCCTTCCATCGGCGCTGAGAAATATAGATGAGTTATAGTGTATCCTTGCAAGTTCTAGAACTGTGTTTAGAGAGGAGCAGCAGTGGAAAACAAGCACGGTTTCAGTAAAAAATGTTTGCTCATGTCAGAAACAGAAAATGGATGATTTCTGATTAAGAACAAGATACCAAATTCAAAGACTCATGTAAGTTTGTACAACCAGCCATGAAGATACCTATATATTTCCTTCGACTATAGTCAAACCTAGTCAAGATCATCTGATTTTTATACATTAGACCCTGGTCATTTGTTGTTAGATACCAAATAGCAATGTCAAAATCAAACTTAAAGATCTTAGTCTCTTAGCTAACTTCTGATACAAATACAAATCTGAAGAAACTGCAGCATGGCACTAAGTGACTATCTTTAACGTTGAATTGAATATTCCTCCACATGAAAAGCTATTTTGCATGGACAAGGTACAACATGACACATTTTGGACACAGAGACACGGATTAGGCACCTGTTTTGGTGTGTCCTAGTGTATTTTGGAGTGTCTGTGGTATCCGATATGTGTCTGACACGACGAGACACGAATAAGGCATAGATTTGGAGTATCCGGCCTTCGTAGACAAGAACAGCTTCATGAAATAGCAAGTAGAATGCGTTCATCAAAGCCAAGATTTATGTGAAGGAGCCCTTTTGAATCCACGAAGCATGGACACTCAATAATCGATGTTGTGTCACATTTAACAAATTGAACACGACTCAGGCACTCCAAAATACACTAAGGCTTGTGTTGTATTCTTGTCCGTATAAGAAAGACACTGGTGCATTCATAAGCATAATAATTACCGACCATGTTCCTTAACTAAAGCCAACCTAAGGGTGCATTGGTACAAGGGATCTTTTTTTAGTTATCGGAAAAACCTACGGATGGGAAAACTCTGGGAAGACAATTTTCCACAAACAATGGAAACATATTCCCTCTGAAACAGAGGGCCATCTTTAGTTTCCACGGAAATGGAATTATTGTTTGGTCATATTCTTGTTAGTAGGATCCGAGTTAGGTTAGGGTTTGGTGATTTGATGTCTGGGGATTTTATTATCTCGGAATATATAATCCCCAGCATTATTGCAATCAGTGTACCAAACGCAACCTAAGATCTATATACAAAATCCTAAGGTGCCTTTACTTCAAAACCCATAATCGCACCTAAAATTTGCTTCTTTTACTTGTCACAAATGATAAGCAATCCAATTCCCGGTCCAAATGGAAATAGAATCGCAACCCCATGAAACTAGTCACAGAAAATTCTACGATACAGAAGTTGTAAAATATCTACTACTTAGGAAGCAGCACTGACATTCAAAACCAGTACCATCTCAATGTTGTCCAACACGTATCGCACGACACAAACACTCTAAAATACACTAGGGCGCACGAAAATCATTGTCTCAACGTCGCCATTTCCGTACCAACATGTATTCCGTGCAACCCAAACCTAAGATCTATATACAAATTCTAAGATATCATCATTTAGAATCCCAATAAACCACACCTAAAGATAAAGTTTGGATTTTTGTTTTGACAATTTCTCGTGGCCAATATCTCCTACAGATATCTCAGTATATCATTCAATCCCCCTAATTTGCATTCACATTACGAGATACAAATCCCTAAGGGTCTGCTTGGATTTAGGGTTAAGCGGGTTTAGTGAGGGAAAGTTAAGTGAGGGAAAAATAAGTTTAGGGAGGGTTATAGAGGGTTATGTAAGTGGGGTTTATTTCACACTCTTTTGTTCATTTTCTAGCCCCCCAAATCGGAGGGTTAACGAGGGTGATTGAGGAATTTTGTTTAAAAAGTAAATATTCCTTATTTGTTCTAATAAATATCATGATTTTTTTCCTTCATTTTTTCTTGTTTTCAACATGTTGCTCCGTAACTTTCTAATTTGTGAACATATTTGAAAAGTGCTAATTAATCAAATTTAATTTTGTGACATATGTAATAAGGTTATTTTGGTAACTATCATATTTTTATTAATCCTCCTCTCACTCAAAACCTCAAATCCAAGCAAGAGTTATTAAACACCCCACTTAACTCTCCGTCCAATCCAAACAAGGTTCTATGTATTGACTCTACTCCCCTCCTACTTCTTCCCTCTTGACTCTACTTAACTCTGCTTTTTTTTTCCCAATCCAAGCAGACCCTAAAGTTTGCTTCTTTAGTGTTAAGTTGTCACAAGCAAATACAATTCCCAACCGGAAAATCAAAGAAATAGCAGCACACGAAAAACTAGCTTGAGCCCACTGTAAATTGGACCATGCAAAAGCAGTAGCATAGTTCTATGACCGTCACTGTGTCCGTATCGTATCCGTGTCCGTCCGTGCAACATAGTCTATACTTCTCCCTATCAAAATAATATCTTTTAGAAAAACGAACTTTGGATCCATTAACCAAACCAAGAAGTGAGCTTTTAGTGTTGACCTGGGCGGACTTGGGTCCGTACTTGAAGAGGATCCCGCGGAGCTGGTTCTTGCGTCCTCCGGCGGCCGAGGCAGCGAGCGCATCGGCGGGGATGGGATTGTGGTTGGAGTTCCCGGCGGCGGCGGCGGCGGAGATCTTGGCGGAGCGGCCGCGGACCAGGCCGGAGAACCAGTTAGAGGAAGCGGCTGCGACGGCGACCGGGGAGGGGGGAGAGGAGGGATTCATTTCAATGGAGATCTCCGATGTTGTTCTTCGTCTCCTTCCTCCTCCTCTTACAAAGTCCATGTGATTTGGTTGAAGAAGAGAGAGTATGCGTTGGGTTTTTAATGGGTTTGGTTTTGTGTGGGCTGGCGGTCCGAATTTTCTGGGGGGTGGACAATCAATTAGATTCTATTTAGTTTGTTTTTTCTTATTTTGAGTCCAAATAACTTATATATACAATGCACCAGCAAAAAAAAAAAAAATTTGAATGTATTACAAATAATGTCTCCTGCTTTAACCACTTGAGATTGAATTATTTAATTATAAATAAATCATATTAGATAGTTAAAAACTCGGTTAAATTTTTTTTTAATAATTAACGGAGTACTTAGTTGTTTAGTATCTACTATTATTATTTTTATTTATTTAAATGTTGATGATATACATACAGTTTGGACGGTCCATTTTTTGAATCGTTTTCAAGCCGCAGTGTATAGTATTATATTAGAAATGTGCACGTGCATTGTACGTGCGTAAAAATATGAAATTAAAAAAAATTAAATATGAATTTAGTATAAGGAATGTTATTCTTATGAATTGAACTTAAGCAATCAAGAAAAAATATCTCCCATTTTTAACCACTTTACTTAAAAGTTATTCAATTATAAATTTATCATATTAGGTAAAAGCATGGTTAAATATTTTTTTAAATAATTAGTGAAGTATTTAGATAGTTATTTGCTTATTATTTTTTTAATTTATTTAAATGATGATATTCATACGATTTAGACGGCTCATATTTTTTAGCCTTTCAAACCCGTTGCGGCCGCTGCGTTTATAAAAATATATATAGCTATTTAAAAGATTATGAATTACAAATTTGTGGATGCGACTATTTTGTAGGAGATCCAACATGTTGGACTAGACATGGTCGGAGAAGAAGTAATTATTGCAATGGAAAATAAACAAATACGAATTCTAAAGATGATTGTCGAGGGAATAATTTTTTTGTAGGTTATACATAATACAACTAACAAAGGATACAAGCTTCAAAGACGAACAATTTGGAAGATGTTTCAAGTATTCGCAATAAGAACACCTTTATCGACTATTGGTATAATTGTTTTATCATATAATTCATTATGGGTGAGATGTTCGATTATTTCCAGCAGCGACCGATCGAAGCACCGAGAAGTACTGACCAGGAAGGAAGTCGAGCAGCTCTAGCTAGCTGATCAAATCAAAGTCGTAAAGCTCGTAGCGGACGAGGCAGTCGGGGTCGGACACCAGCCGTGCGCCGAGGGGCGGGGGCACGTGTCTTTGAAGGACGGGCCGCGTCGTCGATGCAGTCGATGCAGGCGGTGTAGCCGCGGAGGCACCTGGCTTTGCCGTACACTACGCCCATGGACCCCTGCTCCGTGGTCGCGTACACGTCCGGAGAGGAGTCCGGTCCTTCCCCGAGCAGTTTGCTCAGCACGTCGTCTACGTTCTTTAGGAAGTCCGGGTGGTCCGACGTCAGGTTGTTGCACTCGACTTGCATTTGCGCTCCCCGAGCCGTGCCGGCGAGGAGAAACGCAGCAGCGGCGCGGCAGCGACGACGGTCATCCAGCTCACGACTGCACAAGACATGATCTCTATGTGACTTCCCCTTCGGAGTCGGAGGAGGAGTATATATACAAACACTAAGGGCTCGTTTTCATGGGAAAAGGAATTCAATATTTTCATATCCATGTTTGTTTAGGTTGGTAATAGGTAGTTCACAATTTTAAAATTTTCATCTCAATGTTTGGTTTACAAAGAGATATAAATATTAATTTATTTAGTTTTCCTTTAATACCCTTTCATTAATTTTATGATGATTCACGTGTTTTGGATAGAAGTTAAAATTTTGAAAATAAAAGAGGGTATAATCGTCCAAACAAAATAGCCAAACATCATTCCTAGGAAAGTAAATCTACTCCCAAGGGGAGACTTGGGAATAGCTTTCCCAAGTCAATGGGAATAGCTTTCCCACCTAAGCCCCTCATATTCCCTTCTCATTCTCAATCCTAAACATACCAAACATGGGTAAGGAATTCAAAATCCATTCCCAAGCCACAAAAACTTGAACCAAACGCCCCCTAATGGTCTGCTTGACAATTATATGGATAGCGATTATTAGATGTTTTTAGAGTATCAGTTATGAGCGGTTATGAGGGTCTGATTTTGGATGATTTTTAAGTAGCGACTTTTAAACCAGTCCAATACATACTTGGTAATTCACTAATGAACGGTTCTGAAAGTTTTTTTACATGAATAAAGTTAAATAGGAAAGGGTATCAGTAGTTATAATTATATATTTTTGTGAGGATATAAATGAAAAAAATAATAAAGTCGTTCAAAATCTACTAATTTGAGGTGTTTATAAAGTCATCCAAAATTATATTACACCAAATTTAGAAGAGTTTTGAACCGATCAAAATCAGTGTTTCAAAAAATTAACAAGCATGAATTTTCATTGGAAAGATTTATGAAATGCCCAAAAACTAAAAAAGTTTTATGTAAAACCCACCGCTAAAAAAACTTTAATCGCGTGCCCAGAATTAGAAAAACTTATCCAAAGCGGGTTCCAAATGACCCTTTTGCCCTTCCTTTTAATTTATTGGAAAACACCCACAAAACTGCTCTTAAAAAAACGTTTCAATACTCCATCTTCTTCCATACGCTGCTCACTTTCGAATCTAGGTTTTCTCCTCAAAATCTTCAAAAACTCGTCGAAAAATTTCGGAAAGATCGGGACGAACGACAAAAGTGCTAAAACGGAGGTCCAAACATCATTTTTTGCGAATCTAAAATTTCGGAAGGCCGTCTAACTATAAAGCTGTTACTTTCAATCTCCTCGACGATACGCTCATTTTGCGACAAACGGGACCTCGTTTCGACCTCCCAGTCAAAAGTTATGGCCCTCCAAAGTTTCAGCTAACCATAAAATGCAGAGAATGACATTCTCCGTCTTAATTTACACGGAGAATGACCATTCTCCGTCTTAATTAGGACGGAGAATGACATTCTCCGTCTTAATTTATACGGAGAATGGTCATTCCAGTGTTAAAACGCAGGAGAATGACCATTCTCCGTGTTAGAAACACGGAGAATGCCATTCTCCGTGTTAGAAACACGGAGAATGCCATTCTCCGTGTTAAATGAAACGGAGAATGTCATTCTCCGTGTTAAATAAAACGGAGAATGGCATTCTCGTCCTAATTAAGACGGAGAATGGCCATTCTCCGTGCTAAATTAAACGGAGAATGACCATTCTCCGTCTTAATTAGGACGGAGAATGCCATTCTCCGTGTAATTTATCACGGAGAATGGTCATTCTAGTGTTAAAACGCAGGAGAATGACCATTCTCCGTGTTAGAAACACGGAGAATGTCATTCTCCGTGTTAATTAGGACGGAGAATGCCATTCTCCGTCTTAAATAAAACGGAGAATGCCATCTCCGTCCTAATTAAGACGGAGAATAACATTCTCGGTCCTAATTAAGACGGAAACGGAGAATGTCATTCTCCGTGTAATTAGGACGGAGAATGGCATTCTCCGTCTTAAATAAAACGGAGAATGGCATTCTCCGTCCTAATTAAGACGGAGAATGCCATTCTCCGTCCTAATTAAGACGGAGAATGGTCATTTCCAGTGTTAAAACGTGTAATTTAGTTTTTTCAGGAAAAAGAGTTTCGTCTTCTTTCAAAGCGATGATAATTCTTATGGAAAAGAAGAAGAAAGATCTTCTCTCCACAATTGAAGATCTGAGTTCAAATGTCTCCACGATGAAGATGATGATGATGGTGATGATGATGACGAGCGATGATCTGAGTTCGACTGAAGAAAAACACACCGAACTACGAACGATCTTTGCGATCTCTGCTGAATATGAGAGCAATGGAATTCAGATTTCCCGTAAAGAAGAAGAAGACGAAAATCGCAATCCAGATCTGAGTTTTTTGAATTCAAATACATATAGATAACCAATTCGCGCGGAGGGGTAGTTTCGGTATTATAAAAATAGCAGTTTCTAGCGGGTGGCATCTGAAAGAGAATCTTGGAATATTTAACGTGAAAATACTTAATTCTGGGTATTTCATAAAATTATCCAGCGGGTGGACATTTCATAAAAGTCCACCCGAAATTGGGTTTCTCAGCAATTTTCAGATTTTCATACATGATCAGTTCAAAAATATTCCAAAACCGGTAAAAATATCCTTCCCAAGCAGACCTTAAGCAATGTGAACAATAATCTATTCTAAGCGTTCTCTCACCAGCCGATGATAAAGGAAGCTTTGTTCCTAGTTCGGATAAGAGACCTAGTTTGAAACTGACAAAAACCGTCATAAGAAGTATGTAGGAGAAGAAGTCGCATAGGGAGGGGTTTTTTTTTTAAAAAACAGGTAATCGCCTCGGTGTAACAGCTCCAGCTGATCATGCATGTTATGAAAATATATATGAAAAGAAAATGGAGGGATGGAGAGAGTGTGGCCGTGTGTGTTGTGTGCTCGTACACAATAGCAAAAGCTCATGCGCCTATTCCTTTAGGGGGCGTTTGGTATGCGAAATACTATATAGTTGGGAATTCTATATTTCCGGAAATCAAATTCCAAGGGATTAAATTTCCTGAAAAATTACATTTCCATGTTTGGTAACAATATAAATATTCCCGGAAAAAAATAAAAAAATAATAACGAAAAAAATGAACAAATATAAAAAACCAGTAAAAACGACAAAAATCGGTAAAAACAAAAAAAGATGGTAAAAACGATAAAAACGATGAAAAACGACAAAAAATCGGTTAAAACGAAAAAAAAACGACCCAAAAAGCGACAAAAAATATTAAACGACAAAAAATAACAAAAAATGGTTAAAACGACAAAAATAACCAAAACACACAAAAAACGACTAAAATCGGTAAAAAACGACAAAAAAAAATCAAAATGCGGCAAAAAACGACAAAAAACAAAAAAAAAATCGGTTTAAAACGACAAAAAAAAATGACAAAAAAAAATCGGTTAAAAATGACAAAAAAGGTTAAAAACAACAAAAAAATCGGTTTAAAACGACAAAAAAAAATAACAAAAACGAAAAACGAAAAAATAATCGATAAAAACGACAAAAAGTACAAAAAATCGGTTAAAACGATAAAAAA